>OZ024904.1:4149257-4621757 GCA_964017125.1 Flabesymbios commensalis | reverse complement strand
AAATCATTTCTTCATCAATTTATGCATTTATTTGTGCATATATTAAATCTCTCATTCGTTCTTTCAATTGTTGTTATGTATTCATAAATTCATACCTTCACTATGAATTCATTCTTCCATCCATACATCCATCTATTGATTCATCCATTCGTTCGTTCATGAATTCACTTGTTTGTCGATTAATTCATTTATTTATAGGTACTTTCATTTGTCCATTCATTCATTCATTCATAAAATGTTGTATTAATAGATCCATACATTCTGTTATTTATTATTTCGTTCATTCCTTCCTTCATTCATTCATTGATCAAGTCCTTTATCCATCAAATTATTTCTTCATTACTTCATTAATATTTATTAATTGATTCATTCGTTCACTCTGTGGTAAGGTATGCCAGTTTGCACTACATATGATTAGGTGGTGACGTGTAGTAGATAATGGGATATATGGCGAGGTGGTGACATGGTGACCTGTAGTGATGGTATGCTTCTGAGGGTTTTGAAGACGTGTTGACCTGTGAACCTGTAGTAGGTGGTAGTAGAGAATAAGATATATGGTGAGGTGGTGACATGGTGACCTGTAGTAATGGTATGTTTGTGAGGGTTTTGACGACGTGTAGACCTGTGGTAGGTAGTAGTAGAGAATGAGATACATGGTGAGGTGGTGACATGGTGACCTGTAGTACTGGTGTGCTTCTGAGGGGCTTGTCGACGTGTTGACCTGTAGACCTGTAGTAGGTAGTAGTAGAGAATAGGATATATGGCGAGGTGGTGACATGGTGACCTGTGGTAATGGATTGAATCTGAGGGTTTTGACGACGTGTTGACCTGTAGACCTGTAGTAGGTAGTAGTAGAGAATGAGATATATGGCGAGGTGGGGACATGTTGACCTGTAGTAATAGTATGCTTCTGAGGGGTTTGACGACGTGTTGACCTGTAGACCTGTAGTAGGTAGTAGTAGAGAATGAGATATATGGCGAGGTGGGGACATGTTGACCTGTAGTAATGGTATGTTTGTGAGGGTTTTGACGACGTGTAGACCTGTGGTGGGTAGTAGTAGAGAATGAGATACATGGTGAGGTGGTGACATGGTGACCTGTAGTAATGGTATGTTTGTGAGGGTTTTGACGATGTGTAGACCTGTGGTAGGTAGTAGTAGAGAATGAGATACATGGTGAGGTGGTGACATGGTGACCTGTAGTACTGGTGTGCTTCTGAGGGGCTTGTCGACGTGTTGACCTGTAGACCTGTAGTAGGTAGTAGTTGAGAATAAGATACATGGTGAGGTAGGGACATGGTGACCTGTAGTAATAGTATGCTTCTGAGGGGTTTGACGACGTGTTGACCTGTAGACCTGTAGTAGGTAGTAGTAGAGAATGAGATATATGGCGAGGTGGGGACATGTTACCTGTAGTAATGGATTGATTCTGGGGGTTTTGACAACGTGTTGACCTGTAGACCTGTGGTAGGTAGTAGTAGAGAATGAGATATATGGCGAGGTGGGGACATGGGGACCTGTGGTAATGGTATGCCTCTGAGGGTTTTGACGACGTGTTGACCTGTAGACCTGTGGTAGGTAGTAGTAGAGAATGAAATATATGGCGAGGTGGGGACATGTTGACCTGTAGTAGAGTATGATTCTTAGGGCTTTGACAACATGTTGACCTGTGGACCTGTAGTAGTTAGTAGTAGTAGAGGATGAGATATGGCGAGGTGGGGACATGGGGACCTGTAGTAATGGATTGATTCTGAGGGTTTTGACGACATGTTGACCTGTAGATCTGTGATAGGTAGTATTAGAGAATGAGATATATGGCAGGGTGGGGACATGGTGACTTGTGGTATTGGTATGATTCTGGGGGTTTTGACAACGTGTTGACCTGTAGACCTGTAATAGGTAGTAGAAGAGATTAAGATATATGGCGAGGTGGTGACATGGTGACCTGTAGTAGAGTATGATTCTTAGGGCTTTGACGACGTGTTGACCTGTGGACCTGTAGTAGGTAGTACTAGAGAATGAGATATTGGTGAGGTAGGGACATGGTGACCTGTAGTAATCGATTGCTTCTGAGAATTTTGACGACGTGTTGACCTGTAGACCTGTAGTAGGTAGTAGTAGAGAATAAGATATATGGCGAGGTGGTGACATGGTGACCTGTGGTATTGGTATGCTTCTGAGGGTTTTGACGACGTGTTGACCTGTAGACCTGTAGTAGGTAGTAGTAGAGAATGAGATATATGGCGAGGTGGGGACATGTTGACCTGTAGTAGAGTATGATTCTTAGGGCTTTGACGACGTGTTGACCTGTGGACCTGTAGTAGGGTTAAGTAGAGAATGAGATATGGTGAGATGGGGACATGGTGACCTGTAGTAATGGATTGATTCTGAGGATTTTGACGACGTGTTGACCTGTAGACCTGTAGTAGGTGGTAGTAAACAATAAGATATATGGCGAGGTGGTGACCTGTAGTAATGGTATGGCTCTTAGATGACCTGTTGACCTGTAGTAGGTAGTTGTAGAGTAGAAGAGATGTGGCGAGGTGCTGACCTGTAGTATTGGTATGATTCCGAGGGTATTGAGCAAATGTGGACCTGTAGACCTGCAGTAGCGGAGTACATGAGATATAAGTGTGGGTGTGCTAGAGTGAGAAAGAGAGAGAGAGAGAGAGAGAGAGAGAGAGAGAGAGAGAGAGAGAGAGAGAGAGAGAGAGAGAGAGGGGGGGGGGGGAGAGAGGGAGAGAAAAAGAAAGACAGAGAGAGAGAGAGAGAGAGAGAGAGAGAGAGTGAGAAACAGATAGATAGAGAGAGCGTGTGGGCGAGAGTGTATGTTTGTGTGGGCTAGCGAGAGAGAGAGCGATAGGGATGGCATTGTGAATGAACTATAGTACTGTGCTTCAGTTGGGGTAGGGGGGTGGACAGGGGCTGGAACTATTTTCCTGCATGAATTAGTACGCTGTGTCTGTGCTTCAGTTGGGCCCATATTTCTTAAATCAAAATTAGGTCAGACCACACTGAACCCATGTCCACACTGATTGAAAACTCGTCAACAAATGGTCAGACCACACTGAACCCATGTCCACACTGATTGAAAACTCGTCAACAAATGGTCAGACCACACTGAACCCATGTTAACGTGATTTCAACCTAAGAAAATTAAAATAAAACGAAACATTTGAATCATACAATTTGTTGGAGTCAGACCACACTGAACCCCCAGCAGATAACCATATGTTGGATGGACCATAAACACCTTATGGAGCAATGTATGAATTATGTTTCAATATCAAATATAGAAAACATTTATGTTTCACAATTTATAGAAGAGATACGGATATATCGCTTGTAAGCAGCAGAGCTCCATCTCCCCAACCTTTTTATACTTTCGTCAGAATATCCCTTTGAAGCAGCAAATGTAGCAGCACCAATACGAAAACTGTGTCCTTTATATCTATCAGAACTCAATCCCAAAGATTTGATGCAAGAACTTAATTTTGCTGTGAAATAATTACGAGAAAAGGAACTAGGTCTGGGAAACAAAACAAAGGACCCGGTGACTTTCCTCGCAAATTACAATATTTCTGTAACATATGAACAGGGCAATTTGTCTTGGCGGCATGAATAATATAAGTGACAGGCGCACGTGACCCGTGATGTTTAAAATTTGACATGACAAGTTTTACATAGCGCTTTTTATTCGATCTCTTTTTTGAGAAAGATAAAGCCTGCCTCTGCAACACATGGTTTGAAGATGTAGATTTCGTCATTTCACCCACACGCAAAAATGCATGAAAAGCCAAGGCAAACATGGCTTTCAAGAGTACTGATTTGTAATGAGAAGAAATGATATTGTTGACCGAAATGTAAAGTGAATTTAAAATTTTTGGTGTGATTGGAAGTCGCATATCAGCAGATTTTCGTAATTTTGAAAAACCCAACAAGACTCTTTTTACCAAAAAATGTTTTGTTGGATCTGTATATTGAGCAAGTTGGTGTATAAAAGACAATGCAGAAACAAAAGATGTTACAGATGAAGGAGCATAATCAAGCTCATATAAATAAGCTATAAACTGCACTATAGCTGAAACAGAAGCAGGCCAAATAGATTTTCCTGAACGTAATGCTATGACAAAATTTTTATACAACACAGCAGCTCTAGTGTATAACTTTCTGGAAGCTGGAGCTAATGAAGACAGCAAAAGTTTTATAGCACTGTGATTCAACGCTTTTCTGTCCAAGGCAACATTGCTGCTGGGATTACTGTGGGAAACTCTGCCAACTCTGGAGAAGCTCTTTTTGCTTCTGCCACCTGTAAGCGTGATAATAAGTCTGCAGTGATGTTACATCTACCAGGAATATGTTTTGCTTTCAGCAATATATTATACTTCATTAACACAATGGTCAATCTCCGTATAAGAGCCATTGATTGCTTGTCCCTAGACGTTAACTTATTGATACCATAAACAGTTGTCATATTATCACACAAGAAAATAATAGAATGATTAGCCAGTAGAGCACCCCAAATTTCTAATGCCAAAACCACAGGCACCAGTTCCATTAAGTTAATGTGATAGACCACAGAATCTAATTTCCAAAAAACTGGCCAAACTCCCATAAACCATTTTTTGCCGAAAACGGCAGCAAACCCGACTGTACTAGCAGCATCAGAAGATAGTTTTATAGTATCAGAGGATAACCAAAGATTAGGATGCAAGATGGCCCTACCATTAAAATTTTCAATGAACAGAGACCAAGCCTTAATATCCGCCCTATCTTCCTTTCTCAACCTGATACGGTGATGGGGTTTAACTACACCGCATGTACGATCAATTAAACGGCGTAAGAAAGCTCGACCAGGAGAGACAACCAAACAAGCAAAATTTAAAGACCCTATCAGGGATTGTAATTCTTTTAAAGTTACTTTCCTACGTTTTGCAAAATCCTGTAACATTCTCTTTAAATAAAAAGTTTGTCGCCTGGTAATCTAATTTCCATATTGATAGTATCAATTTCAATTCCATGCACCGAAACACACGTAGAAGGCAGAACAGTTTTCTGGTGTTTCAATGGTATACCTATTGCCTTTGATAACCGGAAAAAAGCATCTAAATAGGACTTGCAAATTTTAGAATTTGGAGGTCCTACAAACATGAAATCATCTATGATATGAGACATAGATTTTACACCTAATTTTTCGGTTAAAACCCACTGTATGGCTGTGCTAAAGTCTCAACAATTTTGCATGAGGCAGAACAGCCCATTGGTAAACATTTATCATAATAGAACTGATTATTCCATTGAAAACCAAGAAGAGGCCAATCATTATGATGGACGGGAATTATGCGAAAGGCATTCTCTATGTCCGCTTTTGCAATAAGTGAACCTCGTCCGTAAAATAAAACCTCAGAAATGACTATATCTAATGTTTCATATTGAACTTCTGTGAAAGATTTAGGAATTGCTGAATTTACAGAATCTCCATGTTTTGGGAAGGACAAATCATGAATAATTCTGAAACCTCCATCTTTCTTAGGTACTAAACCCAGAGGTGAAATTTTATAATTTTCAAACTGTGGGGATGAGAAAGGTCCGGAAATTCTTCCGAGTGAACATTCTGAATTTATCTTCTCGGAAACTAAATCTTCATTTTCCAAAACAGATCTATGATTTTTTGCAATAGATGTGATCAAATTTCCTTGAAAACCTAACGAGAAACCTTGACTGAAACCTTCAACTGAAAATTTAGTTATATTCTTGTCATACCCTTGTAAGAAATTTCTTAATTTAAGTACCCTTACTGGAGTTGTTAGAGAAGGATTTCTTAGAAGATGTGTCTTGCTGGTTATTTTGGATTTGTTTACACTGTGAACCAGGGTGTTTCCCACTGCATTTGGGACAACAATGCTTGTAATGACAGGAGGGCTTGTCACAGACCTTGCCTTTGTTGTATTCAAAACAGAATCCAACAGGCGTTCGCCCTGCCCCAGAACCCTTCTTCTGGAAATATGTGGAGCGAGAGGAACGAAAATTTTGGGAGTTATTGTGAGAGTTTAAAGACTCGCCCCCAAATTCCCACATAAGCATCCAATTAACATGATGCCAAGGTAGTACAGAAATAGCCCGCTCGAGGCGAAAATGTTCATCATATAATTTCCAACCCAAACCTTTGGTTTTATGTGCTATTCGCCGAACCAGCGAAACATATTTAAACAAAGAAATGCTTTCAGACGGAAATTTTTCAGCATATATGGAAGCATAACACAGAAAAAGGTCCGTCCAAGCCTCAATATTTTGAACCTCTTTGACCCTATGGGGCTTTCTCTGTTTGTAATCATGAGAAAGTTTTTGAATATTCAAATACTTATTAGCCCAGATTTTCTTTTTCAATTTTTTGCTTACACCTTTACCTAGATGATCATCAAGACCGTCAATCGGAGCTGGCCCTTTCTTTAAGCATTTCCTGGCTTTAGCAGAAATGCAAGCCAATGAGTCATCAGAGCTACTCGAATCTGACGAAGAGCTTCCCGAAGATCTTGAACGTCGCGATCTTTTTCTTCGCTTAGATCTGGATTTCCTTTTTTTACAATCTCTGCGAACTGAGCTACTATCTGAATCACTATTATCACTACTATCACAAGAGCTAATACTTTGTTTACGTTTCTTTCCTTTTCCACTCTTTTTCGTTACAGATTGTTCGCCGTTACACTAGGGTGCTGTACCCACTTGTGGACTGAGGAGCTCACTTCCACTATCATGAGTCAGAGTGTCACTATCACAGTCAGCTGAAGATTCATTATTTGAGCAATTTAAGGTGGCACTACTCGATTCTGTCACCTTAGTCTTCGTCAGAGCAGTTCCAGCAATTTTCTCTGTGGGCCTCCGCTGCCGGCCGGAACGCCGCAGCACTGCTTTTCCTGTAGGCATCTGGAACTCGCACCGAAAAAAAAAAAAAAAAAAAAAAAATTATTAGAAATTTATTATTTGCTAATAACGACTATCGATAAATGCCTCTACATTCGATGTAAAAATTATATTTATATTAGAACCAATATAAATATATGTAACATAATTATATCATAAATCAGAAAAATATAGATCTACATATAGACGTCCAACATAAAACAATAATAGGTAAAATGAGACACAATTTTAGAGTGCGAACCATTCTAAAACAATTAAGGAAAAACTCCACAATCTCTAAAACCTTGTTTTAACAGACTTATAATGTACCAAAACATTTAATACAAAATGTCACACATTGCACATTATCAATGTCCCACATAAAACAAAAATGGTTGTACCGAGATAGAAAACTTTTAGAGTGCCAACACTCCAAAATACATACGGAGAAATTCCAGTCTCAAAAAAAATACCTTTGTTTTAACAGACTTATAAACATAATGTAAATCAATGACAATGCAAAATGACAATAATTATCCAGTTGTCTCACATCCTCGTCATAATAGACTCGCACTGATTAAGCATACAAACTCAAAGAAGTGATAACAGTGCCACGTAAACTTTTATAGTATTCTTTAAGACCCACATCGCTAAGATGAACACCATCAAAATTATAGAGATGAGGCCATCTACTATTCAAACCCTTTCCATGATACCAAAATTGGATTCCTGGACATGGTTCAGAATCATTAAGTAAGTGGTGTTCTAGCATATCATTAACTACTTCAACGTCATGATTATAACCATCGCGACAAATTTCCCTAAATGTCAATTGGCAAACGTAAACGTGATTCACACCTTTACACGACAAGATAATATCTGTTAGCTTAATGATATCCTGAAAAACCAAGATTGGAGTTGAAAAACACAAATCGTTACCCCCTATTTGAAGGATGACTGTGTCAGGGTTAACAGAATCGATAACATCTAACTCGTTCAAAAGTGTTTGCACTTTGGCCCCGCCAATGCCATGTAAAATAACCGAAACACTGTCATCAGGTAAATTAAAATTTTTAATTTTATTTACAACACAGTAATCCCGCAATCGACGAATATAACTGTGTCCTAAAATTAACACAGCATTGCAATTGCTACTCTGCTTTTCAAAATCGGCATAGTTAGCCATGACATTGACAATGCACGCACACGAGACTTGCAAGTCTTGTCCAACCTGACAGTTGAAATAAACTATCAAAATGGCACAATCATATAAAATAACTAATTAAATATAAGCACCTATAACCATGGGCTTATAAATAAAACAATTCAGGTACAGATGCTAAAAACATAGTTTGATAACACTATTTTTTACCAGATTTTATAAAAACCAGTGTACCTTTTCAGAAAATTAAAACCGGAAAGGAAACACTAACCCACTCTTAGTACCATGTGACGGAAGAGCCAACATACAAGTTGGTAAAACCCATTGATACTTATTAATTGAAAACAATCGTCAAAAACAATGGATATACAAAAATAGTAAAATATTCCTTGACGGAAAGAGCAAATAATAATACTGGTAAAATAACAGAATTCAATAGTAGCAAGTATGTCGTAACATATAAAAGTATGGAGCGCCAATCCCGCCATAAAATATCTTATGTCTGCTGTGCGGCCATAAGCTTGCATTTATTATTAAAATTGAAACATGAATAAGTTGTATACCAGATGCTGGCATATTTCAAAGTAGGTTATTTTCAGCGACATCAGCAATTCAAATGGAATGTACATGTAGATAGCTAGTTTTTGTTGTTAGATATTGGATAGCAAACATACATGATTTAATTACACGAAATCAACATAATTTTCAAGTAACATGTTGGTTTTTATAATGTAAAAAATATATATGAAACATTTCAAATGTAATACTTCTAAGAAGTATAACGCTAATTAATAGTTAAAGAATCATTCAGCTTCAAAACGCGAATGTCTGGGACGGTCAAGTGTAGGCCAACAGTAGCCTATTGAGTACAGATTGACGGCATTAATATAGCCACTGAACTGATTACAAAATACTACTCAAACGAGACATTGATCCAATGCTGTTTTAATGTTAGGCCAACGGCTGCGACGCTGGCCCAACATTTAACCAACATTAGATAAATGTACAATGTTTGAGAGAAAGTCCTCCTGCCCAGCAAACGCAAGACATTTGTATGACATTTATGCAATGTCGGCCCAACGTCTTCGACGTTGGTCCAACATTGCATAAAGTCATACAAATGTTTGGTGTTTACTGGGTGACAATACAAAATTGGGGGTCAAGCAGTTTCCAAATCCCCGCAGTAATACAGTCAGTTTGTTTGCAAGTAGGCGACCAAGTAGGGGCAAAAGACAAGGGCTTTGAATCATTAACTCATAGATGTCGCTCAAGTATATATGAACTTGCTGTGATTTGAGAACTTGCTCTTAATGAGGCTTTGGGTATGAAACGCATATTTAGTATTATTATGGAATAGGGCCTTGGCTTACCCACGGGCACTATTGCCTTCTAGGGGACCCTTGTCCCGCGAATTTTGACAGTTGACTACACCTTTAAATAGACTATTGTGGTGCTCAGCGACAAAATCCAACTATTCTGTCACCAGAATCAAACATCTACACGAATGATATATCATTGTGTGATCAGAATACAACGCATTACAAAAACATATGGACATTTATTGTAGTTAGATATGGATTTATAGTAGAAGTCATTCGCCAATGAGTTTTTTTAAGTACCATGTTAGTGCTGATTTTTAACACACATATTACATTGAAAAAAAATAAAATTTACCACAGTAATATTTGTCAAAATGCAATATATTGCAACCATACATCATATAATGCTTCACTAGTAAACAGTAAATTTAGCAGTACAAATTAGAGCTTCTAACAAAGTATATATTTTAAAGATGCTGGATATAATACATTTAATGTGGTACCACTGTTGGAATCACACTGGGATCTAATGTGACATATGCTTCATATTACACACCACATCAAACAATATTGGATTCTCCACAACGAAATGATTCCTAATCATGATAATGCGCAGTATGCTAAAATATGGAGCACATACAATGCGAACGATCACATCTCCACTTTCATGTCCAGTTTGGTGATTTTCATAGTGAGTTCTTTGCCGCCTGTGAAAAATGGATAGTTGAATACAAACACATGATGTACATTATGCTGGTCTTCACCAGAGACATACAGTCTGTGATGGTCAGTGTCCAGATACAGGATGTCTGGGTATCTCACATTTTGATCCAGTATCTTCACCACATCTCCTGTCCTCCTCAGCAGCAGCACCTGATGGTGACCGGCATCAGCAATCAGGACACCTCTGTGAGGGTCAGTAATGACGTCCCATGGACATGGTACACCCAGCCTCACGCCGTGTATGTCACCCTTGTATCGTGTCTTCACCTGACCTCTCCCGTCAATTATCACAACCTGACCATTATTCCAGTCACTGACGACATACTGATCACTGTTACCAAAACGTGTTATCCAGTACGGCTCAACGTCGCCAGGCAACTTGATGACGGCCAGTGTCTGACCGACAGGTTTGTAGCGGTGAATCGTGTGGTTGTGAGGATCACACAACATCAAAACACCTCTGTCATTGTATGATCCCCAGGGAGCATAATCGAGATATTGTGTGTGATGGTGATACATTGTGACGTCATCACTGAGTCAGAGCTGTATTACTAGGGTCACAGACATGGCAGTGTCTCCATCAATCATCAGGCACATTCCTCTAATATTAGCTTTTTCACCACCTTTATGTTCATACTTGTGACTGAGTGAACCATCAGGTGTATAACAGTACACTATTAGACCTTTCGAATGTACAACATAAACACGCTCATGGTACACTACCATACCATACATATCACCTTTATCCTGGGCGTGTAAACGGATCCTACTCACCACAGAGCTTGCCAACATACCCCATACATACCCCAGTATACCCCATACAGCACCTTTATCCTGGTCGTGTAAGCGGATCCTACTCACCTCCTTCACCTCTACCTGTTTATCTGATGCTACAGAACCTGTCACCTCTACCTGTTTATCTGACGCCACAGAACCTGTCACCTCTATGACCTCCCCTGATTCCACTAAATTAACTTCCCTACGGTAGGTATTCCTCACTGTCTGATTTTTCCAAATAATACCTGGAAATTCTTTACTAAAGTGATTTTCCACATCTCTCTGTATAGAATCGGTAACTGTAGAAAAATCATAAGGACTATTTTTCTCAACCAGTTTAACTTGACAAGATTTTAAACTCTCTAGTCTTGCGAGGGTCATCATTTGGCTGTTTAGAGTGGTATGAACTGTTTGCTTGACGCGTCGACGTATATTCTGTAATTTTGTCAACATGTTATTTTCTTTTTGATTAAGCTTTTCATGTATTATCGTAAAGGTGGACTTCACGTTATCACACGCATCATCAATATCTGCATCAGCCTGTTTTTCATGACATTTGGTTTTATCTATAGCTTTTTTCACAACATCAATCAGTCTATCTTCACATATCTGCTCTAGTTTAGTCTTACATACTTCTGCCTGTTTATCAAGATCACAGCAATCGTGACTCTGATGATCACTTTGAGAACAAGTAACACATACAGGCATGTTACATGTACGACAGTACAAATCCACTGCTTCATTCTTGTGACGGTGACATGGTGGGTAAGGGGGTACCTTAGACTTGGTGAATGCGTCACCTTCACTAGCTCGAATAACTATGTGCGATTTGGTGACCCTAAATTTGCTATGATCATCATAGCATTGCTTACAGAGATATTCACATTGCTTACAGTATTTCAGACTGGGTTGACCACAATCCTCTGTAGAACAGACAACACGTCCATGTTTCTGTTCACTTCCTCTATCTTTTGCCATAGCTACGTCTTTAAATTCATTTATAAAGAAAAAATTGGGTAGATTATCCACATCACCTTGATTTAGAGTAGTCACCTCTCTACACTGTGGACAGGGCAGCGCGTTTCCATGGTTTTCCTTCTCATGATAATCTTTGAGACACTTGTAACAATAGTGTGTCTACATGATAAGAGTCTAGGATCCTGTAGTTCATTCAGACACATGGGACATTCTATTAGCTGTAACAACCTCTGCTGTCTATCCGGCATATCTGACGCAGTTGCCATGGCGATGATTTAGTTTCAAAATACAAAGCGAAGAAAAATATGTTAGATTTTTATTTTAATATCAGTCACACATTAGTTGTTTTCCCCGCAACATCCTGTTTCAGACATGTAAGTTGTTTTGTCATCTCATTGTCCTGTGTACACATGATATGGGTGACTGTTCAATGTGTTTAGTGCAGATTGTGATTTGATGCCCGTGTTGTCTCACACACACAAGTAAACATGTGAGACATAATGCTTGTGCTCATAATGTCCAGTCTCAGCTGTCTATGATTATGTTCAGCACAGACTCAGTCATTTGTTGGGGCTGTTCTCTGACACGCACAGGGGGTCCACTATAACTAGATCCTTTTGTTTTATAATGTATAATCCAGTTTCAGAATTTATTTTACCTCTTATTTATCCAACATACCATACATCATCAGGTGGTGATTGTGACTGTTTAATGCGGTGTCCAGAGGCTACGTCTATGCTCCGGACAGTTCTGTTGTCGCTGTTGCCTGACGCAGTGACACACGTGTCTGAACGTGTTTAGAGAGTGTCTGTTTGCCTCTTATTTGCTAGATATATTTCAGGTGGTTTGTGTGACTGTTCAATACATACGCAGTCTAGATTGTCATTGATCTGTTGTCGCTGTTGCCTGGCGCAGTGACACACGTTTTTGACTACTAAGTGTTTAGGGAGTGTCTGTTTGTCCTCTTAAGATCTTATCAGTCAATATCGTAGGCTTCTGATTGGTCGAGATGGCCATCTCGACCAATCAGAAGCCTACGATATATCGTAACTATGTGTGGTTCAACAACAAGATGTGAATCGTTTGATCTCAAATTAAACATATATTATTAGTAAGGGGGGAGAGGCAACTCTCGGGCCACCTTCTGATGTTTAGCGGCTCATTATATTGGCCCGACCAGCAGGGCCACCAGACTCTCCGTGTGTACGCGCAGTTGCCTGCATAATCGTCAACTAGCCTGGTGTACAACTGGTGTACTCGAGCTACTGGGCATACTAGGTACAGGTACACTTGTGATCTATGCGGGCAAGTGTCTATCGCCCTACAAAATCATGTTATTGTTATATTATATTGATAGACGTGAATAGTTAAAAAAATAAAAAAATAAGCGAGATTAAATTTCAAATTTTGATGTGTACATCAATTTTAGAACTTTATATTATGTAATCTAATATATTATTTATATAATCTATTAGATTACTATTGATCTGATAGCGCTGTTTTCTGGTACATCCTATGCTCAGTATCGATTGGCACTGCTCTGTTGCTGTCTGTAATAGGTAGCAGTACAGCCTACATACCGTCAGTGGTCAAATATTCACCTAAGTCGCTACAGTCGAGTGGGAACCACCTAAATTCAACATTGTACCAGGATTTTGCACAATGTGGTTATTCACTGATATTGACGGTGTGTTGAATCGATGCGTAATATTCACCCACCTTGAATTTGCGAGACACAACTTAAAGTGGGGGGGGGGGATTTAAATAAGATAACCATTCTCCACACATAGATGTCGCTCAGGTCAACCCCGCTCTCTCTCTGTGACCACACGCCATGTTTCGACAGAAACTGCTCATTTTGAACAGTTTTGTTGATATAACAACTGCAAGCTTATAAACACGCTTGAGTGTCCTGAATATATATGGCAAATATAAAACACCACTACTCCGCCACATATGAGTTTCTATTCACATAGAAATAGAAAACATTCAATGGATTGCTTTTTCTGCTTACACGCTGCTGTGAGAAGGTCCATGTTTACATTTTTCTGACAGAATTTACAATCGGCTTTAAAACACTGGAAAATATAAATTACCGAATGCGAATTGTGCTGGTTCAGTTTATCCACTACTAAACAGAATAAATAGCCCTTACCTGTTACAAACTCTAAGATCAAATAAAATATTGAAAAAAGGATAAGTAATGAGTCGAAGTGAACACCAAAATAGTGCCGTGGTTATAGAAATGGGTATAAAATCACGTGGTAACGCTCACTAACGGCTGATAAATCTGGTCAATCGCCATGCGTGCATACGGCGAAATGAGCGTGTGGTATCGGAGATAGAATCTCTCAGGTCAGAATGTAAGATAACTTGTGAAGGGTTGGGATTCGGCTTGGTCCTGATTGTCCACTAACAACACTGACCATGGGTAGATACAGGATAGATCTGTCAGAGCGTTCAAAGTCAGACCAACTCCCGACTGAGCCGATAAGTGTGCCGAATTCCACTGATTTATCAGTCAGTGTCGCAGTCATCTGAAATACAGAGAGAGACACTGGTGACACGAGTGAAGTCCCTAATATTCAAAAGAGCAAATATGGCACAACTATTTCCCGAAATAAGATGCATGCTAAGTCAAACTATTTGGAAAAATCTATACTTAGCTGTTGCTGAATAAATTGCAGTGACAATAGTCAGCATAAAGTTAGATTATTATAACTTCTCTTCACAACATTCCATAAAAGGACATCCCTAAATTCTTTCTAATTCATAACACATAACAAGTGGTAATCTAATAAAGGCCACACGTTTCAGTTCTGTTCCTATACTGAAACAATTACATCGGCTTCCTGCCAAATTTCGTATTCATTTTAAGATATGCACTATGACTAATCCTAAAAGTCAATCCACCTGCATATCTGGCTGACTTAAGCCTACTCGCTCGGCCGAAATTGTCAAAATATCTACGATCCACAAATTCACATATATTTGTTGTCCCCATCTCTCTCTCTCTCTACTCAAGAAGACTGGATCAAGATATTTTTCACTTGTGCAACGCTTTGCATTTTCCATTTCACAACATTGCATTATATCAACATCTGAAAAATGCGCGATCCCACTGATTCTGTGCAGATAAGAAACACCCACGTAAATTACTCAAATTTCAAATGTTTGATTTAGATTTCCCGCCCTAGCCCGGCTGTCCGGCTCTTTATTGATATATTTGGTCAGAATTATGAAACAATCTTGATACAGATAAGGATTTGTGCGTCTCTGAGCTCAGTTCGCCGAGGATTTCGGCGCTATGGAAGTTTGATTGATTGATAGATATATTAATTCAATGATTGATTGATTGATTGATTGATTGATTGATTAATTGATTAATTCAATGATTGATTGATTGATTGATTGATTGATTGATTGCTTGATTGATTGATTGATTGATTGATTGATTGATTGATTGATTGATTGATTGATTGATTGATTGATTGATTGATTGATTGATTGATTGATTGATTGATTGATTGATTGATTGATTGATTGATTGATTGATTGATTGATTGATTGATTATTTTATTTATTGATTCAAACAGTTCCAAATGATCTGTTTGGAAATTGCGTTATCTTTAAAAAATTACAAAATATCCGACATTGTGGTGGAATATTTTTGAATAAAATACATTTGAGAACACATCTTACAATCCATCAACCTGGGCGTTGTGTTTCTTATACAATTCAGTAATTTTCATCCACTGTAACTCAGTGTATGCTGTCAATTAGTGAGCTGTCAATTCACAACTTACTATGAACGAAAATGTAAATGTGACCTCTAAAGCGGTAAGTTATGGAATATAAGAAGGGCTAGTATAGGGAATGGTGAGAGGAATCAAATGACACTGCCCACACAATCGTGCCCTGGTAGTCTGAGGCCGTGCACACTACCTCTTAGTCACGTGGCTCCCCACAATACTTAGGCCTAATCTTTACAAGTGGGCGGGGAAGGAAACATTTTTTCTGAAACCTGAATATCAAGATTTCATGTGACAGGCACACGGCGTAACCACTACACCAGGGACACCGCCATCGTGTTATTAACCCTTAAGGCACTGAAATATTTTATATAAACCGAGAAACCAACTTGAAATCATCATAAGTGTCTTTCCGCTTCATTTGAATACCTATGTTATGGGTCTACGGCCATTATAAAGTTTTAATTCTTTTAGTACGGGGATTGACTATAAACGTCAGAATCTGACGTCTATAGATGTCAGATTCTTACGTCTATAGACGTCAAACTCTGACCTCTGTCGATCCCCGCACTGAAAGCGTTGAAGCGCTAAGCACGCCTCTGGCCGCTTTCAGCCTTTTTATTTGAACTCCAAACAAGATGATTTAAAGGAGAAATCAACATATATGTTTTGACACAAATGGTGCAGATGTATGTATTTGTACCCACTTGAAGTTGTGGATCGCGGTAGCGAGACACAACTTCAAGTGGGTACAAATTGTAATATTATAATGTAGCGTTGTAAGGGTGAATCAATCGTGTCGCTGGTTTGGCGTTATTAACATTTTAGTTCCATGTCCAATTATCGCTTACATTTTCTTAGAATCTACGAAATGTGGACCCACCGCCGTAGTCCAGTGGACAGATTTTGCGGGGAATGCGGGCAGTAAGATCGTGGGCTCGAATCCCACATCGGCCATGATGGGGAATTTATCTGCGGCCCGACCCAGGGTAGCGTGCTCGGCCTCAGATCGCCAGGGCTCGAATTTCGAATCCTGTGTCTGGAGGACAGTGTCATCTCAATCATCTCACCATCCTCAGAAGGTTCTCCTGGCTCAGTTTAGCCTATATGTGCACAAAGGTGGCCTAAAGCCCGATTCATTTTATTTCAGACCCAGGGTGAGCTTGATACAAGCCACTGACCGAGATTCATCCTATAATAGTAGTTAAAGGGGCCCCTTGGGATGAGACATTTTCAATGTTGTCAATTTTGAAAATTTAATTGATATGAAGCTATATAGCCTACTGATCTTAGCTAAAAATACGAAAAAGTCAAAAAACAATTTTAAAGCACCGAAAAAGAGCGAAATAGTTGTATTTCCAGGTCGTATATTGCCATGTAAACAAAACAAGTCAGCAATATTAAGCACTTTCCATCACATATTCCCACGTATCAGACGGTAAGATCAAACAAGTCGCCGCTAATTGGTGTCCTCTAGTCAGGACACGAGAGAACACACCTGCAGCACTGACTGTCTATCCAACGCTGGGCCGATGCCATCAGCATGTGCCCCAATGCTGTGAAAACATTCAATCGTCCTTCAGGTATACAAATAGTTTGTTTGGGTTACTTCTGGTTTCATAGAAATGTTGATTAAAAATATTTGTAAAAATATAAAAATTCTGAAAAAAATAAAAACATGATCCGTGGGATACACTACTTCAGTGCGGAAGTAAAAACGAAAATTGATGTCATCCCAAGGGGCTGCTTTAAATCGCGGTTAAATCGATCGCGTGCCGCAGGCGGAACTCATGCATCTCCGTCTCGTCTTGAGACGAAAGTGAACCACTTTATTCGTTTACAGTTTGTATATTTTAAATGAGAAACACGTTGCGGAGATTGGCTAAATTTTGCTAACTAAAAATGAAATGAATCGGGCTTTATGCCACCTTTGTGCACATAGGCCTATAGGCTAAACTGGGCCAGGATAACCTCCTGAGGATGGTGAGATGATTGAGATGACACTGTCATCAGACACATGATTAGAAATTGCTAACTAGAACCGACGATTTGTTGACATTACTCAGGGATTTCAAATATCTCTAGTTTTATGCTAAACTGGGTAATATTTCCTAAAAAGAAGGAATCCAGCGAATACAAAGCCGATGGCGGGTCAACATTAGGCCAGCATTGGGTCAAGGCATCGCTAGTTATTTTGCCATCTGCTCAGCTCGGCTCAGGCCACGTCGTATACTCTAGATCTGGTGATATTCGCGAGGTTTTTATTTTCGCAAATTTCGCGAGTAGTACAAATTCAGGAATTCAAGAATCTCGGGAAAATTATTATTATAATAGCGCTACTAAAAAAAAATGAAAATTCGCGAATTCTAAGCTTTGCGGGAAGTTTAATTTAAATACGCGAAAATTACCAGATCTACAGTAGTTTTAACCCTTGAAGCGCTAAGTTAAAGAATTTTAATTTTCACCCACTTGAAGTTGTGTCTCGCTACCGCGACCCACAACTTCAAGTGGGTGAAAATTACTCATTTGTGTTTGATTTGAGACCAAACAAATGCAAATCTGGATGTTTAAACACTCGTTTCATTCCAAATTACTGTGAATTGATCGGCCAATAAAACAAATGAAAAAGACCATAGTCGCGCTTAGCGGTTAAAGGGCTGATATGGTGTTCCTACAGGGACTTCTGAAACTTCTGAAATCACACCTAATGCCTAATAAATCGTCACCCTGATATTATACTGTCGTATCTAACATTTTTTTCAAAAGTGCTTTTATGTTTGATTTGAAGTTATTAGGGGCATACGCATCTTGTATTAATTTTTTGAATTTCACTTACGGATATAAGTAGGTCAAATCACACTAATACATAGTCGTATCTGCAAGTGATTTGCTAATCTTTAAAAAAGTAAAATATTATAGAGTCGTATGCGCACATACAACAAAATTGGAAAAAATATAAATCGTATAGTGTTGTATCTGGTAGATACGTCAGTATAGGGCAATTTTACACTAACGCTGTTTTAAACCAGCTGTGATAATATTACTATAATAAAACAGCAATAAAATAAATCAGTAGCTCTCTTAACATTCTTATGTTGTTATTTAATGAAGTTGATGAATGTGGTAGATACGACTTTATAATTGCAATGTTTTGTTTATAATTTGTTGTACCTACAATAATCATGGCAAACTAGACTAGTCAAGTGTTCACAGGACGGTCATATTAATTTGACTTCAGTTTCAAAATAACCACAAAACACAAATATATAGATTCTCAGACGATCGAAGGCCGTTTTGTATAGTCAGCTATTATTTTGCTTGAAAATTGATGCAACCTCACTTGACTCACTTAATCTGTTATTAAATGAGACAAAACAAATCTTTTTCTCTGATATATAGGCACTGAGCATGCGTGTGCACTAAAAATTGTATTATGTGTTGTTGTATCTTGTTTGCTGAATCTCTCTTGGACTTTTGATCTTTTTCTTCACTAATAACACCCTATTCTGCATGATTTAACCCTACAAGCCTTACTTTAAATAACAACTGCAACTTCAACAGCTGTAGACCTCGCTTGTCAAATTGAACATTTTATTTCATAAAAAAAGGGTAATTATTATAAAAAGAAAACATTTAAAGGGGGGGGGCAGAAACGTACAAACTCTGTACTATAATACAATAAGGTTCTTCCTTCGTTGTACGCTCACCCTCTCAAAATCGCTATTTCCCGCCACTTAATATATACCTCCCACACAGCATATCTCCATTTAATCTAAAAACGTCCTCTGATTTTTTTTGTGTGTCATAATTTGGCTTTTATATATTAGATAATGGGTGAAGCAGTCGACAGTATGCGAAATATTTGTCATGATGTCGAACTGCTGAACTCATTATCGGATATAGTCACTCTCCCCACGATTCTAAGAAACCCCCCTCTACCAACACCCCACCCATTTACGGCGACAGGCAGGTACATCGATCGTGAGATCATCCACAGTTACTCGTCATGCGGCCCCGATGGGCCAATGCACAGGCCCACATCTTAGTGTAGGGAGCATTTATTATAATGCAGAGGTTTACCCATACAGTGTGTGGCGCGCACCGCCTGAGAGAGGAGGTTTACCTAGTGTGCAGTGGGCCCTTCATCCCTCCTGAGAGAGGAGGTTTACCTAGTGTGCAGTGGGCCCTTCATCCCTCCTGAGAGAGGAGGTTTACCTAGTGTGCAGTGGGCCCTTCATCCCTCTTGAGAGAAGGTTTACCCAGTGTGCAGTGGGCCCTTCATCCCTCCTGAGAGAGGAGGTTTACCCAGTGTGCAGTGGGCCCCTCATCCCTCCTGAGAGAGGAGGTTTACCCAGTGTGCAGTGGGCCCCTCATCCCTCCTGAGAGAGGAAGTTTACCTAATGTGCAGTGGGCCCTTCATCCCTCCTGAGAGAGGAGGTTTACCCAGTGTGTAGTGGGCCCTTCATCCTTCTTGAGAGAGGAGGTTTACCTAGTGTGCAGTGGGCCCTTCATCCCTCCTGAGAGAGGAGGTTTACCTAGTGTGCAGTGGGCCCTTCATCCCTCATGAGAGAGGAGGTTTACCCAGTGTGCAGTGGGCCCCTCCTCCCTCCTGAGAGAGGAGGTTTACCCAGTGTGCAGTGGGCCCTTCGCCCCTCCTGAGAGAGGAGGTTTACCTAGTGTGCAGTGGGCCCTTCATCCCTCTTGAGAGAGGAGGTTTACCCAGTGTGCAGTGGGCCCCTCATCCCTCCTGAGAGAGGAGGTTTACCCAGTGTGCAGTGGGCCCCTCATCCTTCCTGAGAGAGGAGGTTTACCCACAGTGCAGTGGGCCCTTCATCCCTCCTGAGAGAGGAGGTTTACCTAGTGTGCAGTGGGCCCTTCATCCCTCCTGAGAGAGGAGGTTTACCTAGTGTGCAGTGGGCCCTTCATCCCTCTTGAGAGAAGGTTTACCCAGTGTGCAGTGGGCCCTTCATCCCTCCTGAGAGAGGAGGTTTACCCAGTGTGCAGTGGGCTTCTCATCCTTCCTGAGCGAGGAGGTTTACCTAGTGTGCAGTGGGCCCTTCGCCCCTCCTGAGAGAGGAGGTTTACCCAGTGTGCAGTGGGCCCTTCGCCCCTCCTGAGAGAGGAGGTTTACCTAGTGTGCAGTGGGCCCCTCATTCCTCCTGAGAGAGGAGGTTTACCTAGTGTGCAGTGGGCCCCTCATCCCTCCTGAGAGAGGAGGTTTACCTAGTGTGCAGTGGGCCCTTCATCCCTCCTGAGAGAGGAGGTTTACCCAGTGTGCATTGGGCCCTTTATCCTTCTTGAGAGAGGAGGTTTACCCAGTGTGCAGTGGGCCCTTCATCCTTCTTCAGAGAGAAGGGTTTACCCAGTGTGCAGTGGGCCCCTCATCCCTCCTGAGAGATATGGTTCACCCAGTGTGCAGTGAGCCCCTCATCCCTGACACTGCCTGCAATATGAGGTTTAGGCCTACCCAGTGAGCAGCGAGCCCCTCGTCCATCCTAAGGATGATGCTTAGCCAGTGTGCGGTGGGCCCCTCATCCATAACTGGGCCTGAAAGATGAGGTTCACCCAGTGTGTATCGAGCCGTGCACTCTCCCAGGGTGAAGTTTACACAGTGTGCAGTGAGCCCCTCATGCCCAAGAGATGAGATTATCAGATTTTTCCTAAAATAACATTTCGATGCCTAGAGTATCACATGTCTTATGTATTAGCACTCTCCATTCTAGAGTTTCTCATGTATTAACTCTCTGGGGTCTAGAGTATGACATATCACACTTATTAACCCTCTGTGGTCTAGAGTATCCCGCTTCTAATGTGTTAACCCTCTGTGGACTACACTATCATGTTTATCTTATTTTAACCTACTGATGCTTAGAGCATCAAAAATGTAATTTATTAACCCTCTATAGGTTAGAGTTTGACGTATATTAACCCTTCAGGTCAAGAGAGTCGATAGTATCACGTGTCTCAAACATTAACCCTATGTGGACTAGACTATTATTTTTATTTTATGTTAACCTTTTGATGTCTGGAGTATCACATTTCGTATTTATTAACGCTCTGTTGACTGGACTATCGCAAGTATTAACCCTCTGTGGTCTAGAGTATCTAAGTTTCTAATGTGTTAACTCATTGTGGACTACACTATCATGTTTATCTTATTTTAATCCACTCATGCCTAGATCATCATAAATGTTATTTATTAACCCTCTATGTGCTATGTGTATCACACGTATTAACGCTCTGTGGTCTAGAGTATCTACGTTTCTAATGTGTTAACTGTTTGTGGACTACACTATCATGTTTATCTTATTTTAACCTACTCATGCCTAGAGCATCGTAAATGTTATTTATTAACCCTGTATAGGCTAGATTTTTACGTGTAATAACCCTATGAGGTCCATAGGGTCGACAATATCATGGGTCACCAATATTAGCCCTATGTGGACTAGACTATTATATTTCTTCTATACTAACCTTTTGATGTCTGGAGTATCACATTTCCTATTTATTAACCCTCCGTAGACTAAACTCTCGCAATTATTAACCCTCTGTGGTTCAGAGTATCACGTTACTAATATATTCACCCTGTGTGGACTGAACTATCATGTTTATCTTATTTTAACCTACTGATGCCTAGAGCATCATTAATGTTATTTATTAATCCCCTATAGGCTAGAGTTTGACGTGTAATAAGCCTCTGCGTTCCAGGGGGTCGATAGTATCATGTGTCTCGTGTATCAACTCTCTGTGGACTAGATTACCATATTTCTTCTATATTACCTTCTCATACCTAGGGTATCATATGTTTTATTTATTAACCCTCTGCGGACTAGAGTAACACATGTACTAATCCTCTGGGGTCTCGGGTATCACGTGTCTCAAATATTAATCTTCTGCGACTAGACTATTATATTTATCTAATGTTGACCTTCTGTTGCCTAGAGTATTACATGTCTTCTGTATTAAACCGACACAATCAGGCTAATCTCATCAAAAAATCATTAATTTTATTTTGGCTTCTCAAGATATGTCCATAATATGTGAACATGTCCATAGACTAGAATTGCGGAAGTCTTTTAAATTTTGGGTTGCTGTGGCAACGTAGCAAGGGTGCGGAAAGCCCCGTTTATAAGTTATCCCCGTATTTCTTATTTTGGACACGCATGTCCGAAATTAAATTTAGTCCTTATTTCTCGCTTAACTGGTAAATGCGCAACACAATGTAGGAAACTTAAGCAGTTCTAGTCTATGGACATGTTCACATGTTATGGACTTATTAAGAAATCAAAATAAAATTACGATTTTTTATTATTTTAGCCTGATTGTGTCGCTTTAACTGTATGGAGGCTGGAGTATCAAGTGTTTTATTTTTTTCCGGTGTCTATAGTATCACATGTCTCAAGTATCAAACCTCTGTGGACTAGAGTATCATCTTTCTCCTATGTTAGCCTTCTGATGCTTAGAATCATGTGTCTCACATAATAAACGTCTGGTGGATAGATTATGAAATTTCTCCCATATTAACCATCTAGTGCTACAATTTCATGTAGACCCCTATATGACATATCAACCTTTTGTAGCTAGAACTCGCAAATGCTACAAAAGTGAAATATATTTTAGACGGATGAATTTTCAAGGCAGATATTTACGAAGCTTAGGCCTACCTAGGCCTAAAGTTTCGATCCATTGACAAGAATACTAGACAAGCTAGGTTGATAAATGGGAGATAGAGAGAAACTCGGCAAAATACTTTAAAATAAATCAAAGTTTTAAATATCATAATTGTTTTATTATTTTGGTGATATTGAGACAGAGCTAACAGGTCCAGTTGCTCTGAAGCAACTAGTCAGCCATAACTGAAAAAGTAGAAAATGTATAAATAAAGTTCTGACACATACATTTTGTTTACATGTATAAAATTACAAAAACAAACATTTTTTCCCCTGAGATGACAGAGACAAACTTTTTTTTCCAGGACATGTTTAATCCCGTAAATTGAAAATACCTATATGTGTTGAACCCTTGACAGAGCAGAGCGAGGGATTTCTTGTCATTCTTTGGCAGTTTCTGGCATATTTGGAAAGATCTGCTGGCTGTCAACAATCTATTTTTCTCACACATAAATGAGCAAAGTATTTTTTTCTCACACTTTATAGAACAAACCAGTTTTTTGGAGCCAACTTTGTGAACAAATTATTCTTTAATTACATAGCATACCCCCCCTCCCCCTGGTATTAAATGGCCGGCCTTTACGCGTGTTGACAAAAAGTCAGTTTTAGTACCGCTATTGACAGCTGATGAGATGGGACTATTAATTTAAATATTAATGAAACAAACCTATTGTCAGTGCCCCTTCCAATCTGTTGCTCAAACACATCTGAAAATCTGTGCAGTCATCAGAAGATAAAATACCCCTGGTGAAAATTAGTCCGACTATTCGGGTGGTCAAGATATAAAGTGAAACGAGCGTAACAGTGAATCGTGTTCATTGGGATGACGATCTACTCATTTTAGCAAGTACCAGATAGTACCTAGATGGATAGTACCTAGACTCCAGAGGGTTAATACACGTGATACTCAATCCTTCAGATGGTTACTAAATAAACATGTGATACTTTATATTCTGAAGGTAATATAGATGAAACATGTTGGTCTGGTCCACAAAGGGTTATTACATGAGACAGATGATATTCTAGACCACAGAGGGTTAATACATGTGTTACGGTGGTAGAAATAGAGATATGATACTCTGGGCCTCAGATGGCTAATATTAAAAAAATATGATAGAGTTAATACATGAGACACGTGATAATCTAGGCATCAGGAACTTATTATATAGAATAAATATATTAATCTATTCCACAGAGTACGTTAATACATGAGGCAAGTTATACTTTAGACCATAAACGGTAATACACGCAATACTCTAGCCTCCAGGGGTTTAAAAAATATATATGATGCTCCAGGAATCAGAAGATCAGAAGGTTAAAATAAAATAAATACGATAGTGTAGCACACAGAAGGTTAATATTTTAGACACGTGATCCTCTCGACATTCTAGACCTCCCAGGGAGTTAGGACACGCGATACTCTAGCCTCCAGAGGGTTAATTAATAAATCATGTGGTACTCCAGCATCAGAAAGTTAATATAGAAGAAATATGGCTTAGTCCAAAGAGAGTTTAATACATGAGCCACACGATACTGCATAGGGTTGATACATACGTGTTACGTTAGTCTGCAGAGGGTTTATAATGATACTCCGGGCATCAGAAGGCTAACATAAAATAAATATGAGCAGAGGGTTAATACATGTGTTATTGTAGTTCGCAAAGGGTCAATAAAAAGATATGATACTCCAGGTATGAGAAGGTTAATATAAAGAAATGTGATTGTCTTGTCCGTAGAGGCTTTATAAATACGACATGATACTCTAGGCATTAAAAAGGTTAACATAGAAGACAAATGGTGATCTAGTCCACAGAGGGTTAATACATGAAACACATAATGCTCTAAACTTGCTATACATGTGATTATCTAGCCTCCAGAGGGGTAATATATAAGACATGCGAAAGTTAACATTACAGAAACATGATAGCCTAGTCCACAGAGAGTTTAATAAATAAGACACGTGAAACTCTGGACCACAAAGGGTTACACATGAGCAACGTGATAGCATAGCCACCAGAAGGTTAATATAATATGAGATATATAATTGTCTAGCAGGCACAGTGTTGACACATAAATCATGAGAGTCTATAGCCCCTAGAGACATGTGATACTCTAGTCCGCAGAGGGTTGGTAAATAAAACATGTGAACGGCACGTGTACTGTACGAATCAGAAGATTAATATAACAGAAATATGATAATCTAGTACACAGAGGATTATAATAAGATACGTGATATTCTAGACACCAGAGGGTTAATCATGTATTATTCTAGTCTGCAAAGGGTTGATAAATAAGACATA
Organism: Flabesymbios commensalis; assembly: GCA_964017125.1. NCBI lineage: Eukaryota > Metazoa > Annelida > Polychaeta > Terebellida > Flabelligeridae > Flabesymbios > Flabesymbios commensalis. The sequence goes on along the minus strand of OZ024904.1, from coordinate 4,596,177 downwards.
TCATACTCTAGGCTTCGAAATGTTAAGATATGTTCAGCAAAAATTTGATAATCTAGGCATCAGAAGGTTAACATTGGAGAAATATGATAAACTAGCCCGCAGAGGGTTATTACACGAGATACGTGATATTCTAGGCATCAAAAGGTTAATGTAAAATGAATATAATAATCTTATCAACAGAGGGTGAATTAATACATGAGACACGTGATACTATTGACTCTCTGGGCCCCAGAGGGTTAATATACGTGATATTCTAGCCTCTATAAGGTTAATAAATAACATATGTGATGCTCTAGGCATCAGTAGGTTAAAAGAAGATAAACATGATAGTGTAGTCCACAGAGTGTTAACACATTAGACACGTGATACCTTAGACCACAGAGGGTTAATACATGCGATAGTCTAGTCAACAATGGGTAATTCAATAAAACATGTTATACTCTAGACATCAGAAGGTTCATATAGAAGAAATATGGTAGTCTAGTCCACAGAGGGTTAATATTTGAGACACATGATATTATAGACTCTCTGGACCTCCGAGTCAGAGGGGTAATACACAAGGTAATCTAGCCTGTATAGGGTTAATAAATAACATATACAGTGTGATGCTCTAGGCATCAGTGGGTTAAAATAAGATAAACATGATAGTGTAGTCCACAGAAGGTGAATATATTAGAAACCTGATACCGTACTCTAGACCACAGAGGGTTAATACTTGCGATAGTCTAGTCAACAGACGGTTAATAAATGAGAAATGTGATACTCTAGACATCAAAAGGTTAATATAAAATAAATATAATAGTCTAGTCCACATAGTGTTAATACTTGAGACACGTGATACTATTGACTCTCTGGACCTCAGAGGGTTAATACACGTAATACTCTAGCCTATAGAGGGTTAATAAAAACATTTATGACGCTCTAAGGCATCAGTGGGTTAAAATAAAATAAACATGATAGTGTAGTCCATAAAGGGTTAACTCTCAGGCCAAGTCAGGGATGAGGGGCTGGTTGCACACTAGGTAAACCTCCTCTCTCAGGAGGGATGAGGGGCCCAATACACGTCAGGTGAACCTCATCTCTCAGGAAAGATGAGGGGCCCACTGCACATTCGGTAAACTTCTTCTCTCAGGAGGGATGAGGGGCCCACTGCACACTAGGTAAACCTCCTCTCTCAAGAGGGATGAAGGGCCCACTGCACACTAGGTAAACTTCCTCTCTCATGAGGGACGAGGGGCTCACTGCCCACTCGGTAAACATCCTCTCTCAAGAGGGATAAAGGGCCCACTGCACACTAGATAAACTACCTCTCTCACTAGGGATGAGGGGCCAACTACACATTAGGTGAACCTCATCTCTCAGGAGGGATGAGGGGCCCACTGCACATTCGGTAAGCATCCTCTCTCAAGAGAGATGAAGGGCCCACTGCACACTAGGTAAACCTCCTCTCTCAGGAGGGATGAGGGGCTCACTGTACACTCGGTAAACATCCTCTCTCAAAAGGGATGAAGGGCCCACTGCACGCTAGGTAAACCTCCTCTTTCGGGAGTTATGAGGGGCCCACTGCACACTAGGCAAACCTCCTCTCTCAAGAGGAATGAAGGGCCCACTGCACATTAGGTGAACCTCATCTCTCAGGAGGGATGAGGGGCTCACTGCACACTAGGTGAACCTCCTCTTTAGGAGTTATGAGGGGCCCACTGCACACTAGGCAAACCTCCTCTGTCAAGAGGAATGAAGGGCCCACTGCACATTAGGTGAACCTCATCTCTCAGTAGGGATGAGGGGCCCACTGCACATTCGGTAAACCTCCTCTCTCAAGAGAGAATAAGGGCCCACTGCACACTAGGTAAACCTCCTCTCTCAGGAGGGATGAGGGGCTCACTGCACACTCGGTAAACATCCTCTCTCAAGAGAGATGAAGGGCCCACTGCACACTAGGTAAACCTCCTCTCTCAGGAGGGATGAGGGGCTCACTGCACACTCGGTAAACATCCTCTCTCAAGAAGGATGAAGGGCCCACTGCACACTAAATAAACTTCCTCTCTCAGGAGGGATGAGGGGCCCACTGCACACTCGGTAAACCTCCTCTTAAGAGGAATGAAGGGCCCACTGCACACTAGGTAAACCTCCTCTTTCAGGAGGGATGAGGGGCCCACTGCACACTAGGTAAACCTCCTCTCTCAAGAGGGATGAGGGGCCCACTGCACACTAGGTAAACCTCATCTCTTAGGAGGGATGAGGGGCTCACTGCACGCTGGGTAAACCTCCTCCCTCAAGAGAGATGAAGGGCCCACTGCACACTGGTAAACTTCATTTCTTAGGGATGAGGGGCTGGTTGTACACTAGGTAAACTTCATCTTTCAGGTTCAGTCAGGGATGAGGGGCCACTGCACACTGGCTAAACCTCATCCTTAAGATGGATGAGGGGCTGGTTGCACACTGGGTAAGCCTCATCTTTCTGGGAAAGTTAGGGATGAGGGGCCCACTGCACACTGTGTATACCTCATCTGTTAGCCTTAGGCAGTGTCAGGGATGAGGGGCTCACTGCACACTGGGTAAGCGAGGGATGAGGGGTTCACTGCACACTGGCTAAACCTCATCCTTAGAAGGGATGAGGGGCTCGCCGCACACCGGGTAAACTTCATCTCTCAGGAGGGATGAGGGGCTCACTGCACACTGGCTATACCTCATCCTTGGAAGGGATGGAGGGCTCGCTGCACACTTGGCAAACTTCATCTGTCAGGGATTAGGTGATACTAGTACAATGTATGCTCCCAACGTCACCTGGCCCCGGTGATGATGTATGTGCCAGATGAAACATACTCCACTCATCGATGTAGTTGCTTTTGTTTACGGCTGGTGTCTGGCGCCACTACGACAGTAGACAATAAACAATAGACACTTTGTTCATACTATTTTAGAAAACAAGTTGAATAAATGATATCAACGCTGTTTTAAACTTGGCCAATAACATAAACGTTGACCCATACTTGAAACAACATTGTTCCAAAGTAAAATTGATGTTTCATAATTATGACACACCACAATCAAAATACGCAGTACGGGGGTCTTACAATAGACAGCGTCTCAGAGCTGGACGTGTTGCTCTCCCTAGCACTTGTCGTTGCAGAAAATAGGAACGAAAGGAAGAATATTTCTCAATTACCATTATTTATATACCCGGGTGACAGCAAATTTATTTCTGAGGAGACTCTCAAGTTTTAAAAAAAAAAGATAAGAAATACTGGGTTTGTTTTTTTTCCTTTTTAAGAATTTAATTATTGTATAATGGATGAGCATAGGCTTTTATTTTAAATTTCCACATGTAGACCCACAATAACAGCCCCTGACACGAATACATTTAATTACAGTTGGGTGTCAGAAAATGGGCAGTGAAATTGTTCCAGAAATGTCGACTGAAATAATTTTCAAATGCATTTAAAAGAAGGATAACCAATATAAAAAGAAAAATGATATCTGGTATAAGTGATTATGATCTTGAAGCAAATATTTGCAACCAAAAATACTGTGCAATATGTTACGGTACCTAGGGTACCGAAGAAATAGGCCCTAATCATGAAAGCAACAAAACATAGCTTAACAATTTTATGTAGATCTAAGCAAAGATTATAAGAATTTATAAATTATTTTTGAATGTCATGTTATCAGTGGTTATTTGTAATTCTTCCTTCACAAATTATAATCCCATTATTAAAAAATATATAATTTTGTAATATTTTAATAGGTGATTTGCAACAAACACGATATGTTGAGCCAATGTTGTTTTATTGTTGGGCAAGCGTCGCAGACAGAGGGCCAACATTAAAGCAGCATTGGCTCAACGTATCGTTTTTGTTGGGTCATAACAAAGATTATTACACATGATATTTTCTGTTTTTTCCCAGCAAACAAGATACATTGACCCAATGTTGTTTGAATGTTGGTCCACTGTCTGCGACATTGGCCCAACATTCAAACAAACTTTGTGTCAACGGCTCCTGTTTACTAGGTTTTATTTTCTAAAATATTTGAAATGACTTACAATGTAGGCTGTAATTATATTTTATAACTATTTGAAATGACGTATAATTATATATTATATGAAAGGCGTATAATTATGAGGAAAACTATGTGTGAACGCTCTAAAAAAAATTTTGTTGGTTTAATGTTTACATCGTTGGCCCATAATTTATACAACGTTGTGTGAAGGTAATTTTTACTATATGAAGAGGGGTATCCAACCCAACCTGCAGAGACAATGGGTATACTACGCCATCACAGACGGAGGCCGCGACATATTGTTTGCCAGTGTTTCTGAGTTGACCTCAGATGCACCCTACATTATTAAAAAATAATCACTGGTAGACGTTTAATAATGCATAATGAAATTTAGTCCACTTGTTTTTCGGCTAGATAATCCCAACTGGAAACAATAGAAAAAGGAGGGAGCAGTGACTATTCAGTGCTCAACGCTATTTTTATGAAATGCTGTGCCCCTGTCTACAATCAGCACGATACTAATTGTCCGGTCGATTCGCACCGATCCTAAAATAGTTCAGTGCTTCGGAACACCATGAATTGATAGCAGTAGAGTTGCCTCGTAACGCCTAAACTCTATCAATCCATCAGTGTGCTTCCACATTATGTTACTCCTAACAACGTCACTGCCAGTGTTTAATCATACTCGCACAGTCAGCGACGTATTTATTTCTACCAAAAATATATATCAGATGGAACGCATAATTCTTTACCTTAGATTCAGTTCCTTATAAATTGTCAATAGATCTATATTTCTATTTTCCCTGGTAAAAAACCTACCTGCTTATAGTGAAATCAACATTGTCAAGCTAATTTGTCTGGAGGTCTTATAACTTATTAAAAATTATTTTTCATCCAACATTAATTTTAAATTAAACAATGGTGATCTGATAAATAAAATACTTGCTCGGCAAAAAAACACATTGCGAAACTAAAAGCTAAGCAATATGCTAATGTGGTTGTCGGGTGCTTTGGCTGACAACATGTCATCAACAGCCCTCATGGACAGCCATCATCTCTATACTATCATAGAAGGAAGCTGGAAAATTACATTCTAAGTGTTTATGATGTTGACACTGATGTACACTGGTTGATGTAGCATGAAGCAATTACACAGAGAGAGTAAAAAAGCAAGTTGTGTGATTCAATAATTACACAAACAGTCTGGTATAGAAAAAAATAGAGTGTATCTTTTATCAGATAACTGCTGCAATGCACCGATTTAAAATGGATAAGCTTGTACACTGCGTTCTCAAATGTGGACACACAAACAAAATGAAAAACGATTTGTCCACAGCACCATTGGGAAGAGAGGCAGATACATGTATATATTTGAGCAATGATATGCATGTGTGCGAATTGCCCCAGACCACACAGTCATGTTTATTCGTAATGAGTCAGATCCTTTAAACTGGCTGCGAATGTGTCTTATAAAATAATTTACTCCAATAAGAAGTAATTTGAAATTCATCCTAAAGAGACAATATTCTGTATTGTTATTTTAGAACAATATGTTCTTGTAATATTTTTGAAAACTGTTGTCTTTTTACGCTTAGTTCATGTAGTTAAAGGCATTTGATGTTCAATGACCCTTGTTAGGAATTTTTTGTTGTTAAATTATTGATTTAGATACTTATGTAAGAGCCTAAGTGTTAATTTCAGTTAATATTTTGTTTAATGTTCTGTAAAACATGTAAAATGTCAAGTAACATTAGTAATTGAATAAAAACAAACCATAATATGAATTGCGAAATGAAAATTATAAACCGATGTAAAATCAGAATAAATTGTATGTTAACCTAACAAGTGACATTCATGCCTAACATTGTTGACAATGTTACCTGCATAAGTATATTATTTTACTTACATTGTTTCTCGAAAAAGTTAAATAAGAACAATCACATACTCGAGCAGATTTTGCATAGGTTCGAAAAACACATTAGATAGAAAACGTTATTCATTATTGTGTTTCTGTTGAGATACAACACAATCTTAATGTAAGTTATATATTACAAGGTCACTTACAACAGTGTAATTTTAAATAACAAAACATTTGTAATTTTCACCATGTTTTTCTTAAATATATTCTTATGAGATTTCCCGCCCTAGCCCGGCTGTCCGGCTCTTTATTGATATATTTGGTCAGAATTATGAAACAATCTTGATACAGATAAGGATTTGTGCGTCTCTGAGCTCAGTTCGCCGAGGATTTCGGCGCTATGGAAGTTTGATTGATTGATAGATAGATTAATTCAATGATTGATTGATTGATTGATTGATTGATTGATTGATTGATTGATTGATTGATTGATTGATTGATTGATTGATTGATTGATTGTTTAATTCAATGTTTGATTGATTGATTGATTGATTGATTGATTGATTGATTGATTGATTGATTGATTGATTGATTGATTGATTGATTGATTGATTGATTGATTGATTGATTGATTGATTGATTGATTGATTGATTGATTGATTGATTGATTGATTGATTGATTATTTGATTATTTTATTTATTGATTCAGACAGTTCCAAATAATCTGTTTGAAAATTGCGTTATCTTTAAAAAATTACAAAATATCCGACATTGTGGTGGAATATTTTTGAATAAAATACATTTGAGAACACATCTTACAATCCATCAAAACCTGGGCGTTGTGTTTCTTATACAATTCAGTAATTTTCATCCACTGTAACTCAGTGTATGCTGTCAATTAGTGAGCTGTCAATTTACAACTTACTATGAAGGAAAATGTGACCTCTAAAGCGGTAAGTTATGGAATATAAGAAGGGCTAGTATAGGAAATGGTGAGAGGAATCAAATGACACTGCCCACAAAATCGTGCCCTGGTGGTCTGAGGCCGTGCACACTACCTCTTAGTCACGTGGCTCCCCACAATACTTAGGCCTAATCTTTACAAGTGGGCAGGGAAGCAAACATATTTTCTGAAACCTGAATATCATAGCGGAAGACAAACCCACAAGCTTTCATGTGACAGGCACTCGGCGTAACCACTGCACCAGGGACACCGCCGTCGTGTGATATGTGTTATTAATCCTTAAGGCACTGAAATATTTTATATAAACCGAGAAACCAACGTTTTTTTTAATTTGAAATCATCATAAGTGTCTTTCCGCATCATTTGAATACCTATGTTACGGGTCTACGGCCATTATAAAGTTTTCATTCTTTTAGTGCGGGGATTGACTATAAACGTCGGAATCTGACGTCTATAGACGTCAGATTCTGACGTTTATAGACGTCAAACTCTGACCTCTGTCGATCCCCGCACTGAAAGCGTTGAAGCACTAAGCACGCCTTTCAGCCGTTTTATTTGAACTCCAAACAAGATAATTTAAAGGAGAAATCAACATATATGTTTTGACACAAATTGTGCAGATATATGTATTTGTACCCACTTGAAGTTATGGATCGCGGTAGCGAGACACAACTTCAAGTGGGTACAAATTGTAAAATTATAATGTAGCGTTGTAAGGTTGAATCAATCGTGTCGCTGGTTTGGCGTTATTAACATTTTAGTTCCATGTCCAATTATCGCTTACATTTTCTTAGCATATACGAAATGTGGACCCACCGCCGTAGTCCAGTGGACAGATTTTGCGGGGAATGCAGGCAGCAAGATCGTGGGCTCGAATCCCACATCGGCCATGATGGGGAATTTATCTGCGGCCCGACCCAGGGTAGCGTGCTCGGCCTCAGACCGCCAGGGCTCGAATTTCGAATCCTGTGTCTGGAGGACAGTGTCATCTCAATCATCTCACCATCCTCAGGAGGTTCTCCTGGCCCAGTTAAGCATATATGTGCACAAAGGTGGCCTAAAGCCCGATTCATTTTATTTCAGACCCAGGGTGAGCTTGATACAAGCCACTGACCGAGATTCATCCTATAATAGTAGTTAAAGGGGCCCCTTGGGATGAGACATTTTCAATGTTGTCAATTTTGAAAATTTAATTGATATGAAGCTATATAGCCTACTGATCTTAGCTAAAAATACGAAAAAGTCAAAAAACAATTTTAAAGCACCGAAAAAGAGCGAAATAGTTGTATTTCCAGGTCGTATATTGCCATGTAAACAAAACAAGTCAGCAATATTAAGCACTTTCCATCACATATTCCCACGTATCAGACGGTAAGATCAAACAAGTCGCCGCTAATTGGTGTCCTCTAGTCAGGACACGAGAGAACACACCTGCAGCACTGACTGTCTATCCAACGCTGGGCCGATGCCATCAGCATGTGCCCCAATGCTGTGAAAACTTTCAATCGTCCTTCAGGTATACAAATAGTTTGTTTGGGTTACTTCTGGTTTCATAGAAATGTTGATTAAAAATATTTGTAAAAATATAAAAATTCTGAAAAAAATAAAAACATGATCCGTGGGATACACTACTTCAGTGCGGAAGTAAAAACGAAAATTGATGTCATCCCAAGGGGCTGCTTTAAATCGCGGTTAAATCGATCGCGTGCCGCAGGCGGAACTCATGCATCTCCGTCTCGTCTTGAGACGAAAGTGAACCACTTAATTCGTTTACAGTTTGTATATTTTAAATGAGAAACACGTTGCGGAGATTGGCTAAATCTTGCTAACTAAAAATGAAATGAATCGGGCTTTATGCCACCTTTGTGCACATAGGCCTATAGGCTAAACTGGGCCAGGATAACCTCCTGAGGATGGTGAGGTGATTGAGATGACACTGTCATCCAGACACAGGATTAGAAATTGCTAACAAGAACCGACGATTTGTTGACATTACTCAGGGATTTCAAATATCTCTAGTTTTATGCTAAACTGGGTAATATTTCCTAAAAAGAAGGAATCCAGCGAATACAAAGCCGACGGCGGGTCAACATTAGGCCAGCATTGGGTCAAGTCATCGCTAGTTATTTTGCCATCTGCTCAGCTCGGCTCAGGCCACGTCGTATACTGTAGATCTGGTGATGTTCGCGAGGTTTTAATTTTCGCAAATTTCGCGAGGAGTAAAAATTTAGGAATTCAAGAATCTCGCAAAAATCATTATTATAATAGCGCTACTAAAGAAAAAAAAGAAAATTCGCGAATTCTAAGCTTTGTGGGAAGTCCAAAAATCAGAAATTCGCGAAAATTTAAACACGCGAAAATTACCAGATCTACAGTAGTTTTAACCCTTGAAGCGCTAAGTTAAATAATTTAAATTTTCACCCACTTGAAGTTGTGTCTCGCTACCGCGACCCAAAACTTCAAGTGGGTGAAAATAACTATTTGTTTGATTTGAGACCAAACAAATGCAAATCTGGATGTTTAAACACTCATTTCATTCCCAATTACTGTGAATTGATCGGCCAATAAAACAAATGAAAAAGACTATAGTTGCGCTTAGCGGTTAAAGGGCTGATATGGTGTTCCTACAGGGACTTCTGAAACTTCTGAAATCACACCTAATGCTTAATAAATGATAATTAACATATCGAGAATGAAAATGAGTACCTGTGGTGGTTTTGGAGCTGAAAGTGATAGCGTCCAAATCCGCTGAGACTGTAATAATACGAGGTCACCCTGTGACGTCACACGACCACACCCAATTCTGACCTGTTATAACAAGACTGATCTCAGATGAGCTGTCTGTCAGGGCATTCACTAGGTGGCCATACCAGTCAGCTATGTGCAATAATATCAAGACACAAAGGCTATCTGGGAATATCATAATATATTGGACTATTTTTCCTTAGCAAACTTGTCAACTCTACAATCTCAATTTTTTACTTACCCTGTACATAGAGTTATTGGTAAACTCTGAGGTCATCACAATCGTGACGTCACCATTTACTTCACAGATTACTCTCACACGTGAGTCATTCACCAGGAGGCAGCACCATGTCTGTAGTGTCAGAAAAAGAGATTTTACAGAAACACTTGGACTCCCTGAGACGTCAAAGTGACATGAAGGCCATCAAAGTGTCTCAGGCCGTCAAACTGTGAGTCATCAGGTTGCACTGTGTTATATTAATCTAAAAACACATCTGCACCAAGCGGGGTTTGAACCCACGCGACAGGCATTATGTATAGGGAAGAGCAATGCTCTATCGATTCACCACGTCCCTCTCCACATGCACTCCTAACTACGGCACTCAGATAATAAGATAAGTGTCTCCCGAATACATTACTACTCGTATACTACATCACACAATCTGTGAATGTGAGGCTGTGACAATAACGCTACGTGGTTTTGGGTCTTTATGAGTAGTTGGGAATCAAGATTTGCGAATACATGTAGCTGGTCTCAAATGAAACAGATATGAGTTATTTTCACCCACGTGAAGTTGTGGGTTGTGGCAGTGAGACACAACTTCAAGTGGGTAAAATTTTATATTGTATTTATTATTTTTTTGCGCTTTAAAGGTTATTCTGTTTTATTAGCGCTGGTATTGGGAATGAAATGAGTATTTAAACTTCAAGATTTGCAAGTGTTTGGTCTCATGGTAAACAAATGTCAGCAATTTCCACCCACTTAAAGTTGTGGGTCGCGGTAGTGGGTGAAAATGTTAAAATAAGATAACTTTATGGGAAAATAATCGCTACTGTCTGCGGCTTGGCGCGTCGAGTATAGCCACAAGCCAGCTCTCACAACATCTGCAGATTGTAACCATATCCTGATCTGTAGTTGGTCAATTCTCACCATATCACCCTGTGCATATATGCACTGATGAATCAGTGAACTTCTCTGGTATGAGTAAGCAAAAAGGCTGGAAAATATCTCTTGTTATTATATATAAAACCAGAAATACATTGTCTTATGTATTTCTAATAACACTTACATATCATAATTTATGTGTATTTTTACAAAATGTCCCATTGCGACATAGTTTTAACACATATTTTCTATTATGTCCGCAACAATTATCTCCATAATAGAATATCACCCAAATTTTGTTGGCTACAATATGTATTGCTATTAACCTTTTTTGGCCAATACAGCTAAGTTTCTAATCGTGTCGTTTCTTTAACCCATAGATATAGATCTATGCCTTAACCTCTATCCTGTCCTTATCACGACTAGTGACGTTTTTAAGATATACAAACGGTGTTCTTGTGAGTGCGATATGGGAAAATACAGCACTCGTCCAAGGAATAAGGTGTGAGCCTTTAGGCGAACACCTTATTCCTTGGACATGTGCTGTATTTTCCCATATCGCACGAAAAATGAACGACGTTTGTATTTTCTCACACGATGAAGTCATATATGGCATAACTGCCATAGATTACAGTTCAACTACAGCTGGAGCGCGATATGGGCTGATACCGATATACGTCTCATACTGAAAATCACTATGCAGAGTGTGAGAATATGTTTTATTAGTCGACCAAACCACTGTTATTGAGAATGATATGTGTGTCTGAACAGCACGATTTGAAAATATTTGTGCTCAAATCAATCAAATAAGAGTGATTTTCACTCACTTGTGGTTGTGGTTTGCGGTAGCGAGACACAACTTCAGGTGAGTGAAAATTTAAATAATTTACCTTCGCAGGATAAGGGTTAATTATTTTCTTTGTTTTCAGGATGATAGAATTTATGGAGGAGAATCAGCCAAAAGATCATCTTTATAATCCTGACTTTCCCCACGACAAGAGAGCAAATATCTGGGAGGAGCAGAAAAAATGTACCTTATTCTGACGACAAGACAAGAGAGCGAATATCTGGGAGAAACAGAAAAAATGTACATCATTCAGACCTCAAGAAAAGAGAGCGAATATCTGGGAGGAACAGAAAAATGTACATTATTTTGACGACAAGACAAGAGAGCGAATAAATATAATATAAAACCAATATCTTAAAATGCGACACGTTTTGATTTTTAATTCGAGATATGTGCAACACTCCGCTGGGGTTGTTTTTTATATTAGAAATATAAAATGTCTTATTTCTACATGTTTTCTTTGATATTTTTTAAGGGCTTTAACGTACAACATTTATGGAGATAACAGTTTAAAATAAACATTAAAAACGCTGTCCATTCGATAAATTATTTACATCTGAAAATACATATAAAAAACACTTTTTTTTAGTTTAAAGTTTAAAAGTTTATATATACAGTATTACTTTTAGAGCCCATAAGAATATTCTAGCCAGCTGTGCTCATCTTTTTAAAGAATACATGATTCTTAACCCTTTGACTTTCAGGCCGGGGTGCATGCCAGGATCCAGATATACTGGTGTAGGAGTTCTATTTTTCGTCATTTGAAGCTGGAATTGCTAACGCAATTTCCAGCTTCAAATGACGAAAAATACATAAATGTAGTATATATTTGACGGAAATTTGTGTCATTTTATGGTTACGTTCATTGACGAATGACGACGGAAATTTCCGTCATGTATGGTAGTGAAAAGGTTAACGATTTTATCGTCCAATCGTGTATGATATTGTAACAATAAAAGTGTACGTGGTGTACGCTCCATGACAGCTTCAATTTAAAATGTTAATGTGATTTGTAACATTACCGGTAGTTATTTTTGTAAGTGAATTATATTGATTTGCAAGTGTTATATCTCACCCACCTGATGTCGCTCCTTTTCACTAAGTTATATTATTACATGTCATGCGGCATGACACTTTATAATATAATTTAGTGAAAAGTAAAATGGTTACAGATTTAAATATTCATGGGTTAATATTATAGCTTAAGCTTTTTTTGTATGTGTACGCCACACCATATCCGGTACTTTAACCCTTTAAGTCCTCACGATGCATTAAAGCATCATTTAACATCTCCGAAAATAGATTTAATTTTCCTACAACCAAGGGTTATAGAACGGGAATTTTCATGAAACTGGTTTACCAATACATGTCATTTTTCCTTAATTTTTCACCCACTTCAAGTCATCTTCATCCACTACAAGTCCAGAATTACTATTATTTTCTGTTCAAGCACACATTCATCGTAGAATATCACACACTACATTTGATTCCTCATAATCATAGTTTGGAGTCTCTATCAGTTCAGATGTAATTTGATCTAGGTCACCGCAAGGTCAAACTTATCATCAATGACAGTAAAATAACATTATCTCTAATTATCTAATGTTGGTTCAATGTTGGGTCAACGTCTGAGAATCTGGATCGACATTGAGCCAACATTGACCCAGCACGTATTCCCATCTGGATATATAACCCCTCTGTATTGTGGTTTAATCCGCTTCATACTGAGGCTGGACATGTAAGCCCTATTATCGCCCATGACCTCCAGACCCGTGATCTCGTGGAACTAATCTACCAGAAAAACCTTTTAATACCAATGCTCCAGTGAGCAGTCCCCTCGACTACTGTAATTCTGTGCTGTTAGATTGTTTCAAGAAAAAAAACATAAAACAAGTTTTAATACAGCGTGTAAAGAATTGTCTTGTCGGGGTGGTGGTGACCAGGTCAAGTAGGTTCTCAGAGTCAGGGCTAATATTCTAGTGAGACTACTGTAATTCATTGTTGTTAGAGTGTTAAAAAACACGTTTACAGCATGTACAGAATTGTGTTGACCCGATGGTGACCATGGTCTAGTTTTTTACTTTTTTAAATTACCACTTTAATCTGAGCATTCACACATCGTCATATGACCAACTCTATTTCTGACATTAAACCTGCCACAAAACACCTATTTCAGCAGTAGTGCCATTGAGAAACCACTAGGCTATATCTGATCCTATCCTATGTGTCTGTAGTTATTATTGATAGATCAGCCAACTGGCGCTATAGGTGTCATTGTACCATTTTATATTCTATATCATGTCTATAGGTATTCACCAGGTGGCTCTGTAATCCGTGCGGTGCTTTTTGGGTAAAGTCTTAGCCTGCTGTCCGTGCACAGTGGACTACTCATTTAAACGTTTAACGTCATTTCGATGTTGAGATATGGACGGGCGCGTATACAATAAAGGGAGGGGGACTAATCATCTTAAACATATAGTGACATAATCACCCCATAAAGCACAACACTTGACTTTTTGTTTTAGGACATTAATGTCAAATAAAAAAAATAATTGACTGGTTTAATCAATCAAACAGTAGAAGGTGATGAATGACGTCATGATACGCTAAAGTTCAAACTTCATCTCGCCCGGTGACATTGGCTTCACCATCTTGAAACTCTCAAACTTTTGCCCGCCGTCTTTGCCAGACTGCAACAAAAATCGGCCAATCAGGTAATGCGATTATGATCACGTGATTATTTATTCAGCCAATAAAACTGATTATCCATTGATTAATCAATAAAGAAATAAATCAAAAAATCTGTCAATAAATTATTCAATCAATCAATCAATCAATCAATCAATCAATCAATCAATCAATCAATCAATCAATCAATCAATCAATCAATCAATCAATCAATCAATCAATCAATCAATCAATCAATCAATAAACAATCAATCAATCAATCAATCAATCAATCAATCAATCAATCAATCAATCAATCAATCAATCAATCAATCAATCAATCAATCAATCAATCAATCAATCAATCAATCAATCAATCAATCAATCAATCAATCAATCAATCAATCAATCAATCAATCAATCAATCAATCAACAAAGCAAATTTTATTAATCAACAAATCACTCCATTCAGCCATTAATACATCAATTAATCGACAATCAATCGACTATTAACCAGGGTTTTCAACCGTCCACCATTTTAATAATATATCCACCAATGCAATTAGCGCTGCCATATCCTGTTATATCGAATCCTCATTGTATATATTTTTTCTACAACAAAACACAGGAACAAAGTATAATATAACATTGTTGTGTTTAACCAGACTTATTCAAACCATAAATATTCTCTAGATTTCCTTCGTTTCATGGTGTCCTCTATATTGTAGACATATCTTATAACCTCATGATTTCATATAATGCTCTGTGGTGTTTAACAGTACACGTATCCTCTCCATATACACCCACCGCTCTAACATAATGCTCTATGGTGCTCTCACCTGGGTCAGTGCACGTATGCTCTCTATATCCACCCCGCTACACTAACATAATGCTCTATGGTGCTGTCAGCTGGGTCAGTGCACGTATGCTCTCTATATCCACTCCGCCTGACATAAAACCTTATAGTGCTCTCACCTGAGTCAGTGCACGTATGCTCTCTATATCCACCCCGCTACACTAGCATAATGCTCTATGGTGCTCTCACCTGGGTCAGTGCACGTATGCTCTCTATATCCACTCCGCCTGACATAATACCTTATAGTGCTCTCACCTGGGTCAGTGCACGTATGCTCTCTTCACCCCGCCTGACATAATGCTCTATGGTGCTCTCACCTGGGTCAGTGCACGTATGCTCTCTATATCCACCCCACTACACTGATATGATGCTCTATGGTGCTCTCACCTGGGTCTGTGCACGTATGCTCTCTATATCCACTCCGCCTGACATAATACCTTATAGTGCTCTCACCTGGGTCAGTGCACGTATGCTCTCTCCACCCCGCCTGACATAATGCTCTATGGTGCTCTCACCTGGGTCAGTGCACGTATGCTCTCTATATCCATCCCGCCTTACATAATGCTCTATGGTGCTCTCACCTGGGTCAGTGCACGTATGCTCTCTATATCCACCCCCACTACACTGACATAATGCTCTATGGTGCTGTCAGCTGGGCCAGTGCACGTATGCTCTCTATATCCACCCCATCACACTGACATAATACCCTATGGTGCTCTCACCTGGGTCAGTGCACATATGCTCTCTATATCCATCCCGCCTAACATAATGCTCTGTGGTGCTCTCACCTGGGTCAGTGCACGTATGCTCTCTATATCCACCCCATCACACTGACATAATGCTCTATGGTGCTCTCACCTGGGTCAGTGCATGTATGCTCTGTATATCCAGCCCGCTACACTAACATAATGCTCTATGGTGCTCTCACCTGGGTCAGTGCATGTATGCTCTGTATATCCACCCCACTACACTGACTTAATGCTCTATGGTGCTCTACACTAACATAATGCTAACATGGTGCTCTCACCTGGGTTTTCATCAGCGCACGTATGCTCTCTATGTCCACTCCGCCTGACATAATGCTCTATGGTGCTCTCACCTGGGTTTTCATCAGTGCACGTATGCTCTCTATATCCACCCCAGTGCACGCCCCTGTCAGGGAATCACACACACGTTTCTGGAGATCCTCTGGACTCACACGATCCGCATCTGATGAACTGTAAACCTGGATCAGCAACTCCTCAAGCTCGTCGTCATGGTAACCTGAAAAACAATTACACCTCTTTCAGGCTTCCATGGGTACACGCAATTGTAGATATACTCAATTGTAAAATCCCACTACGAAAAATGTCGATTATATTAATATACAAGATGGCCGCCAAAAATGAATAAAGTCTCATCACACCCATCACACAAATTCATACTCGTATATCATCATAAAGATAAAAATTGAGTTAATCCTGCAGCAGCCTCAGAAATAACCGTTACAGATAATAGCATGTTGATACCAATTTAAATAGACTTTTGATGATTTTCTGTTGCAAATAAGAAAAATTAGAGATAACATGAAATCCCTACGCTGGCAGTAGCAAGGCTTATTTCACATCCGCTCACATATTAATGATGTCTTTTTTCTTTAATGTCCATTACTCACTCAGTAGCTGTTTACACGCTGCAGCCATTTTATCTTCCCTGAGGTCATAGTTGCCATAGTTACTGATCTGACACACCGTATCCAAGGCGTCAATAACCCGAATCTGAATGCTGTCCATAGAGGGCACACTCAACTCCTTGTCAATAACTTCAAATAAAACAACTTCAATTTATGACAAATATATAATAACAATACATCATTGGCTACAATGAGTGAGTGAGTGAGTGAGTGAGCGAGCGAGCGAGCGAGCGAGCGAGCGAGCGAGCGAGCGAGCGAGCGAGTGAGTGAGTGAGTGAGTGAGTGAGTGAGTGAGTGAGTGAGTGAGTGAGTGAGTGAGTGAGTGAGTGAGTGAGTGAGTGAGTGAGTGAGTGAGTGAGTGAGTGAGTGAGTGAGTGAGTGAGTGAGTGAGTGAGTGAGTGAGTGAGTGAGTGAGTGAGTGAGTGAGTGAGTGAGTGAGTGAGTGAGTGAGTGAGTGAGTGAGTGAGTGAGTGAGTGAGTGAGTGAGTGAGTGAGTGAGTGAGTGAGTGAGTGAGTGAGTGAGTGAGTGAGTGAGGGAGTGAGTGAGTGAGTGAGTGAGTGAGTGAGTGAGTGAGTGAGTGAGTGAGTGAGTGAGTGAGTGAGTGAGTGAGTGAGTGAGTGAGTGAGTGAGTGAGTGCCTTACCTTCTATGACCGCCTGACACCCGAAACAATAAGCATCTGTAACAAAAAGACACTAGTTATAAGTGTGATAGGGCTACGTCATAACACCATGGGAATAATTTACTGGAGTTTGTTTCGATCTTATGGGAAAGCCGCCATTTTCTATGAAAGTACAAAGGATATAAGCCCTAATTTGTATAAAGAGCGCACAGCACTTCTTACTTTTCGGGGTGAAAATAAGAAAGGAATAATTGAAACGTTGTCTGTCAAAAGCCAAGCGCATTTCTAAGATATAGGTCAACATCATTGACCTCTCACCTTGCTCCATATCCGGCAACTTATGGCTGGCTCTTATTAGTTGGAAGAAATATATCGTTGCCATTAGCAACAAAGTTGTAGTTATAGCATGCATGATTAATCCGCTTGTATTAAACATTAATAAATGTCGCTAATTTCATGAAGAATGTCGCTTCTATCGCAATTCGTGGTCCTTTGTTATCCCTTCACTTTTATATTCTTTATTCCTTCTTATAGATATATCCTGGTAATGTTTATGTGTATTATGCACTTTATACTTTCGTATTATCGTTTATCGTCAGTAACTTCTCGTTTTTGTATATCCTGGATTTGTTAACCAATCATTGTCTCCTGTCGCGCTGCTTAAACTACATTCGTTTCAACATTTCAAATAACACAAACTTGTTATAGCGTTTTTAATCATTATGCTCTATTTTGATTCCTCTTCGTATACACCCTCGGTCCGTAGCATTGGGCCTACTTAATCCACAGTAACAACTACTGTTTATATATAGCATAGACTCTTGGTCGTCTGCGGATTATACTAGATCTCTTTTGTCAGTTATTGTCTACCTCGCCAGCTCGTCACCAAAATGAGGAAATACAGACTTATCATTATCTTATCATGACGCGCCACGTTTCTTTTCTGGTAACACAATAAGTATAATACACACTAGTGTGTTAACCCTTACAGTGCTAAGGGCGGCAATAGTCGTATGTTAACCCTTACAGCGCTAAGGGCGGCTATAGTCGTATGTTAACCCTTACAGTGCTAAGGGCGGCTAGAGTCGTATATTAACCCTTACAGCGCTAAGGGAGGCTAGAGTCGTTTTAATCTGTTTCATTAGCAGATTGAATCACGTTTATTGGGAACGAAATGTGTGTTAAGCATCAAGATTTCAAAAAAAAAATTGGTTTCAAATTCAACAAATATGAGTAATTTTCATCCACTTGAAGTTGTGGGTCGCAGTAGCGAGACACAGCTTCAAGTGGATGATGAAAGTTAAAATTATTTAATTTTGCGCTTTAAGCGGTAACTAGCTGACAAACAGTCATAGCGGTGGCCAACGTGGATAATGGCTCAACGTTGGCATAGTATTGGCATTACAATAAGAGGACGCCGCCAGCACTGGCCCCACATTGTGCCAACTTTGGCACGATATTATTGAGTATAGTCATCATAAAGGGATACAAAATAAGCACATGAACTCAAGACCAATATTGGTTTAATGTTGGCCCATCGTCCAAGACGCTGGACCAACATTAAGCCAACATTGGATCAACGTCTAATATTGATTAGGAACGGTCTAGAAACCTGGGATAATATAACTGACGATTTACCCGCTATGGCAGATTGAATGTAAGATATAACAATGTTACACTTTAGCATGAAAGCATAATACCTTGAAAATACGATGCGTTGACCTAATATTGGGTTAATGTTGGTCCAACGTCGGTGAACAACTCTGAAATCTCACCATTTTCAAAAAATGAAAACACGTTTTTTGCCTGGATGTGAAATATTTGAGTGTGCTAATTTGGCACCAGAGGGTGTGATAATGGTGTGATATCAGTAACGTCTGTTGAGCTCACATGACATCATTAGCTATTATGGTCTGTACTGATCGGCACAGGGCTTTCAGCGCGCCAACCCAGTAAACACAAAACATTTGCATAACATTCATACAACGTCGGCCCAACGCCTTCATTGTACAAATGTTATACAAATGTTTTGTGTTTAACGGGAAGTCTAATAGTCTCCTCAGAGTGGCTCAAACTGTCACATGACGAGATTGGCCAATCACCGCAGTCATTCAGTTATGTTGTTATTTAAACTAGGGGGAGGTATACCAGACAGCAAACACGAGACGTTGACCCAATGTTTATTTAATGATGTTCCATCACCTGCGACGCTGGCCCAACATTAAGTAAAAATTGGGTCAAAGTATCGTGTTTGCTAGCATTGTCTGAACCAGAATAACATATCAATCAGGATAGGTTGGCCTGATGGTGGGTTAATGTTGGGCCACCGTCTGTGATGCTGGCCCAACAATAACCCTTTAACAGTTTAAACTCTCACGATATATTAAAGCATCATTCTGCATCTTTGGAGTATGACTTAGTTAAAGGTGATCTATCACCCCTTATATGGTATGAATAATTATGTCCTCATATGGGGTGATTGGCTTTCATGTGACCCTCTCAGAGGGTCACATGATAGTCAATCACCCCATATAAGGAAACACTTGTGCCCCATCTTGTGGCAACTTTGATTTATTTGTCACAAATTTATTCATACTATATAAGGGGTGATAGATCACCTTTAACTAAAATGCTCATGGAACTGTTTTAATAATAATAAAAAAAAAATCTAATTTGCCGCCCTCCCCCATTTTAAGTCACCTTCATCCACTACAAAGCGATATTTGCGACAGCGACTCGCGGTTATTAAAAAAAAACCGCGAGTTACCTGGTTACTGTGGCATCTTCCCAGCAAACACAAAACATTTCTATCATTTGTACAAATGTACAAATGTTTTGTGTTTACTGGGTTAGTGGGTGAAAATAAATGAATCGGGCTTTATAGGTTAAACTGGGCCAGGAGAACCTCCTGAGAATGGTGAGATGAATGAGATGACACTGTCCTCCAGACACAGGATTCGAAATTCGAGCCCTGGCGGTCTGAGGCCGAGCACGCTACCTCTCGGTCACGGCGGCTCCCCACAATACTGAGTTTCACACGTGGATGCTGGCCAGCGCCGGCTACAGTGGTCAAGCATTGAACCGGCATTGGGCTAGTATTGTGCTGACTTGTAGTGCACTGCTGTCGGGAACTCACAAGCTCAACAGAACATCCTTTTCTAATTTATTTTTTATTTGGCAGTGAGGGCTATTCCCTTTTGTCATAGTATACATTCCGAGGATGAATCAGATGACACAGCATGACAAACATACACCTTTAACTCTTTAACCGCCGGTGGCGTCCATATTCGTTTTTTACTTTTTTTATTAGGGCATTACATAATAATATCAGCTTTTAAACCTGTTAAAGATAAAAAGTGGCATTAATCAGCAAGATTTGAAATTTGTTTAAACCATTTTGTCAAATCCGATTAATTTTCACCCACTTGAAGTTGTGGATCGCGTCAGCGAGACACAACTTCAAGTGGGTGAAAATTCCAATTGAATAATTTGGCGGCTAAAGGGTAAACCTCACAAACGCCCAAATATTTTTGTATAAACCATGGAGAACAAAGGGTTTTTTCAATTTAAAAGCATCATAAATGTCTTAGTTAGCTCTTTCCGCTTCATTTGAATATATATGTTGTGAGTCTACAGCCAATATAAATATGTTTACTCTTTCAGTACGAGAATCGACATTAGACGTCAGGACGTCAGAATTTGACGTCTACAGACGTCAGATTAGGACGTCTAAAGATGGCCCCCGCGCTGTCAGGGTTGACCACTGTACCATGGCCGCGTCCTTGAAGTAGTGGGTACATGTGCAAGACACAAATTCATTGGGATGATAAATCTAATTGCTTGTTTTGGCTACTGACTCCAATTAAAAATACGAGTTTGAATAATAAGCCGCAAAAATGTGATTAACGAGATGAGCCGGTATCTATCCAGGCAGCGTCTTTCTTGCTGCACGATCTGGGGCCAACAGATGCAAAGAATGATATCATTATAACTTTGAATGTTTTTAGAATTTTTTTTACTTATATTCACTTGATAGATTTCCACAGTTTTCAGGGTGTCTTTTTTGCTACTATTTATATAGGCCTACAGCTATTTTATTTTAGTTTTGTTTTTATGTGGGAGACATATATTATGTATACTAACTTTCAATCAATCAATTAATCAATAAATTTGGTAACTTCAATAGCGCCTAAATCCTCGGAGATACGAGCTCAGAGACGCAGAATCCAAATCGAAATCAGCTCAATGTCGATAGTCAAAGCTTAAGTCGTCAACTGGGTGTTGGATGTCTGAGGAGTTAGGGGGGGGGGGGGGGTAGGGTGGGGGGGAGGAAGCCGAATCGAAAAGAAAAGTTTTCAGCATTTCACACTTTAACTTAAAGCAGCTCCTTGGGATGACATCAATTTTCGTTTTTAGTTTTATAATGAAGTAGTGTATCCCCCAGATCATGATTTAATTTTTTTCAAAGTTTTTAGATTTTTGAAAATATTTTTTATCAACATTTCTATGGATCCGATTAAACACTTGCTAAAGGACGTTTGCATGTTCCTACAGCATTGGGCCACATGTTGATGCCGTCGGCCCAGCGTTGGGCAGACAATCAGTGTTGCAGGTGTATTCCCTTATGTCCTGACTTTAAGACACCAATTAGCGGCGATTGCTTTGATCTTACTTAAGATGTGAGAATATGTGGTGTAAAGTACTGTAGATTGCTGACTTGTTTTGTTTACATGGCAATATACGACCTGAAAATATAACTATTTCACTCTTTTTCGGTGCCTTAAAAATGTTTTTGGACTTTCTTGTATTTTTGTTAAGATCAGTAGGCTATATAGCTTCATCTAAGTTAAATTTTCAAAATTGACATAATTGAAAATGTCTCATCCCAAGGAGCAGCTTTAACTTTAAGTGTAATTATCATGTATATACATTTTAGCCTGGATGTCAAAAGTAGTAAAGGTGCTGGTCACCTGTATTTGACATCCTAATGTACACAATTTTATTTACATTTGCATATTTGTAGAATTACTGAGTAATTAGTAGAGTAGAGTTACTGTATATAATTATATATATGCAGCCTAATAAAAATAATAAAATGAAAATAAGTATGTAACCCTCCCCCCCCCCCTCCATTCACACATTTTCTTCACACTTAACGCTGCAAGGCATCACTAATCCTTTTGTGTCGGGGATTGACTTTTGACGTCAGAATCTGACATTTCCATAGTCGTACATAATCTAAGAACTCAAGCGAACCTATACTAGGGGAAAGAGCAGAACATTACTAAAATCTGGATCATTATTTTGTTTCCGTGGACTAAGTTATTTATTTATTTATTTCTAATTAAATTGACGATTATAAGGGGTACGTCATCCACTCTGGTCGGTCACGCTGCACGCTTGTCACGCCGGGGGGGGGGGGGGGGGGGGTTGGTATATCCGGTTTTAAAGAAACAAAATAGTTTTTCTCCGTCTCACGTTACTCGTTAAGTTATTGCGATCCGAGGAGATAGCGTTGGCCTAATCCTCATTCATTCATTCATTCATTCATTCATTCATTCATTCATTCATTCATTCATTCATTCATTCATTCATTCATTCATTCATTCATTCATCGATTCATTCATTCATTCATTCATTCATTCATTCATTCATTCATTCATTCATTTATTCATTTATTCATTCAATAATCCATTCATTCATTCGTTCGTTCATTTATTCATTCATTCATTCATTCATTTATTCATTGATTCATTCATTCATTAATTCATTCATTCATTTTCCAGAAATAAGTTCAATTTTTTTTTTAAAGTTTTTTACCTACCTCCCTCATTTGATTTCAGGTCTTTTCTGGTCAAAAACATGTTTTTTAATCTTGTGGCCATGCACACTGCAAAAACATGTTTTTTAATCTTGTGGCCATGCACACTGATACGTGAGCTAGTTGATGTAGATACGCCTTTTCTAATCTTCTTAACCCCAGTCCCCCTGACGGCGATCTGATTTCACCAAAGGTGGCTGAAGTGACTGAGTATCTAGCACAGGACAGTGGAGTGGATACGCCAGATCGCACCCCTGAGCTGAACGCCACTATCAGCCTTTTTGAAGTAGCTCAGGCAGTAGGCACAGCTCACCTTGGCAAGGCCACAGGTGTTGATTATATCTCGTCGGAGGTCGTGAGGAACCCTACAATGGTGAGCACACTTCATGACATTTTTAACTAATGTCTTAAGAACGGTGTTGGCCCTTCTTCTTGGACGCAATCTGTGATATGTCATATTCCTAAATCAGCATCATCTGACTGCAGAGACCCATTAAACTATCGCGGTATTAGCCTTAACTCCTCCATTTGTAAAATGTATTCTTTAATTCTAAATAAGAGACTGTCAAAATGGTCAGAAGTGAACATTGTAACAGACTGTCAAAATGGTTTTAGAAAGGGTCGATCAACCATTGACCAAATAAACACTATTATTACTATTGTGGAGAATAGAAAGTCACAACATAAATCAACTTTTGCTGCTTTTATTGACTTACGAGAAGCGTATGATTGTGTTAACAGGTCTATGCTCTGGTATAAGTTAAGGGAATATGGGGTAAGTGGAAACATGTATCAATCACTTAAAGCAATGTATAAAGGCACAGAAAGTCGCCTACGGATTAATGCACAATATTCAAACTGGTTTAATGTATCGGCCGGCTTAAAGCAAGGATGTATTTTGTCCCCTCTACTGTTTAATCTATTTATAAATGATTTAGCTGAGACATCGACACAAACAGGTGTCGGAATTCCAATTGGAGATAAGAAAATGCCAGTCTTAATGTATGCTGACGATCTAGTGCTATTAGCACAATCGGAGGATGAATTACAGCTTATTCTTAACACATTACATAAATGGTGTAAAACGTGGCAACTAGAGGTCAATAGTACAAAATCAGCTGTGATACATTTTCGCCCACATTCTTTTTCAGCTACACATCATAACTTTATTTGTGGGGATGGACCTATTTTACTTAAATCTGACTACAGGTACCTTGGTATAATTATTAATGAGTTTTTAAATTTTAACCTGACTGTGAAGGCAGTAGCTCTGTCGGCCCACAGAGCCCTGGGAAAACTGATTTCAAAAATCGGAGCTACCCCGCCATTGAAGCCGTACATAATAGGGCCTGTCGGTTTTATCAGGGGCTCGGTCAACACGCGCCCACTGCCGCTACTAGAGGTGACATGGGTATCATACCACCATTATGTAAACAGCGCGTGGAAATGACAAGACAGTACCATCGATTAATTCATATGTCAGATAATAGGCTAAATAAAAGTGTTTTTATTTGGACAGACACGTCATCAGGTATAAGACAAAAGAGCTGGCATGGTCGCGTAGGTAAATTTCTTAAAGAGTTAGGAATAGAGAAGGATATAGAGTGTTGTAATAGCAAGCAAGAAATGATCAGCCTCGTGAGGAATAATTGTATTTGTAAATGTGTAAGTGACTGGCATAGTACGATCAACAGGGAAACGGGCAGAAGAGGTATCGGTGGAAATAAGTTAGGACATATAGGCAGTTGAAAGATGAATATCGTGTAGAGCAGTATGTGATCAAGATAAAATCTGTTAAAGAGCGGAGCGCGTTTAGCAAGTTCAGAAGTGGTGTAGCGCCTATTAATTTAGAGCTTGGTCGCTACCTCGGTATACCTGTAAATAACAGATTTTGTAATTTTTGTGAAAATTGTGTTGAGGATGAAAAACATGTTTTATTGAGTTGTCCTATGTATAATGGTGTACGGCAAGCTTTGACAGCGATTATGAGAACGGGTAGATGAAAGAACAAAATAATGAAGGAATGAATGGACTTACATATGGGCGGAAGAACGCACGAATGATTGAATAAATAAATGACAGGATAAATGACTGCATGAATGAATGAACGAACGGATAGACGTACGAATTAAATGATGGAGTGAAGGAATGAATAAATGAATTATTCAACATGATCACAAAATGAATGAAATAGTGAATGTCTTGAAGCTCAATGCGAATGAATTAAAATATATTTGTTATTACATGTTATTTGTCGCTCGACAGCGAATGTCCAATATAATCTGACAGGTTTTAGCACACTTCCTCAAGATCCTCTTATCACTAAATAAATAATAATTTGTTAATGTTAGTCATCATTATTAAAATATGCGGCTTGCGTTCATTCCGCACATTTGTGTACATAGGACATCTTACGATTGTATGGACCTCGTCCTCAATACAGTTATCACAGAAATGACAAAATCTCTAATAAGCAGGCACATTCACGTATCGGCCTAGCTCAATATTAATAAGCGCAATCCCACATCGGAAAAGGGCCATCGTAATCCAGTTACGATATATCGTAGGCTTCTGATTGGTCGAGATGGCCCAATCAGAAGCCTACGATATATCGTAACTTGTACGAGAATACGGGCTCTGATACACTTTATCTACATAGCTGTCCGTGCCGTATTCATGTTTAAAAAGTTTTAAATATACGAAGTGCCAACCCCATCCCTTATAATCCCCATACCCAGCCATAATTTGGGTCAAAGCCTTTTGCAATATTTTCTCTGCGCGTCCGTCTTTGTTCCCTGGACCAGTAGTCAGTCAGCCAGTGCCCAAAAATAACACTCAGGTATACACTGAAAGCTAGATATTTTCTGATGATACCGGGTGTTAGGGACATGCCTGGGGGTCATCACCAGGGGGATGTAGAGTTTGAAAGTGGTACAATTTTTTGTAATTTAAGATGGCGTCCAAGATGGCCGCCGGCAAATAGTCATACTTAAGAAATAGTGTAAATTGGGCAAATTTAGCTCAATTTGCTGTTGTAAGACACCATTTTAACTAGTTTAGAATTACTGAATGCAGCTAGGCCACTCTCAGACAATTCTGATAATTATTTTTAACCCGTTCTGCCCCAAATGTTCTTTATCATACACCTTAGTGATGTCAATTAGGACAAAATTGTTATCTAAAATAATTATTCCATATTAATGGTGAAGGATTGGTATCAATACAGTGACTATGGTAATGACAATTAGTTAATCTAATTAAATATAAAATAAGATGTCGTCCCAGATAGCTGCCGACGCATAGTCAGACCTAGGAATTTGCGTAAACAGTGCAATTGTAAATTAATTTTCTTTTGTAATACACCATTTCAACTAGTTTAGTAGTCAATAAATTGTTCTAGATCACCCCATAAAATGTTATTTTAAACAATCGAATTTATCATTATATTTGTTTTAAAGAATCCTTTCAGCTCCGGGGAGCTTTTGTACTGAACACTTCTAGAATGTCAATAGGGACAAAATGATTATTTATAACAAATTATTCATTATTAACGGATTTGTATCAGTACAGAAACTAAGGCATTCAAGATGGCGGCCATCAGCACTTGGTAAAATTTAGGAAAAAGTGTGTAAATTGACATATGTTTAGTCCAGGTTTATTCTGTAGTAATCCATGTTAACTAGCCTACTTAGGTGGTCGTGAGTCAATCTAGATCACTTGAAGACAATTTTAACAATATTTAACCCTTTTAACGCGAAGTTCTAAGGAAAAGTATGAGCTTTTATGTCCCTCGTCAAAACAAGAGTCCTCTCCAACAAAAGACTATATTCAATCCCCCACCTAAATATACTTGTTGAATCATTTAAGTGTTATTTTCGCATACCCTAGTATCCTTGTAATGAATAATTAATATTAAAATAGCATTTTAATATTGATGATATTTTTTTCTCAGGACTACTGGTGGAGTGTAACTATACCGGACTAGCCAAACTTTCTAAAACGTTGTATCATATTGGTGGACTGCAGACATGAGCGTTGGTTTGCTTAGGAAAGGCTAGGAAAATAATACATTTTGAAGACATTGTATGTGAAACGTCATTGCAAACTCATAGTCGAGGAGGTGCGGATTTGTTACAGAATCATTTATTTACTGTGTCTCATCTAGTGATGATATCTGACACCGTAATTATGAGACGCATCTGAACAGCCGCATCGCGCATTATTTTTTGTCAGAGAGTGAGGTAATGTGATATTGTGAAATAGAACAATTGGGTTATATTTAGTTCAAACTATCAGTGAGCTGAGCCATGGAAGAATCTGATTGGACATCATCACAGAACGCACCACCAAATTGAGAATATCATCAATAGATATTTATTTAATTTTGTTCAAAGGTCAATTTAGTAATGGTAATCTATCATTTATGATATCGTTGTCCTTTTTCAGATTTGTGTTTTTTATGTCCTTGGGTAGTATAATATATCAATTCTAATGATTTTATTACTATTTTTGATTTAAGTTATGAAAAGTTGTGTCTGAAGATATTTTTATATCAGGGCCTTATGATGAAGAAACAAAACGCAAATAACATCTACATTATGTTTATGGTGTTTGCTTTCCAGGGTCGACTAGGAGGAATTACTTGCAATTATATCTGTCAGGTTTTCTAACCTGACCTATTTGACCAGTTATAGATTGCATAGATGGTTTTAGAAATGTAATACTTCTCACTAGTGACCTGATCCACATTAATGAACATCACATCTGTAGGCTACGTTCTTGTTGGTTAAAACTGACTCCGTAGCATAAAGCTGAAGAGATACTGAATGAAAACCAGGCTAACCAGGCACATTTTTATTGGGAACTGATAGTCATATTTTCTTCCTGAATTTTCGCTTTAGAGAGATATACAGTATATGCTTGTGTGAATATCCTATCTGCTGTCATAAAGAAATACGTTCAGTCATATTGACAAAAAAAATGTCAGTAATTACATTTTAATGATATATAAATCCATGTAAAATTATTTTGCTTGACAGGCAAAGAACGGTATAAATGAGCTTTAAATAATTATTGCATTTAACAAAAACGATTGTGAATGTGGTAGCAGGTCCAACAAATTTGTTCTAAAGTTGGTCAGTGGTAGCTATTTTGCGTTTTACTCAAGTCAGCACAGCCTATCGCGAATGAACAGGAGCTATTATTGTAATGATTAGTAGTAGTAATAAATCATTGCTTTACGTCACTTTTCGGCACAAAAGATCTTTTAAGTGACATTGTAATACGATAAAAACGTTGTAGTCAATTGATGAGATGAATGATGTACAGATGATGATGTGAAGGTGGGGGTGATAGGGCATGGTGGATTATTGAGAGCATTTTCCTTCGCTGGCCTGATAAGGGGTTCTGGGCATGTCTAGGGGATCTACCACCAGACATGCTCAGACGGCTGGAGACTTGGGTTTCGCTGTGCGATTTAATGCTGAAACTCCGTGGCATTTCGCGCAGCTCCGTTATCCTCGGGTCGGATAGTCCCCAGAGTAACAATGGGAATTGTAATGGTTATTGGCAAAGAAAAGTGTTATGATTTCAATGGTCACCCCACTTAAATCTCTGGTCATAACATAATTGTTATATCGACATTACAGAGGATATTGTGGCCTTTGTCCTTGCTAAAATAACCTCTTGTGCTAAAAGGGTTAAAAAAATTTGTTTAATTATCTGGGAGTGGTCTAGATAGATTCAGTGGATACCAAAGTAGTGGAAATGGAGAATTGCACAAAAAAATTAGCTAACATTGAGAAGCTTGCACAATTGACATTGCCGTATTTGCTACACTATTAATACCGGTCCATCACCACTAACAATGAATTAATTATTATAAATTTTAATTATTTAGATTTACTAATTGTTATTACCATAGTCACTATATTGATACCAATCCTTCACCATTAATAATGATATATTTATTATAGATAACAATTTTGTCCTAATTGACATCACCAAGGTGTTCGATAAAAAAATCTTTGGGGCTGAAAGGGTTAAAAATAATAACCAGAATTGTCTGAGAGTGGCCTAGCTGCATTCCGGAACTCTAAACTAGTTGAAATGGTGTATTACAAAAGAAAATTGAGCTAAATTTGACCACTTTACTCTATTTCTTAAATGTGACTATGTGTTGGCGGCCATCTTGGTAGCCATCTTGAATTACAAAAAATTGCACAACTTTCAAACTCTACATCCCCCGTGGTGGTGACCCACAGGCATGTCCCTAACACCTGGTATCATCGAAAATTATCTAGCTTTCAGTATATACCTTATCAAAAACTAAGCCCTTTTCGTTTTTCTGGCTGACTGACTACAGTCCCCATTGCTACGTCACACCTGATTTTCATATCCCGCGCGGTTTCTCGCTTTAAGTGTAGTAAGATCACCGCAGCGAGTTTATCGCAAATTCGCCCGACTTCTCGCTTCTCGCTTTATGTGTAATCGGGGCTTAAGGCTAGATATAGAGCCGAAATTCCCGTATTTCCTATTTTTGACATCGTTATCAATAATTAGAAATCAGGAATTTCTTCTCTATATCTAGCCTACATGGTGAATGCGCAGCACAAAAATTACAAAATTTTGCAGTTCTAGTCTATGGACATGTTTACGTCATATGGTCATATTAAGAAGCCAAAATAAAATCACCAATTTTTTTATGATTTGACCCTGGGCCAGTCCCTTTAATTTCGGGAGATAAAAAAAACAATTTTATTTCGAGTGATGATAAAAAAAAACATTTTTTCCCAGCTATGGTTTTTTTTGCTTGTTTTTTCTCGTCGGCCTCATTAACTTTTTTTTAAATCCATCAAAAGTTGTTTTTATCTCGTCGCCCTCTTTAATTTTTCTAGAAATTTGTCCAATGTTTTTTTTATTTCGTCGCCCTCATTAACTTTTTCCAAAAATAGGTTAAGTGTTTTTTTCTCAAATGTTTTGTTTTACCGCCCTCCCTCATTAGATTTTGGATTTCTTTCCGATCTAAACAGATAAATTAAACATAGTGGTCTAATGTGGCCTACGTCCCAGCAAACACGGGGCATTCACCCAAAGCTGTTTCAATGTTGGTACACCGTCTTCGACGCTGGCCCAACATTGAAACAGCATTGGGTGAATGCCCCGTGTTTTCTGGGACACCACCACGTGAACAGGATTGTCAGTGTTCGGTGTGCGCCCCTATGTTGACCCTCCAGGGCGACAGGTGTCACTACAAATGTAGCAGTTTAACACATTATAATGATGGGATGGTTTTATAATGTATTTACGTGGTAGAGCTCCTTGGTGTGGGTTGTTTGACCTTGGCGGCCTCAGTGATCCCCAGCAGAGGTGATCCAGAGACAGTGAGTACAGCACACGCGGTATGAGTGACGTCACAGCTTCTGCATGCGGCCACGTCCCCCTGTCTGCCTGCTGAGATTGAAACTAGCTCAAACTACGAAATAGTGTGGAAGCATCCTTGGAGGAAGTGAATGCGAAACAGAAGTGAGCAGACAAGACGTGCACGACACAAAGCGAGAAGATGGAGAAGGATTATACTAATCCCATGATGGATACGAAATCTAACGGTGTGGTGCCTGATGGCGGGAAGGGTATGCCTAAACGTGAGAACTGGACACGGAAGATCGACTTTTTGTTTGCGTGCATCGGCTTCTCTGTTGGATTAGGAAACGTGTGGAGATTCCCTTATCTCTGCTACAAGAACGGAGGAGGTATGTAGACACTCTAAATTCGCATTAAATTCATCAACCAGGATTATTGAATTTCGCGGATTTCTCGGTCAATTTTTGAAAAATTTTCATGAAATTTTACACACACTATTTTCCATTCATGTCGTGACTACTCTGAAAGTTTCGATAAATATTTTAGAAGTTAGACCATTTGACATGTAGTAAATAAATAGAAATGTTGCCCTCTATCAACCCATTAGCTTCGTCTCAGAATTTGATTATATGTCAGGGTAGTCACGACATGAATGGAAAATAGTGTGTGTGAAATTTCATGAAAATTGGTTGAGAATTGTCTGAGAAATCAGCGAAATTCAATAATCCTGGTTGATGAATTTAATGTGAATCTGACTATAGTCTTACCAGCTATGGTAACCCTTTCAATCCTGAATTTACTATTGTCATCTTCATCCACTACAAGCCGCGAATTGCTGCCGCAATTCTTGACTTGTAGTGAATGAAGATGATTTGATGTGGGTGAAAAATGACGAAAATTGCCATGTATTGGTAAAACAGTTTCATGGGAAATTTATTCTAAAACCCCTAGCTGTAGAAAAATCAAGTCGGTTTTCAGGGATGTAAAATGATGCTTTAATGCATCGTGAGGGCTTAAAGGGTTAACCCGCCACCTTCCCATATATCGTGACGACCCCCATGGCTCATTCGGTCCAGTTGAGGCTTAAACAGCTAGAACTCAGAGGTACTGGTTTTATCAGCTTACAAGACGGTCACATTGTTTCTGTCCAAATTAAAAGAAAAATGTCGACAGTCGACAAAATTCTTATAGGCCTCCCCCTTTTCTGGATCTCTGAATCCACCCTTGAACGTATATGGCCTACATGTATTTCTGTGGCGCTAATAGAGGTTAAATAGGTTACTATAAACACGGTTCAGGTGCCCGTCCATAAAAACAGTGAAATTAACATGATCTCAACTTTATCTCATTTCCACTACATGTATTCCCACCCGGTGGGCCGCCTAACTCATTTACTGCGCGAGGCCCAGTCACACTGGCCGCCATTTTGTTTCCACAGCCAGCTGTGCAAAAACGACTCTCGCGCCGCCTACCAAAAAAATCGGATGCCATGAAATTGAGATGAATATGTAAAGTGTCTATGAAAACTAGGCCATTTGCAGCAGGCGTAAACTTTTGATCCTATTAGAATTATTACATTTCAAAATGGAGGTCACTGTGTCAGTGCCTTGCGATGTCATCAGGAAAATGTATTCCAATGGGAATGGGAGAAGTTAATACAATCATTTTAGTTTTTCAGCTGGGCGGGGCGCGTGATATGATTGCAGTCGTTGCTAATATAACACAAAACACTTTCTGGCGGCTGTTTTATTTTTGCTAACTACCCAGTAAACACAAAACATGTGTATCACATTTGTACAACGACGGCCCAACGTCTTTGACGTTGGGCCAGCATTGTAGAAATGTTATAAAATGTTATTTTGTGTGAACCAGTACTCGAAACTGAAGATTGCGTACAATCGAAAAGTGATACATTCATATAATTTGGACGGTTATTTTTAAAAAGCCTCTATCAATCAGGTGGATAATAGGTTTAGGGAGCCACCATTCGATTTCCAGGGGGGAGGGGGCTGGAGTTTTTTTTTAATAAATAATTTCGGGCAGACTCTGCCTGAAATAAATAATTTACTTCAAGACTTGTTTTATATAAACATGTGATAAAATGTGAAATTTTCAGCGTGCCGCCGAGCCCGGTTGAAATAAATAATTTGTCCGCGACAAAAAACTCCAGCCCCCCCTCCCCCTGAATATCGAATTGTGGGCCGCCTTACGTGTATTTGTCGGACCTTGCGGGCTCTTATGTCAGTCAGTCACCGCTATGTTGAGACAAGTTGATTCTCAATCCACATGATCCACGACCCACACCTATTTTGACGGCTTTACCACGTGGATCCGGCTAGCAGGTCGCTATCTTTGGGCGGCAGCCAGGTCGTAAATAACTAGGTGTAACGCTATCCACGCAAACTCTAGACGTTGACCCAATCTTGACTCTTTGTTGGGTTGAGTTGGCCCAACGTCTTCGACGCTAGCCCAACATTTATCAAACATTGACCCAATGTTGGGTTGATGTTGGCCGAACGTCTTCGACGCTGGCCCAACATCAACCCAACATTGGGTCAATGTCCCGTGTTTCCTGGGATCCAAGCCGTTGACGTTGACCATGTTGCACCAATGTTGCTGTAACGTTGCTCCAACGTCCACAACACTCAGGGGCGTCTGCAGGAATTTGGCCTGTGTTACGTACATATGATGCCGAAGAGTGTGGGGGAGGGTGGTTATAATTTGACGCCAATAATTCAAAGCAAACAATGGATATATGATATATACTATTTATTTATCATTTATATCAAATATTTATAATTCGTATCACTTTAATAATGATTTGTATAATTATTTATACATAATATTTCATTTATAAATATATATATACACATATACATAGTAATCAGGTAATTATTGCAATTATAATTGTCTATGAAAAAGGTAAGCGGCGTATGCCACATCAATCGGTCACTTAAAACATTGTCTGAATTAATGGGAATCTCATAGTGTATGTTCATTAGGGCTATAGACTACTTAATCGTGTCTCTTTCGTGGTGCTACGCAGGTATGTCTTTAATCTTAAACATTAACACATCTCTCCAGCTTCAAATTATGCAACACTTTTTGAGATTTGCTCGATGCGAGTGTGTAATGTATCAAAACTACATTGGGTCAGTACAGCGAACTTGAGATTTGAGGCCACTAGGATTATTTTCTCTGTTTTAGATGAGAAAAAACAACAAAATATAATGTAATGAGGGAGGGTGAAAAACATTTATGAAAAAACACTCTGGATCTTTTTCTGGAAAATGTAATGAGGCGACGAAATAAAAAGCTTTGAACCGAATTTTAAAACTTAGGGAGGGCGATGGAAAAAAGCATAGCTGGCTCAATTTAATCTACATGATCTAAGGAGTGTGCTGATCTAAAACGGAAAAAACACACAGTGGCCTTAAACCAGCTGGCTCAAGTCTACGAAGGATCAACACTTCAGTAGCCTACACGATGGCTTCAGCGCCTTCTGTTTCATGGAATTGTTGTGAGGAGATGCTACTCTGGGACTTCTGTACACATGGAGCAGCAGTGAATTATATGAAGTACCAGCTCCCCAGCAAACACGAGACGTTGAACCCGTGCATGGTGGTTTGATGTTGGGCCGGCGTCGCAGACGCTGGCCCAGCATTAAATCACACGGGGTCAACGTTTCCTGCTTGCTGGGTCAGGCCGTGCAAAAATAAAAATAAATTTCGTTTATTGCCATGGGATATCAAACACCAATGCTGTTTTAGAGCTGGCCCAGCGTCATACACGTTGCGCCAGCCTCGAAAAAGCATTGGCCGAGCGCCTTCAGTTTCCAGGGATAGCTGTGAACATGGTGAATGAGGCCACATCACTGTTATGAATAGCCCACACGTGGTGAGCAGCTGCAGTCCATGTGAACATGGTGAACTATAAGTATTAGTGAATGAGGTGATGTTTCTGTTTTGTACATGTCCCGAGTGGACAGCTCCCTATAAACATGATAAACATGATAAACCTAGCGTCCTATCCGTGAAATATGAGATTTGCAAACCACCCCTAAACACTGCAAGTGAAATTTAAAAAAATTGCCCCTAAACACTGCAGCTCACTTGAAAAAAAGGCCCTTTTTACTTGCCATTCATTTTTTCAATTCATTTCAGTTTATTTACATGATTTATGCTTGAAACATATAGATGTATGTATACAATCAAGTATACAAATGCAAAGGAGACCTGCAAAAGCCTTTTGACAAGCCGCTTCCATTCTGGCCCCTCATTGAGTGAACGTTGAAAAATGACCCCTAATTCTGTATTTCAAGACATTCCTTTCTTTAAAAATACCCCTTATTGGAGGTTTTAGGGCATTTTGACCCCCCAAAACGCGTAACGCACGTTACGCGCGTTTTTCAAGAAAAAACAACTTTAATAGCGCTTTTTTCCTCAGTAGGCTTAGTTCAGCAGTATTGCCGAGTTAAAATACTAATAAATACAGTTTATTGCTGATATGGTAGGAGAAGTCCTCATTGCTCAATGTGGCGTGAAATATGGCAAGCGAAATTAGGCATGGGGTATATATTAGGCATGGCCTCAATTCCTACTCATTGCGCATGACTGTGTGTAACGCCTACGGATGATCATGCAGCGAATTTTTTTAAAATTAATGTAATTCTATATTTCCATTAAATATGTTGTCAAAGATGCGGTAAGCACAAATATCTATTAATGTTGTATATTAGAGATATGCTGATAAAATGAAATGAATCGGGCTTTAGGCCACCTTTGTGCACATATAGGCTAAACTGGGCCAGGAGAACCTCCTGAGGATGGTGAGATGATTGAGATGACACTGTCCTCCAGACACAGGACTCGAAATTCGAGCCCTGGCGGTCTGAGGCCGAGCACGCTACCTCTCGGTCCGTCTGCGGAAAACAACATGAAACCATATCATAATAATGAACAGACTCGACTAGTTCTGTGGGTCGAATTAAAAAAAACCATTAACAAAACCCATTGTAATGCAGTGAAATTTCTTAAGCAAATTTAACATTGAAAAAAATCAACCTTTACATCATCTAAGGCTATTTGTAAAATATATTTAAAAATATCCTAATATGGTGCAAAGGTTGATCTAGCGCCAAGCGATACCTAGAGTTAGAAATAAAAATAGTTATTTAAGTCTACGATTAAAGCAGTAGATGATTCGGATTTACGAATCTACTGTTTTGGTTCCTTCTGCTTGACTAGTGCGCCTGGCACAATAGAATGTCTTGAACCCTCTTTCCACCAGTGTGACCACCTACGGTTTCATGCCGTGGATATCAGCTAGATTCCTGTCAGTCTGAAAAAAACCGTATTATTCCCGCGTGATTATTATCATAGTATCAAGTATTTTCTTCAATTAAATATATATATATCTATAGTAAACCTTTAACAGCAGAGATAATTTTATGGCAACTATAAATCTTTTTTTTTAAATGAATTTATGGAAAATAAATAGACCTATATAGACCTATATGGATGATTTAAAAAAATAACGTACATTATAAACATGTCAGTTGAGTTGGCTGCAAAGGGTGGGGAATGAGACGTAAATGATAGTGACACCTTTCTACGTAGTTTACGGCTACCAACACTTTGCGCAAATGCAAGGTGTTTGTATTTTCTTGTGGCGACTGGGATCGGTCGGAACTAAGAGTATATCTCGTGAAATAAAAAAGGGAAATTAGAAAACTTATTCATGAGAATAAATAAAAATATTAATGATTATATTTTATTGTTACAAATAGATTATTAGTATCATTACATACGGGACGTTAAAATTTTGAATGAACGCCTCTTGGAACTAGATGGTCAATCAGGGGCGACAGTAGACAATGCGATCACACCTTATTTAGTGTGACTTAATAGCCACACCACCCCCCTTTCAGGTCAATAAATTGTACGGCTACTTGTCGCAGCCAATCACTAAAACAACATCATGTATCGCCCGTCTAAAGATAAAAAGGGAAAAGTTTATTACGCTGCTCCTTACTTTATTGAGGTTACTTATTTACACAATAATATCTGAATCATTGGACAACGAAAAATTCCACCATAATTATTATATTTCATATAAAGTCAGTGACTTATGAGTGTAATAGGTGCGCTATCAAGTCAAATGAAGAATTTATGACAACAACAATTAATAATAACCATTTTATTGTCCTTATTTAAAACATACAACTTTGTCATTTAGTCAAATTAAATCATGTTTTCTTCACTTTCGAAATAAAAATAATGATTCAATATTACCATTGTAACTAACTGATTATGTATTTTATAGCCAAGACTTAGAAGATACACTTTACCTTCTTATCTTTTACCTTTCGGATTTGCATGAAAATGTTGAGCTATAATATTGACCAATTCACAAGTCTTCCCCTTAGTACCGAAATCAGCAATTACCATGATTACGTTCGAGGGTATTTTTTCAATTCCGGATAAAAATGTGTACTTAGAAACTGATTTGAATTGATCGCTAATTCAGTCTGATTGTGACTCGAAACTCGAGGTGTTGGGTTCGAATCCCATTCCCAGCCAGGTCTGATATTTGTCATCGACATCGAGGTTGTGCATATGCAGCGCTCTAAACAATTTCAAGCGGGCAAGAAAAATAAAATGACGGGATTCTGAATGAATTAATAAATGAATGAATGAATGAATGAATGAATGAATGAATGAATGAATGAATGAATGAATGAATGAATGGGGTTTCAGGCTACCTTTGTGCACATATAGGCTAAATTGTGCCAGGAGAACCT
Organism: Flabesymbios commensalis; assembly: GCA_964017125.1. NCBI lineage: Eukaryota > Metazoa > Annelida > Polychaeta > Terebellida > Flabelligeridae > Flabesymbios > Flabesymbios commensalis. The sequence continues at coordinate 4,558,854 of OZ024904.1, read as the reverse complement.
CCTGAGGATGGTGAGATGAATGAGATGACACTGCCCACCGGACACAGGATTCGAAATTCGAGCCCTGACAGTCTGAGACCGAGCTCGCTACTTCTCGGTCACGGAGGCTTCCCACAATATTTAATCGACGGGAGTCTGAGCGTTTTTGGATATGGCGCGTGAATGATCCAGACTAATACCAAATTCACTGCTCATGACGAATCCAGAGCGGGGGTTACGGGGGTTACGGGGGTAAGGACCCCGGTAACCCCCGCTCTGGGGGTCAGGATCCCCCCTGACCCCCAGAGCGGGTGTTACTGGGGGCCCTGACCCCTTTGACTCTAAAAAAATGGAAACACATTTTACCGAGTGGTTCCTGAAAACACTGCTTATTAGCTGGGAAGTCTCAAAAAAATTGTTTGACAACCCCCCCCCCCCACTTTTTTTACAATTCTGTTTTCCACCCCTTACAGTAGACATATTGGGAACTGGGGTAACAGTTGCAATCCAAAGTTCTCTCTGTTGTCCCGCGCAGCTCTTCAAAGCTTCATTTTTAAAACGACAAGACATTTTTCTTGTTTAAAAGCCACATTTCCTCTTCGTGAATTTTGGACCTTTCTGGCCCTTTGTCCGTTACAATAGACAATTCTTCTTCGTGGAACAGGCGTTTTTTAATAAACAAAAATATGTGCTGCCATCCCGGTCAGGTCGGATATTTGTCATCGTGGTTGTGTGCGCCGAACTGAAATTAAATCAATCGGGATTTACGCCACTTTTGTGCACATATAGGCTAAACTGGGCCAGGGGAACCTTCTGAGGATGGTGAGATGATTGAGATGACACTGCCCTCCAGACACAGGATTCGAAATTCGAGCCCTGGCGTTCTGAGGCCGAGCACGTTACCTCTCGGTCACGGAGGCTCCCCACAATACTGACTTTCACACGTGGATGGGGAAGAAACATTATTTGTTTCTTTCAAACCGCCGCGACCGGGAACCGAACCCCGAACTCTGGCGTGAAAGGCAGCGGTGCTAACCACTACCCTAGGGCCCCTGCCCATGTGCGCCGAACTGTCCAAAGGCATCGAGTGTGCTGTACTGTCTCTGGTACTGTGAACTATAAAACAAGCTTGAAGTCATTAGATAAGAGTAAAGCAAAGTCCCGGCTTCGGGCTTCCTCCTGTCGCGATATTGCCATGACTGTGTAGAAGCGACGTAAGGCAATATTCACTCACTCTTTATCATGGTGTTTATATTTCATCTGTTCCGGGCTACCTTTCTCTTGTCGTTTTTACTTTTCATACATTATGCGCATTTCTCTTATCTATACAGACAAATGTATGGCAAGAGAAAGGTACCTAAAACAGATGAATGCTTTACAGCATTCATCTGTTTTAGGTACCTTTCTCTTGCCATATATCTATCTGTTTTAGTTGCCTTTCTCTCGCCATACATTTGTCTGTTTTAGGTGCCTTTCTCTTGCCATATATCTATCTGTTTTAGTTGCTTTTCTCTCGCCATACATTTGTCTGTTTTAGGTGCCTTTCTCTTGCCATACATCTATCTGTTTTAGGTGTTTTCTGTTGCCATATATTTGTCTGTTTTAGATGCCTTTCTCTAGCCATACATTTATGTTTTAAAGGCACCTTTCTCTTGCCATACGTCTACATGTTCCAGGTACTTTTCTCTTGCAAAACATTTATTTGTTTTACATGTTTTAGGTGCCTTTCTGATGCCATACATTTATGTTTTTCGAATACCTTTCTCTTGCATACATTTACATGTTTAAGTACATTTCTCTTGCCATACCTTGATATGCTCCAGGTGCCTTTCTCTTGCCCTACCTTGATATGTTTTAGGTGTCTTTCTCTTGCCAGACCTTGATAGGTTTTAGGTGCCTTTTTCTTGCCATACATTTATCTGTTTCAGGTACCTCCCTCTTGCACATACATTTGTGTGTTTTAGGTGCCTTTCTCTTGTCATACCTCTTGTTCTGTGAGCTAGCAGGCATTCCTTTTACTATACCTCACTCTCTTTTAGGTACATTTCTCTTGCTATACATTTATCTGTTTCAGGTGCCTTTCTCTTGCCATAAATGTATCTGTTTTATATAACTTTCTTCTGCCATATATTCATCTGTTTAGGTGACTTTTTTACCATGCCTTTGTTTGTTTTAGGTGCCTTTCTCCTGCCATATCTGTTGTTCTGCGTACTAGCAGGCATCCCCCTCTTTTACCTGGAGGTGTCTTTGGGACAGTTCATGTCTGAAGGCGGGATAGCGGCATGGAAGATTTGTCCGCTGCTGCAAGGTAACATTCTTGACCTCTTTTATACACACATAGTTAGCCTTCAAAGTGCTAAATTAAATAATTTCACCCACTTGAAGTTGTGTCTCGCTACCGCTACCCACAACTTCAAGTGGGTGAAAATTACCCGTATTTGTTTATTTTGAGACCATAATTTGTAAATCTTGATGTTTAAACACACATTCCATTCATAAAAACAGTGATTTGATCGGCTTATAAAATACAATTAAAACTATAGTGCTCAGTGGTGTCAGGGTTAAGATATTGATCTCCAGGGAGAAAATCTGATACTAAAAATAAAATCTTATGTGAAATATTTTAAACCCTTTAACGGCTAGAAGCACGACCATAGTCTGTTTTATTAGATAATATCAGTTTTTGATAATGAAATAAGTGTTTAAATATCAAGATTTTAAAATAGTTTATCACAAATTAAACAACTAAAACAGAAAAATGCATGGTAAAAATCGGTAGCGAGACACAACTTTAAACGGGTAAAAATTTAAATAAAAATAGATCATTTAAAGAGTTGATAGACTAGCGCATGTTTATGAAACATTTACGATCATTTCCCCTTTGAATAACATCGAGCTAACAATGTAATTTGTGCTGCATTCCTTAATTGTCTTCCAGGTATTGGGTTCGCAACCACCATTGTCGTCTTCATCCTCAATGTTTACTACAACATCATCCTTACCTGGTCCTTCTACTACTTATTCTCCTCCTTCACCTCGGTGTTGCCATGGTCACACTGCGATAACTCCTGGAACACACCCAACTGCTCAGAAAGGGCCACGCTGGGGAATATGACGAATATGACAGATGTGACGGTGGTGAATATGACGGGTATGGCGGTGGGGAATATAATGAATATAACAGGCGGTGCAGGGCTGTATGACAATATGACAGAAAATATGGTGAATGTCTCCGCTGTCAAGATGGTGGACCCCGTCACAGAGTTCTGGCAGTGAGTAAAATAATAACTTATTTATTTTGAATAAAAATCATTGAATTAAGAACCGTATAATCCGTCTTAATAAGGTCATACTAAGCTTTAATTTGAGTTATAATATTTGAGTATTTTAAATACTCAAGTAGGCCCCTATTATAACTCAAATTAAAGCTTAATGCGACCTTATTAAAGCATATTATAATTTTATAAAAACTAGATATTTTGATTCACTTACCTCAAAGTGAATAAAAAAGGGAGGGAATAGTTATATTAAGGGAGTTAACCTGCTCATACAGAACCATATATATCTAGTTCGTAATAACAGACTCTTGCGATACAGAGTCTGTAATCATTGCCATTCGTAAAGTTGTGCCCCAAAAATCCGGTGTGCGGTTGATTGATTGCGCAATGAATTACTTCGTCATTGTTTGATCAATTATTTTTATATCATTCTGTACTTGCAGATTTACATCTCATTAGAATAATGCCTTACCGTCCGGCGTGGGGACTTCAACCACTGTCTTTAGGTGAATTGGGCGGGGGCCCTAGGGTAGTGGTTAGCACCGCTGCCTTTCACGCCAGAGTTCGGGGTTCGGTTCCCGGTCTCGGCGGTTTGAAAAAAACAAAAAATGTTTCTTCCCCATCCACGTGTGAAAGTCAGTATTGTGGGGAGCCTCCGTGACCGAGAGGTAGTGTGCTCGGCCTCAGACAGCCAGGGCTCGAATTTCGAATCCTGTGTCTGGAGGACAGTGTCATGTCAATCATCTCACCATCCTCAGGAGGTTCTCCTGGCCCAGTTTAGCCTATATGTGCACAAAAGTGGCCTAAAGCCCGATTCATTTCATTTCATTTAGGTGAATTTATCATCTAAATAGGGCTACTCTCACTTTTTGGTCTTCGCGTACACTGACCACCAGCATAGAAAACCACAGCTTTTGCTATGCTGTCCATCTCTGACGTTGAACCATGCTGTTCAGGTCAAGCTCGGACTATATCTATCAAGTCAGCTAGAATTCAAGCATTGCATTTTAGATCAAGTACCAACTAGTGGATACAGACTGGTCAATTTTTTTCGTTTCAGAAAAAGAATTATGTACAGGGAAATTCTGTTTGTATTGTTTACCATGACTTAACAATGTATGAAATAATTTTCACATTATGATACCCACTTGAAAATATATTATGTGCAGTTCTAAAATATATTTTAAACTATTATATTTTCAATTATTATGTTTTCAAGCTGCTTTTTTTGCTCACAATTCATTATTTAATTATGTTTGATTTCTGTAACAATATTTTATCCGCAGTTCTAAAATATATTTTAAATTATTATACAATTTGAAATCCTTGATCCAAATTAACTGCAGAACTTATCTTATTTACATTTTCTCCCATTTGAGGTTGTGTCTCTCTACAGCGACCCACAACTTCAAATGGCAGAAAACTACTCATATTTGTTTAATTTGTGACCAAAAATACACATTTTGATGCTTAAGCAGATATTTCGTTTCCACCAAGAAATATTTATTCGGCCTATAAAACGTGCTTAGCGCTTAACCTTTTCACTACCATACATGACGGAAATTTCCGTCGTCATTCGTCAATGAACGTAACCATAAAATGACACAAATTTTCGTCAAATACATACTACATTTATGTATTTTTCGTCATTTGAAGCTGGAAATTGCGTTAGCAATTCCAGCTTCAAATGACGAAAAGTAGAACTCCTACACCAGTATATCTGGATCCTGGCATGCACCCCGGCCTGAAAGTCAAAGGGCTAAATTCATATGATTTCAGAAACAAGGTGTTGGCTATATCCAGTGGTATAGACGATCCAGGTGTGATTAAGTGGGACCTGGCTCTATGTCTGCTGCTGGCCTGGATCGTAGTCTACCTGTGTATATGTAAAGGCATCAAGTCGTCAGCTAAGGTAGTGTTTACCCGTTTGTCCGTCCGTCTGTCAGTCTGTCCGTCCATATGTCTGCTGCTGGGTTGGATCGTAGTCTACCTGTGTATATGTAAAGGGATAAAGTCATCAGCTAAGGTAGTGTTCACCCGTTTGTCCGTCCGTCTGTCAGTCTGTCCGTCCATATGTCTGCTGCTGGCCTGGATCGTAGTCTACCTGTGTATATGTAAAGAGATCAAGTCGTCAGCTAAGGTAGTGTTCACCCGTTTGTCCGTCCGTCTGTCAGTCTGTCCGTCCATATGTCTGCTGCTGGCCTGGATCGTAGTCTACCTGTGTATATGTAAAGAGATCAAGTCGTCAGCTAAGGTAGTGTTCACCCGTTTGTCCGTCCGTCTGTCAGTCTGTCCGTCCATATGTCTGCTGCTGGCCTGGATCGTAGTCTACCTGTGTATATGTAAAGAGATCAAGTCGTCAGCTAAGGTAGTGTTCACCCGTTTGTCCGTCCGTCTGTCAGTCTGTCCGTCCATATGTCTGCTGCTGGCCTGGATCGTAGTCTACCTGTGTATATGTAAAGAGATCAAGTCGTCAGCTAAGGTAGTGTTCACCCGTTTGTCCGTCCGTCTGTCAGTCTGTCCGTCCATATGTCTGCTGCTGGCCTGGATCGTAGTCTACCTGTGTATATGTAAAGAGATCAAGTCGTCAGCTAAGGTAGTGTTCACCCGTTTGTCAGTTATTTGATCAAATATTGAAATTGAGTAAATTGATTATGGTCGTCCTTAGCCGTAAAAGCCTTAACGCTGGTTCACCGCCGTAGGCGTGCCCTTGATAATTTGCATAAATATGTGTTTTATACTGTGCATTAGGGCGTACAGTTGACAGGATTATTAATTTATTTTATTACAAATTTACGAGCCCGAGAAATATTCATTTGTTCCTAATGATATATCATTTTCTTTTGCATTTTTATGGAAAAATAATGGGATTTTTTATTCTGTATGTCCTTAACGACCCCCCCCCCCCCCAGGTAATCATTATCATCTTTCTTGACCTTGAAATGACATTAACTCCAGCAATTTACATCTCAAGGTGAATAAACATGTTGTACGTTTAATATCTCCAATTAAAACTCAGAACGACCTTATTGTGACGTATTACATCATTTTTCATTCAATGAATTTTGCGTGAAATAAGACATGTGGTGTCATAAATGCAATGAGAGTGCTTTATAACCCTTTCAGTCCTGTATTGATCCTTGCAAGTCTCGGCTTGCAGTGGATGAAGATGCCTTGAAACTAAGATTTTGACATATATTTTGTTCAAACATTTTCATCAAATGTTGTGCTCTGAACATTTTTATCAAATGTTGTGCTCTGAACCCTTCAGATCCAGGAAATTTTGTCAGTTTTCGGAAATACGAAATGATGGCATTAATGAATCATCAGGGTTTAAAGGGTTAACCCTATCAGTGCGGGGATCGAAGTTTGACGTCCGAATCTGCACTAAAGGATTTTATCCCTAAAGCGCTGAATTTTTTCATGAAAACCTTGGAGGCCAAAGGGTTTGTTTTCAATTTGAAAACATCATAAATGCCTTCGTTAGCTCTTTCTGATTCATTTGAATACCTATGTTTTCGGTCTACGACCATTAGAAATATTTTTATTCTTATAGTGTGGGGATCGACTTTAGACGTCAGAATCAGACGTCTACAGATGTCAGATTCTGACGACTAAAGTTGATCCTGGCACTGCAAGGGTTAAAAGTATAAATGGCATATTCTCATAAATACAGAAAGAACAAACTAAGCAATGTATGACGTGGCTTTATCAAATTTATTATTCTAATATTTATAATATTATTATATTAATATTATTTCAGGTGTTGTACGTGACGGCCACAGCGCCTTACCTGTTAGTCACCATGTTATTACAGGTGTTGTACGTGACGGCCACAGCGCCTTACCTGTTATATTATTGTTATTACAGGTGCTGTATGTGACGGCCACAGCGCCTTACCTGTTATATTATTGTTATTACAGGTGTTGTAGATGATGGCCACAGCGCCTTACCTGTTACTCACCATGTTATTTCAGGTGCTGTACGTGACGGCCACAGCGCCTTACCTGTTACTCATGTTATTACAGGTGCTGTACGTGACGGCCACAGTGCCTTACCTGTTACTCACCATGTTATTACAGGTGTTGTACGTGACGGCCACAGCGCCTTACCTGTTACTCACCATGTTATTTCAGGTGCTGTACATGACGGCCACAGCACCTTACATGTTACTCATGTTATTACAGGTGTTTTACGTGACGTACACAGCGCCTTACCTGTTATATTAATGTTATTACAGGTTTTGTACGTGACGGCCACAGCACCTTACCTGTTACTCATGTTATTACAGGTGTTGTACGTGACGGCCACAGCGCCTTACCTGTTATATTATTGTTATTACAGGTGCTGTACGTGACGGCCACAGCGCCTTACCTGTTACTCACCATGTTATTACAGGTGTTGTACGTGACGGCCACAGCGCCTTACCTGTTACTCATGTTATTACAGGTGTTGTACGTGACGGCCACAGCACCTTACCTGCTACTCATGTTATTACAGGTGTTGTACGTGACGGCCACAGCGCCTTACCTGTTACTCATGTTATTACAGGTGTTGTACGTGACGGCCACAGCGCCTTACCTGTTATATTATTGTTATTACAGGTGCTGTACGTGACGGCCACAGCGCCTTACCTGTTACTCACCATGTTATTACAGGTGTTGTACGTGACGGCCACAGCGCCTTACCTGTTACTCATGTTATTTCAGGTGTTGTACGTGACGGCGACAGCGCCTTACCTGTTACTCATGTTATTACAGGTGTTGTACGTGACGGCCACAGCGCCTTACCTGTTATATTATTGTTATTACAGGTCCTGTACGTGACGGCCACAGCGCCTTACCTGTTACTCACCATGTTATTACAGGTTTTGTACGTGACGGCCACAGCGCCTTACCTGTTACTCATGTTATTTCAGGTGTTGTACGTGACGGCCACAGCGCCTTACCTGTTACTCACCATGTTATTACAGGTGTTGTACGTGACGGCCACAGCGCCTTACCTGTTACTCACCATGTTATTACAGGTGTTGTACGTGACGGCCACAGCGCCTTACCTGTTACTCATGTTATTTCAGGTGTTGTACGTGACGGCCACAGCGCCTTACCTGTTACTCATGTTATTTCAGGTGTTGTACGTGACGGCCACAGCGCCTTACCTGTTACTCACCATGTTATTACAGGTGTTGTACGTGACGGCCACAGCGCCTTACCTGTTACTCACCATGTTATTACAGGTGTTGTACGTGACGGCCACAGCGCCTTACCTGTTACTCACCATGTTATTTCAGGTGTTGTACGTGACGGCCACAGCACCTAGCCTGTTACTCTTGTTATTATAGGTGTTGTACGTGACGGCCACAGCGCCTTACCTGTTATATTAATGTTATTACAGGTGTTGTATGTGACGGCCACAGCGCCTTACCTGTTGCTCACCATCCTCCTAATCAGAGGCCTCACTCTACCTGGAGCCTGGGAAGGCGTCAAGTTCTATGTGGTGCCAGACTTCAGCAAGCTATCTCAGCCTCAGGTTAGATGAACACTTTTTATGAAGCTTTATGTCTATAGACCTACTATTGTTTATTTTGGTCTTTTTCTTTATTTTAAGTTTTATAAATTTAGGTCAGTCTCAGGTGAAATGTGATGAAAACTTCATATGAATCTATCAGTCAATAAAACTTCTATAGCGCCTTTATCCTCAGTGGTCCGAGCTCAGAGGCGCACAAATCCTCAGCATAATCATGCGTCATAAGTTGGAAAGCCAGATCAAATAGGTGAGATTTAAGTAATTTCTGGAATATTAAAATTATTTTTGCATTACGGGCGTTCCATAAGGCTTGGTCAGATATAGAGAAAGCTCTTGACCCAGTCTTGGTTTTTATAAGGGGAACATATTATCATTGTATTTATTTACTATTTTTTTTTTTTTTTTTTTCATTTGTTCCCATAGCTTCAGGTTTAACACATTCAACACTTCATATTACCATTCTGTCTCTCACACTCCGTGCTGTGGGTTTCACTGTGAGACGTATATAGATATCAGCCCACATCACACTCTGTGCAGTGGTTTTCACTGTGAGACGTATATCGGTATCAGCCCATATATCGCACTCTAGCTGTAGTTTGAACTGCACTCCATGGCAGTTATGTCATGTGTGCCTTGATCGTGTGAGAAAATACAAACGGTGTTAATTGTTCGTGCTACATCACGAAAAAGTACATCACACTTATTCGAGAAAATACATCACACCTTATTCAGTGGATGAGTGCTGTATTTTCCCATATCGCACTGTTTGTATATACCTTTTTTATTTGTATCAGTTTTACTACTTTTCATTTACAATATTCTATCAAACTTATGCATATATAATTTCTTGAAAAGATCATCGAAAATATTTTTAATTAATTTTTCAGATACATTACTGAACAATTTTAAAACGTTCCGAGTGTTTTTATTATAATGGTTCTGCAATATTATATCTATAGTTAGGAACATGCCAATACATTAAAAAAAATATCCTATCCAATTTTTTTATTGTATATAACGTTAAGAAAACCTTGAGGAATAACGTTATTACTAAATACTTGATGACCCTCGTTAACCATCGCTGAATAAATTCGTTTACAAATTAATTCATAAGCCTATTTAAAAATATGTAGGCTTGGTCTTGATGGAAATGTTTAAATTAATAAACGATGGGCCAACGTTGAACCACTTTTGTTGTTTTTTTGTGTTTGCTGGGTCAGGACAAGGCTTAGGCTGTAATGTTTTATGACATGGCTTTAGACGCGTTTTGCTATTTGGGATTTATTTGCTTAGTTTTTATGTGGCATGCGGGCTAAGAAAACACTAAACATTTATCACTTTTTGATCGGGGAGATCAATGGGTAGCGGTATAACTAAAGTATATGACACAATTATCTGGAGCGCATGTTTTTCGTCGATTTCTCTGTCAATTCTGAGTCATGTCCTAACATCGGTAAAAATTTCAATATTCAAAAAGCTAGACCATTTGACATGTAATAAAATTCCAGAATTAGTGTAATGGGTTTATAGAGGGACGTCATATTTTCAATTTACTACATGTGAAATGGTCTAACTCTGCTTTAAACTTTGCGAAAATTTTACCGATGTTAGGACATGACTGGGAAATGTCCTGTGCAAAATTTCAAGAAAATCGGTTCCGAATTGACGGATAAAGCGACGAAAAGCATGCGCTCCAGATAATTGTGTCATAGACTATATATGTATAATGATTCTGTAACATTTCACATTATACTGAATTATATTGCAATCTATCCCTTCAACCCTTTTACACCATAATTTATCATTGTCATCTTCATCTACTACAAGTCGCGACTTGTAGTGGGGGGAATGACTTGAAGTGGATGGTAAATTGAAGACAATTGCCATGTATTGGACAATTGAAATTTCCCTTCTAAATCACTTAGTTGTAGGACAATTACATCTGTATCCAGGGGTGTAAAATGATGATTTGATCAATCTTGAAGTCGTTTTTAATCTCTTTTACTAGCATTTGATCTGAAATTAAACAAATATGTGTCATTCTCACCCACTTGAAGTTGTAGCTCGCGGTAGCGAGACACAACTTCAAGTGGGTGATAATTTAAATTAGATAACTTTATGAAAAAAGAAACGCAACAATTTTGTATTTGCATTATTCTCATTTTTTGGTGTGATTTATTTAGAACTGTTACAATTTAATTTAATTTAAACGTTTTATTGACCGTTTACATGTCAACTTTGACATATTGGTCATTTTTATTTCTTTATTTTTTGTACGTTTTTTATGCGGCGCGAATCGGTTATACGATCGGTTGTCATTATTATCTCATCAATTTGAACAGTTTGGGTCACTGCATATGTGTGCACCGAAGAAAGATATCGGCCGCAGCGGGACTCGAACCTGGTACCCCCAGTCTCGGAGTCAACCATGCTACCAATGAGCTATCCTGGCGCCACGCATACATATATATCATGTTTTTTTCACTACGACATCACAAATTTCGTGTTTTGAACCTTAACGTATCTGGGTCGTGAAGATTCGCAAACATTGTGGCCCACCCGCTTGAACAGTATAGTAAATGTTCACAGCCGTGGGGTCCGTGGCAATGTAAATGGTATTGTTCGGTGCAGAAAAACAACCCATCTGCCGGTCCCCAAAATACCCGGAGTTTTCTACATTTTCTCACTAACACATTCCATATCAGCTTTTAACCTTTACAGTGCGGGGATCGACTTTAGTCGACAGAATCTGACGTCTGTAGACGTCAGATTATGACGTCTAAAGTCGATCCCCGCGCTGTAAGAGTAAAAATATTTCAAATAGCCGTATACCCATAGCATAGGTATTCAAATGAATCAGAAAGAGCTAACGAAGACATTTATGATGATTTCAAATTGAAGAAAAACTCATTTGGTTGCGATGTTTTTTAAAATTATTTCAGCGCTTTAAGGGTTAAACATGTTTGGATAAAACGTGACATCAACCAGCAGCCTTTGAAAATAATTGGCCCCGATTTTGGCAAATCTGACGCGGTCCATGTACAACTTCAAGTGGGTGAAAATTCCAATTAAATAACTAAAATGTAATGAGTTTTAATGGTTTGATTACAATGCTTCGTTTCACAACTTTTCAATATGAGCGTATCATCAAAGAACTTAAATGTATTCTCTAGTACCATATTTTTTTCTGTTTTGCAAATGTTATTCGGCAGCACAACATGCAAATGGTCACCCGGCATGGCCAGGCTGCCTATCTCACTTCGCAAATGAAATGAAATGATTGGGGTTTTAGGCCACCTATGTACACATATAGGCTAAGCTGGAGAACCACCTGAGGATGGTGAGATAAAGGAGATGACATTGCCCTCCAGACACAGGATTCTTAATTCGAGACCTGGCGGTCTGAGGCCGAGCACGCTAACTCTCGGCCACGGAGTCTCACCACAATATTGAATCTTTACGAGTGAGCAGGGAAGAAACTTTTTGTTTCTGTGAAAGTTTAGGGCCAGAGTGTGGTTCGAACCCGCGATCTCAGATTTCCCAAGCAGGCAGCTCTAACCGCTGCACCAGGGTCCCCGCCTAACTCACTTGGCGGCAGACCTGGTGACAGTGACCGCCATTTTAAAACGATACTCGTCATGTAAAAACGATACTCGTCATGTCTACCGACAAATTCGGGTGCCATGAAACGAATATTTAGAGGCCCTAATAAAACTAGGCCATTTTCATTAAGCCAGCATTGTGCCAATATGGCGTGTTTGCTGGGCTGCCATGTCCACCTGTCCGATGGGCGAAATTGAAACATTCCCCATGTCAAGGAAAATCAGAAGTAGCTTCCCGCTGACGCAGAGAGAGCAGTGCAGGCTGCTCCGGTGTGTGTAAACATACTATAACAGCTGCTGGGACACACAAGAAACTCAACACATGCAAACAATGTTGTTTAAGTGTTGGTCCAGTCGCTGAAAGCCCCAATAGGCGGTGATTTTGAAGGATTTTTGCCTGAGGTGAATTCTGAGCAGGTTGAAATATAGACGGGATGTCTGTCTGTTTCCAGACAGAGAGCTGGATGTTGGTTATAGACTCGATTAGCCAAGAGCACAGACTACCAATATATATTCCTTGGTAGTTTCTGGCCAAGAGAACCTTCTGAGAATTGTGAGATGAATGAGATGACACTGCCATCCAGACACAGGATTTGAAATTCGAGCCCTGGCGGTCTGAGGTCGAGCACGTTACTTCTCGGTCACGAAGGTTCCCCACAATATTGAATCATCACGAATGTGCGCGGAAGAAACATTTTGTTTCTTTGAAACGTGAAGGCCAGAGTGGGGTCCGAGCCTGCGATCTCCGACTTTCCAAGCAAGCAGATTTAACAACTGCACCAGGGCCCCCGCACTTGTTGGGCGAGTGTCTTACTTAATTCTCATGAAATATAAGCCGTTGACCCAATGTTGCTCTAACGTTGGGCTTTCGTCGAGGACCATCATTAAATCAACTTCGGATTAACTTGATCGGTTAAATTTTGTAAATTATTAAACCAACAATTTCGCTGTGAGTTGATGTCTTGTATTTGGTTGGGTGGACACGCATGCATGAATCAGTGACAGGCGGTTAGACAGGCGGACGGACGGACGGACGGACGGACTGACAAACAGACAGACAGACAGACGGACGGACGGACGGACGGGCGGGCAGGCAGGCAGGCAGGCAGGCAGGCAGGCAGGCAGGCAGGCAGGCAGGCAGGCAGGCAGGCAGGCAGGCAGGCAGGCAGGCAGGCAGGCAGGCAGGCAGGCAGGCAGGCAGGCAGGCAGGCAGGCAGACAGACAGACAGACAGACAGGCAGGCAGGCAGGCAGGCAGGCAGGCAGGCAGGCAGGCAGGCAGGCAGGCAGGCAGGCAGGCAGGCAGACAGACAGACAGACAGACAGACAGACAGACAGACAGACAGACAGACAGACATTTGGCAGACCATACAGTCTCTGCGCGTGAGAGTACACTGAATTTACTGCATAGCACCACCTACTGGCAAAGAACCAAAAATAGTCCGTGACTGATAGCCTAGATATGTCTTAAATTAGCCTTTTATACGTCAGAGGCCGGCTGGACAGGTACACATCGTTATTGAGCCTAGCCCTTCTGAGAACCAGGTCAATACACAAAACATGTTGGGTCAGCACTAACGACGCTGTACCGGCTGAATTCCATCCAGCGTTCTTGTTCGACTCTTGTAGCAGGAGATGTTGATGATAACGAACCCTGGCGCTGTAGCTGAGTGCTTTTAACCCTCTAACCGCCAAATTATTCAATTTAAAGTTGTGTCTCGCTGACGCGATCCACAACTTCAAGATTTGACAAAATGGAGGTCAACTTTTTTCAAATCTTGCTGGTGGATGTCACATTTTTCAAATGTGGTACTTAACGTGCTAATAAAAAAATCAAAACCCGAATATATGCGGCACCGGCGGTCAAATGGTTAAGACCTAGAAAGCCCACGCAGATATATACCGTAAATGCCAAATGCATTGTTTCATATCATTGCTGTCTGAACCCTTCCAGCGCTGGGACCGTCTTAATACGGCAAAACCTGACGTCTGTAGACGTCACATTTTGCCGTATAAAATCGATCCCACGCTGAAAGAATTAAAATATTTCTAACGGCCGTAAACCCATAACATAGGTATTCGAATAAATCGGATACAGCTATTAAAAGTGATCAACCAGGATCGCATGTTTTTCGCTGATTTCCCAGTAAAAAAAACACACTATTTTTCAAAAGACTCCCAACAGCCCTAAAAATTTCGTAAAATTATATAACATATTTCAAAAGCTAGACCATTTGACATGTAATAAATTTGGAATTACGACGTCCCTCTATAAACCCATTAAACTAATTCTAGAATTTTATTACATGTCAAATGGTCTAACTTTTGAAATATTCAATATAATTCTGTGAAATTTTCACAGTTGTTAGGATTTGAATAAAAAATGGCCTTTGCAAAATTCAAGGACATCGGTTCAGAATTGACGGACAAATCGGCGAAAATCATGCGATCCTGGTTTAATGTGACGGTAGGTATAAGACATTTATGATGGTTTCAAATTAAAAATAACCCTTTGTTCTCCATGGTTTATACACAAATATTTCAGCGCTTTAAGGGTAATATAGATTGTTTCAGAAGCACAGTGTCGTCTGAATATATTCTCACCATCCTCAGGATTTTCCAGTTTTGCCTACATGGGCCCAAAGTGGCCTGATTAACGCACCCATTCGTTAATTTATTCATTCATTTATTTATTCATTCACTTCATTATTTTTTTGCATTCATTTATTTCTTCTTTAATAAGTTTGTTTATGCAATCATTCATTCATGCATTCATTCATGATCATTCATTCATTCATTCCTTCATTCATTCATTCATTCATTCATTCATTCATTCATTCATTCATTCATTCATTCAATCATTCATTCATTTATTCATTCATTCATTCATTCATTCATTCATTCATTCTTTCTTTCGTTCTTTCATATGTATTCATTCATTTATTCATTCATTCATTCATTCATTCATTCATTCATTCATTCATTCATTCATTCATTTATTCATATGTATTCGTTCATTCATTTTTTTATTCATTCCTTCATTCATTCATATGTATTCATTCATTCATTCATTCATTCATTCATTCATTCATATGTATTCATTCATATGTATTCAGTCATTCATTCATTAAATCCGAGGTAAACGTCCTAGATATTGGATTAAAATTATGCTGATATACCATAATCACTGCGCTATAATCATGCACAGTGATCAGGCTTTTATTGTCCCTACAATATTTAAAATATTACATATTGCAACCAAAAAGAACCTTGTTATTTGTTGTCAAATATAATTCTATTATGATACATCGTCCCCTTGGATATGAAAGGGCGTATCTATACACCCTTTCATATCCAAGGGGACGATATGTTGTGAACTGATTTCCATTGCACGGTTATGGCTGTGTATTATAATGTACTATAATGTGTGTATGGGGGATTTTAACTGTCTATTATAGTGATACAATGTATATACTGGTGATTTTAACTGGTCATTAATGTGATACAATGTATGTATTGGTGAATTTAACTGGCTATTAATGTGATATAATGTATGTATGAGTGATTTTAACTGGCCATTATAGTGATATAATGTATAGATGGGAGATTTTAACTGGCTATTACTGTGATATAATGTATATACTGGTGATTTTAACTGGTCATTAATGTGATACAATGTATGTATTGGTGATTTTAACTGGCTATTAATGTGATATAATGTATGTATGAGTGATTTTAACTGGCCATTATAGTGATATAATGTATAGATGGGAGATTTTAACTGGCTATTACTGTGATATAATGTATATACTGGTGATTTTAACTGGTCATTAATGTGATACAATGTATGTATTGGTGATTTTAACTGGCTATTAATGTGATATAATGTATGTATGAGTGATTTTAACTGGCCATTATAGTGATATAATGTATAGATGGGAGATTTTACAGGCGCAGATCCAGAGGGGGGGGCGCAAATTCTTTAAAAAGTCCCATAAATTGGCCAAAAAAGTCTTGGGAGCGAGCCCCCGAGGCCACTGCGCCCCCTCCTTTTTCAAATCCTGGATCCGCCCCTGTTTTAACTGGTTATTACTGTGATATAATGTATGTATGGGTGATTTTAACTGGCCATTACGGTGATATAATGTATAGATGGGAGAGTTTAACTGGTCATTACTGTGATGGGTGATTTTAATTGGCTATTACTGTGATATAATGTATGTATGGGAGATTATGCCTAGATTATGCCTAGTAGACATATTGTCGACCTTGATCGGTTGTTTTGTTTTAGGTTTGGATGGACGCCGGCACACAGATCGTTTTCACCTTCTCTATCAGTGTTGGTCTAGTAGACATATTGTTGACCTTGATCGGTTGTTTTGTTTTAGGTTTGGATGGACGCCGGCACACAGATCGTGTTCACCTTCTCTATCAGTGTTGGTCTAGTAGACATATTGTCGACCTTGATCGGTTGTTTTGTTTTAGGTTTGGATGGACGCCGGCACACAGATCGTGTTCACCTTCTCTATCAGTGTTGGTCTATTAGACATATTGTCGACCTTGATCAGTTGTTCTGTTTTAGGTTTGGATGGACGCCGGCACACAGATCGTGTTCACCTTCTCTATCAGTGTTGGTCTATTAGACATATTGTCGACCTTGATCAGTTGTTCTGTTTTAGGTTTGGATGGACGCCGGCACACAGATCGTGTTCACCTTCTCTATCAGTGTTGTTCTAGTAGACATATTGTCGACCTTGATCGGTTGTTCTGTTTTAGGTTTGGATGGACGCCGGCACACAGATCGTTTTCACCTTCTCTATCAGTGTTG
The DNA here is from genome assembly GCA_964017125.1 of Flabesymbios commensalis. NCBI lineage: Eukaryota > Metazoa > Annelida > Polychaeta > Terebellida > Flabelligeridae > Flabesymbios > Flabesymbios commensalis. Next base: position 4,541,642 of record OZ024904.1, on the reverse strand, counting down.
GTCTAGTAGACATATTGTTGACCTTGATCGGTTGTTCTGTTTTAGGTTTGGATGGACGCCGGCACACAGATCGTGTTCACCTTCTCTATCAGTGTTGGTCTAGTAGACATATTGTCGACCTTGATCAGTTGTTCTGTTTTAGGTTTGGATGGACGCCGGCACACAGATCGTGTTCACCTTCTCTATCAGTGTTGGTCTAGTAGACATATTGTCGACCTTGATCGGTTGTTCTGTTTTAGGTTTGGATGGACGCCGGCACACAGATCGTTTTCACCTTCTCTATCAGTGTTGGTCTAGTAGACATATTGTTGACCTTGATCGGTTGTTTTGTTTTAGGTTTGGATGGACGCCGGCACACAGATCGTTTTCACTTTCTCTATCAGTGTTGGTCTAGTAGACATATTGTCGACCTTGATCGGTTGTTTTGTTTTAGGTTTGGATGGACGCCGGCACACAGATCGTGTTCACCTTCTCTATCAGTGTTGGTCTATTAGACATATTGTCGACCTTGATCGGTTGTTCTGTTTTAGGTTTGGATGGACGCCGGCACACAGATCGTGTACACCTTCTCTATCAGTGTTGGTCTAGTAGACATATTGTCGACCTTGATCGGTTGTTCTGTTTTAGGTTTGGATGGACGCCGGCACACAGATCGTGTTCACCTTCTCTATCAGTGTTGGTCTAGTAGACATATTGTCGACCTTGATCGGTTGTTCTGTTTTAGGTTTGGATGGACGCCGGCACACAGATCGTGTTCACCTTCTCTATCAGTGTTGGTCTAGTAGACATATTGTCGACCTTGATCGGTTGTTTTGTTTTAGGTTTGGATGGACGCCGGCACACAGATCGTGTTCACTTTCTCTATCAGTGTTGGTCTAGTTGACATATTGTCGACCTTGATCGGTTGTTCTGTTTTAGGTTTGGATGGACGCCGGCACACAGATCGTGTTCACCTTCTCTATCAGTGTTGGTCTAGTAGACATATTGTCGACCTTGATCGGTTGTTCTGTTTTAGGTTTGGATGGACGCCGGCACACAGATCGTGTTCACCTTCTCTATCAGTGTTGGTCTAGTAGACATATTGTCGACCTTGATCGGTTGTTCTGTTTTAGGTTTGGATGGACGCCGGCACACAGATCGTGTTCACTTTCTCTATCAGTGTTGGTCTAGTAGACATATTGTCGACCTTGATCGGTTGTTCTGTTTTAGGTTTGGATGGACGCCGGCACACAGATCGTTTTCACCTTCTCTATCAGTGTTGGTCTAGTAGACATATTGTCGACCTTGATCGGTTGTTCTGTTTTAGGTTTGGATGGACGCCGGCACACAGATCGTTTTCACCTTCTCTATCAGTGTTGGTCTAGTAGACATATTGTCGACCTTGATTGTTGTTCTATTTTAGGTTTGGATGGACGCCGGCACACAGATCGTGTTCACCTTCTCTATCAGTGTTGGTCTAGTAGACATATTGTCGACCTTGATCGGTTGTTCTGTTTTAGGTTTGGATGGACGCCGGCACACAGATCGTGTTCACCTTCTCTATCAGTGTTGGTCTAGTAGACATATTGTCGACCTTGATCGGTTGTTTTGTTTTAGGTTTGGATGGGCGCCGGCACACAGATCGTGTTCACTTTCTCTATCAGTGTTGGTCTAGTAGACATATTGTCGACCTTGATCGGTTGTTTTGTTTTAGGTTTGGATGGACGCCGGCACACAGATCGTGTTCACCTTCTCTATCAGTGTTGGTCTAGTAGACATATTGTCGACCTTGATCGGTTGTTTTGTTTTAGGTTTGGATGGACGCCGGCACACAGATCGTGTTCACCTTCTCTATCAGTGTTGGTCTAGTAGACATATTGTCGACCTTGATTGTTGTTCTATTTTAGGTTTGGATGGACGCCGGCACACAGATCGTGTTCACCTTCTCTATCAGTGTTGGTCTAGTAGACATATTGTCGACCTTGATCGGTTGTTCTGTTTTAGGTTTGGATGGACGCCGGCACACAGATCGTGTTCACCTTCTCTATCAGTGTTGGTCTAGTAGACATATTGTCGACCTTGATCGGTTGTTTTGTTTCAGGTTTGGATGGACGCCGGCACACAGATCGTTTTCACTTTCTCTATCAGTGTTGGTCTAGTAGACATATTGTCGACCTTGATCGCTGTTTTGTTTTAGGTTTGGATGGACGCCGGCACACAGATCGTTTTCACCTTCTCTATCAGTGTTGGTCTAGTAGACATATTGTCGACCTTGATTGTTGTTCTATTTTAGGTTTGGATGGACGCCGGCACACAGATCGTGTTCACCTTCTCTATCAGTGTTGGTCTAGTAGACATATTGTCGACCTTGATCGGTTGTTCTGTTTTAGGTTTGGATGGACGCCGGCACACAGATCGTGTTCACCTTCTCTATCAGTGTTGGTCTAGTAGACATATTGTCGACCTTGATCGGTTGTTTTGTTTTAGGTTTGGATGGGCGCCGGCACACAGATCGTGTTCACTTTCTCTATCAGTGTTGGTCTAGTAGACATATTGTCGACCTTGATCGGTTGTTTTGTTTTAGGTTTGGATGGACGCCGGCACACAGATCGTGTTCACCTTCTCTATCAGTGTTGGTCTAGTAGACATATTGTCGACCTTGATCGGTTGTTTTGTTTTAGGTTTGGATGGACGCCGGCACACAGATCGTGTTCACCTTCTCTATCAGTGTTGGTCTAGTAGACATATTGTCGACCTTGATTGTTGTTCTATTTTAGGTTTGGATGGACGCCGGCACACAGATCGTGTTCACCTTCTCTATCAGTGTTGGTCTAGTAGACATATTGTCGACCTTGATCGGTTGTTCTGTTTTAGGTTTGGATGGACGCCGGCACACAGATCGTGTTCACCTTCTCTATCAGTGTTGGTCTAGTAGACATATTGTCGACCTTGATCGGTTGTTTTGTTTCAGGTTTGGATGGACGCCGGCACACAGATCGTTTTCACTTTCTCTATCAGTGTTGGTCTAGTAGACATATTGTCGACCTTGATCGCTGTTTTGTTTTAGGTTTGGATGGACGCCGGCACACAGATCGTGTTCACCTTCTCTATCAGTGTTGGTCTAGTAGACATATTGTCGACCTTGATCGGTTGTTTTGTTTCAGGTTTGGATGGACGCCGGCACACAGATCGTTTTCACTTTCTCTATCAGTGTTGGTCTAGTAGACATATTGTCGACCTTGATCGGTTGTTTTGTTTTAGGTTTGGATGGACGCCGGCACACAGATCGTGTTCACCTTCTCTATCAGTGTTGGTCTAGTAGACATATTGTCGACCTTGATCGGTTGTTTTGTTTTAGGTTTGGATGGACGCCGGCACACAGATCGTTTTCACTTTCTCTATCAGTGTTGGTCTAGTAGACATATTGTCGACCTTGATCGGTTGTTTTGTTTTAGGTTTGGATGGACGCCGGCACACAGATCGTGTTCACCTTCTCTATCAGTGTTGGTCTATTAGACATATTGTCGACCTTGATCGGTTGTTCTGTTTTAGGTTTGGATGGACGCCGGCACACAGATCGTGTACACCTTCTCTATCAGTGTTGGTCTAGTAGACATATTGTCGACCTTGATCGGTTGTTCTGTTTTAGGTTTGGATGGACGCCGGCACACAGATCGTGTTCACCTTCTCTATCAGTGTTGGTCTAGTAGACATATTGTCGACCTTGATCGGTTGTTCTGTTTTAGGTTTGGATGGACGCCGGCACACAGATCGTGTTCACCTTCTCTATCAGTGTTGGTCTAGTAGACATATTGTCGACCTTGATCGGTTGTTTTGTTTTAGGTTTGGATGGACGCCGGCACACAGATCGTGTTCACTTTCTCTATCAGTGTTGGTCTAGTTGACATATTGTCGACCTTGATCGGTTGTTCTGTTTTAGGTTTGGATGGACGCCGGCACACAGATCGTGTTCACCTTCTCTATCAGTGTTGGTCTAGTAGACATATTGTCGACCTTGATCGGTTGTTCTGTTTTAGGTTTGGATGGACGCCGGCACACAGATCGTGTTCACCTTCTCTATCAGTGTTGGTCTAGTAGACATATTGTCGACCTTGATCGGTTGTTCTGTTTTAGGTTTGGATGGACGCCGGCACACAGATCGTGTTCACTTTCTCTATCAGTGTTGGTCTAGTAGACATATTGTCGACCTTGATCGGTTGTTCTGTTTTAGGTTTGGATGGACGCCGGCACACAGATCGTTTTCACCTTCTCTATCAGTGTTGGTCTAGTAGACATATTGTCGACCTTGATCGGTTGTTCTGTTTTAGGTTTGGATGGACGCCGGCACACAGATCGTTTTCACCTTCTCTATCAGTGTTGGTCTAGTAGACATATTGTCGACCTTGATTGTTGTTCTATTTTAGGTTTGGATGGACGCCGGCACACAGATCGTGTTCACCTTCTCTATCAGTGTTGGTCTAGTAGACATATTGTCGACCTTGATCGGTTGTTCTGTTTTAGGTTTGGATGGACGCCGGCACACAGATCGTGTTCACCTTCTCTATCAGTGTTGGTCTAGTAGACATATTGTCGACCTTGATCGGTTGTTTTGTTTTAGGTTTGGATGGGCGCCGGCACACAGATCGTGTTCACTTTCTCTATCAGTGTTGGTCTAGTAGACATATTGTCGACCTTGATCGGTTGTTTTGTTTTAGGTTTGGATGGACGCCGGCACACAGATCGTGTTCACCTTCTCTATCAGTGTTGGTCTAGTAGACATATTGTCGACCTTGATCGGTTGTTTTGTTTTAGGTTTGGATGGACGCCGGCACACAGATCGTGTTCACCTTCTCTATCAGTGTTGGTCTAGTAGACATATTGTCGACCTTGATTGTTGTTCTATTTTAGGTTTGGATGGACGCCGGCACACAGATCGTGTTCACCTTCTCTATCAGTGTTGGTCTAGTAGACATATTGTCGACCTTGATCGGTTGTTCTGTTTTAGGTTTGGATGGACGCCGGCACACAGATCGTGTTCACCTTCTCTATCAGTGTTGGTCTAGTAGACATATTGTCGACCTTGATCGGTTGTTTTGTTTCAGGTTTGGATGGACGCCGGCACACAGATCGTTTTCACTTTCTCTATCAGTGTTGGTCTAGTAGACATATTGTCGACCTTGATCGCTGTTTTGTTTTAGGTTTGGATGGACGCCGGCACACAGATCGTTTTCACCTTCTCTATCAGTGTTGGTCTAGTAGACATATTGTCGACCTTGATTGTTGTTCTATTTTAGGTTTGGATGGACGCCGGCACACAGATCGTGTTCACCTTCTCTATCAGTGTTGGTCTAGTAGACATATTGTCGACCTTGATCGGTTGTTCTGTTTTAGGTTTGGATGGACGCCGGCACACAGATCGTGTTCACCTTCTCTATCAGTGTTGGTCTAGTAGACATATTGTCGACCTTGATCGGTTGTTTTGTTTTAGGTTTGGATGGGCGCCGGCACACAGATCGTGTTCACTTTCTCTATCAGTGTTGGTCTAGTAGACATATTGTCGACCTTGATCGGTTGTTTTGTTTTAGGTTTGGATGGACGCCGGCACACAGATCGTGTTCACCTTCTCTATCAGTGTTGGTCTAGTAGACATATTGTCGACCTTGATCGGTTGTTTTGTTTTAGGTTTGGATGGACGCCGGCACACAGATCGTGTTCACCTTCTCTATCAGTGTTGGTCTAGTAGACATATTGTCGACCTTGATTGTTGTTCTATTTTAGGTTTGGATGGACGCCGGCACACAGATCGTGTTCACCTTCTCTATCAGTGTTGGTCTAGTAGACATATTGTCGACCTTGATCGGTTGTTCTGTTTTAGGTTTGGATGGACGCCGGCACACAGATCGTGTTCACCTTCTCTATCAGTGTTGGTCTAGTAGACATATTGTCGACCTTGATCGGTTGTTTTGTTTCAGGTTTGGATGGACGCCGGCACACAGATCGTTTTCACTTTCTCTATCAGTGTTGGTCTAGTAGACATATTGTCGACCTTGATCGCTGTTTTGTTTTAGGTTTGGATGGACGCCGGCACACAGATCGTGTTCACCTTCTCTATCAGTGTTGGTCTAGTAGACATATTGTCGACCTTGATCGGTTGTTTTGTTTCAGGTTTGGATGGACGCCGGCACACAGATCGTTTTCACTTTCTCTATCAGTGTTGGTCTAGTAGACATATTGTCGACCTTGATCGGTTGTTTTGTTTTAGGTTTGGATGGACGCCGGCACACAGATCGTGTTCACCTTCTCTATCAGTGTTGGTCTAGTAGACATATTGTCGACCTTGATCGGTTGTTTTGTTTTAGGTTTGGATGGACGCCGGCACACAGATCGTTTTCACTTTCTCTATCAGTGTTGGTCTAGTAGACATATTGTCGACCTTGATCGGTTGTTTTGTTTTAGGTTTGGATGGACGCCGGCACACAGATCGTGTTCACCTTCTCTATCAGTGTTGGTCTATTAGACATATTGTCGACCTTGATCGGTTGTTCTGTTTTAGGTTTGGATGGACGCCGGCACACAGATCGTGTACACCTTCTCTATCAGTGTTGGTCTAGTAGACATATTGTCGACCTTGATCGGTTGTTCTGTTTTAGGTTTGGATGGACGCCGGCACACAGATCGTGTTCACCTTCTCTATCAGTGTTGGTCTAGTAGACATATTGTCGACCTTGATCGGTTGTTCTGTTTTAGGTTTGGATGGACGCCGGCACACAGATCGTGTTCACCTTCTCTATCAGTGTTGGTCTAGTAGACATATTGTCGACCTTGATCGGTTGTTTTGTTTTAGGTTTGGATGGACGCCGGCACACAGATCGTGTTCACTTTCTCTATCAGTGTTGGTCTAGTTGACATATTGTCGACCTTGATCGGTTGTTCTGTTTTAGGTTTGGATGGACGCCGGCACACAGATCGTGTTCACCTTCTCTATCAGTGTTGGTCTAGTAGACATATTGTCGACCTTGATCGGTTGTTCTGTTTTAGGTTTGGATGGACGCCGGCACACAGATCGTGTTCACCTTCTCTATCAGTGTTGGTCTAGTAGACATATTGTCGACCTTGATCGGTTGTTCTGTTTTAGGTTTGGATGGACGCCGGCACACAGATCGTGTTCACTTTCTCTATCAGTGTTGGTCTAGTAGACATATTGTCGACCTTGATCGGTTGTTCTGTTTTAGGTTTGGATGGACGCCGGCACACAGATCGTTTTCACCTTCTCTATCAGTGTTGGTCTAGTAGACATATTGTCGACCTTGATCGGTTGTTCTGTTTTAGGTTTGGATGGACGCCGGCACACAGATCGTTTTCACCTTCTCTATCAGTGTTGGTCTAGTAGACATATTGTCGACCTTGATTGTTGTTCTATTTTAGGTTTGGATGGACGCCGGCACACAGATCGTGTTCACCTTCTCTATCAGTGTTGGTCTAGTAGACATATTGTCGACCTTGATCGGTTGTTCTGTTTTAGGTTTGGATGGACGCCGGCACACAGATCGTGTTCACCTTCTCTATCAGTGTTGGTCTAGTAGACATATTGTCGACCTTGATCGGTTGTTTTGTTTTAGGTTTGGATGGGCGCCGGCACACAGATCGTGTTCACTTTCTCTATCAGTGTTGGTCTAGTAGACATATTGTCGACCTTGATCGGTTGTTTTGTTTTAGGTTTGGATGGACGCCGGCACACAGATCGTGTTCACCTTCTCTATCAGTGTTGGTCTAGTAGACATATTGTCGACCTTGATCGGTTGTTTTGTTTTAGGTTTGGATGGACGCCGGCACACAGATCGTGTTCACCTTCTCTATCAGTGTTGGTCTAGTAGACATATTGTCGACCTTGATTGTTGTTCTATTTTAGGTTTGGATGGACGCCGGCACACAGATCGTGTTCACCTTCTCTATCAGTGTTGGTCTAGTAGACATATTGTCGACCTTGATCGGTTGTTCTGTTTTAGGTTTGGATGGACGCCGGCACACAGATCGTGTTCACCTTCTCTATCAGTGTTGGTCTAGTAGACATATTGTCGACCTTGATCGGTTGTTTTGTTTCAGGTTTGGATGGACGCCGGCACACAGATCGTTTTCACTTTCTCTATCAGTGTTGGTCTAGTAGACATATTGTCGACCTTGATCGCTGTTTTGTTTTAGGTTTGGATGGACGCCGGCACACAGATCGTTTTCACCTTCTCTATCAGTGTTGGTCTAGTAGACATATTGTCGACCTTGATTGTTGTTCTATTTTAGGTTTGGATGGACGCCGGCACACAGATCGTGTTCACCTTCTCTATCAGTGTTGGTCTAGTAGACATATTGTCGACCTTGATCGGTTGTTCTGTTTTAGGTTTGGATGGACGCCGGCACACAGATCGTGTTCACCTTCTCTATCAGTGTTGGTCTAGTAGACATATTGTCGACCTTGATCGGTTGTTTTGTTTTAGGTTTGGATGGGCGCCGGCACATAGATCGTGTTCACTTTCTCTATCAGTGTTGGTCTAGTAGACATATTGTCGACCTTGATCGGTTGTTTTGTTTTAGGTTTGGATGGACGCCGGCACACAGATCGTGTTCACCTTCTCTATCAGTGTTGGTCTAGTAGACATATTGTCGACCTTGATCGGTTGTTTTGTTTTAGGTTTGGATGGACGCCGGCACACAGATCGTGTTCACCTTCTCTATCAGTGTTGGTCTAGTAGACATATTGTCGACCTTGATTGTTGTTCTATTTTAGGTTTGGATGGACGCCGGCACACAGATCGTGTTCACCTTCTCTATCAGTGTTGGTCTAGTAGACATATTGTCGACCTTGATCGGTTGTTCTGTTTTAGGTTTGGATGGACGCCGGCACACAGATCGTGTTCACCTTCTCTATCAGTGTTGGTCTAGTAGACATATTGTCGACCTTGATCGGTTGTTTTGTTTCAGGTTTGGATGGACGCCGGCACACAGATCGTTTTCACTTTCTCTATCAGTGTTGGTCTAGTAGACATATTGTCGACCTTGATCGCTGTTTTGTTTTAGGTTTGGATGGACGCCGGCACACAGATCGTGTTCACCTTCTCTATCAGTGTTGGTCTAGTAGACATATTGTCGACCTTGATCGGTTGTTTTGTTTCAGGTTTGGATGGACGCCGGCACACAGATCGTTTTCACTTTCTCTATCAGTGTTGGTCTAGTAGACATATTGTCGACCTTGATCGCTGTTTTGTTTTAGGTTTGGATGGACGTAGGCACACAGATCGTGTTCACTTTCTCTATCAGTGTTGGTCTAGTAGACATATTGTCGACCTTGATCGGTTGTTCTGTTTCAGGTTTGGATGGACGCCGGCACACAGATCGTGTTCACTTTCTCTATCAGTGTTGGTCTAGTAGACATATTGTCGACCTTGATCGGTTGTTCTGTTTTAGGTTTGGATGGACGCCGGCACACAGATCGTTTTCACCTTCTCTATCAGTGTTGGTCTAGTAGACATATTGTCGACCTTGATTGTTGTTCTATTTTAGGTTTGGATAGACGCCGGCACACAGATCGTGTTCACCTTCTCTATCAGTGTTGGTCTAGTAGACATATTGTCGACCTTGATCGGTTGTTCTGTTTTAGGTTTGGATGGACGCCGGCACACAGATCGTGTTCACCTTCTCTATCAGTGTTGGTCTAGTAGACATATTGTCGACCTTGATCGGTTGTTTTGTTTTAGGTTTGGATGGGCGCCGGCACACAGATCGTGTTCACTTTCTCTATCAGTGTTGGTCTAGTAGACATATTGTCGACCTTGATCGGTTGTTTTGTTTTAGGTTTGGATGGACGCCGGCACACAGATCGTGTTCACCTTCTCTATCAGTGTTGGTCTAGTAGACATATTGTCGACCTTGATCGGTTGTTTTGTTTTAGGTTTGGATGGACGCCGGCACACAGATCGTGTTCACCTTCTCTATCAGTGTTGGTCTAGTAGACATATTGTCGACCTTGATTGTTGTTCTATTTTAGGTTTGGATGGACGCCGGCACACAGATCGTGTTCACCTTCTCTATCAGTGTTGGTCTAGTAGACATATTGTCGACCTTGATCGGTTGTTCTGTTTTAGGTTTGGATGGACGCCGGCACACAGATCGTGTTCACCTTCTCTATCAGTGTTGGTCTAGTAGACATATTGTCGACCTTGATCGGTTGTTTTGTTTCAGGTTTGGATGGACGCCGGCACACAGATCGTTTTCACTTTCTCTATCAGTGTTGGTCTAGTAGACATATTGTCGACCTTGATCGCTGTTTTGTTTTAGGTTTGGATGGACGTAGGCACACAGATCGTGTTCACTTTCTCTATCAGTGTTGGTCTAGTAGACATATTGTCGACCTTGATCGGTTGTTCTGTTTCAGGTTTGGATGGACGCCGGCACACAGATCGTGTTCACTTTCTCTATCAGTGTTGGTCTAGTAGACATATTGTCGACCTTGATCGGTTGTTCTGTTTTAGGTTTGGATGGACGCCGGCACACAGATCGTGTTCACCTTCTCTATCAGTGTTGGTCTAGTAGACATATTGTCTACCTTGATCGGTTGTTCTGTTTTAGGTTTGGATGGACGCCGGCACACAGATCGTGTTCACCTTCTCTATCAGTGTTGGTCTAGTAGACATATTGTCGACCTTGATCGGTTGTTCTGTTTTAGGTTCGGATGGATGCCGGCACACAGATCGTGTTCACCTTCTCTATCAGTGTTGGTCTAGTAGACATATTGTCGACCTTGATCGGTTGTTCTGTTTTAGGTTTGGATGGACGCCGGCACACAGATCGTGTTCACTTTCTCTATCAGTGTTGGTCTAGTAGACATATTGTCGACCTTGATCGGTTGTTCTGTTTTAGGTTTGGATGGACGCCGGCACACAGATCGTTTTCACTTTCTCTATCAGTGTTGGTCTAGTAGACATATTGTCGACCTTGATCGGTTGTTCTGTTTTAGGTTTGGATGCACGCCGGCACACAGATCGTTTTCACCTTCTCTATCAGTGTTGGCCTAGTAGACATATTGTCGACCTTGATCGGTTGTTCTGTTTTAGGTTTGGACATGGCGCAATGGTTAAAGCGTGGCGCTCTGCCGATGTCGCTGCCTGCCGTGCGGTTTCGAATCCCGCTTGGTGCAGAATTTTCAGAGGAATATGATGTTTCTCCCCTCTCAATCTTGGGACATTGTTAAGATGTTGTGTCCTAGGGCAAGGCACTTCGCCCTCAAATGCTTCACTTGACTCAGGTGAAAATGAGTACCTGGTAGGACAGAGATGGCAATGTGTACGATAAGTTCAATGCGCCGAAACGGCTGCAGGACTGTATGCTCTCCGTGGAGTTGAAATGGCACACGAATGAACAGGTCCAGTGACCAGGGGGTAAGATGTAAAGTCGGATGATAGGTCTTCAGACTTGATATCAGACTATAAACCTGCACCTTTACCTTTACCTTTTTTCTCTATCAGTGTTGGTCTAGTAGACATATTGTCGACCTTGATCGGTTGTTTTGTTTTAGGTTTGGATGGACGCCGGCACACAGATCGTGTTCACCTTCTCTATCAGTGTTGGTCTAGTAGACATATTGTCGACCTTGATCGGTTGTTTTGTTTTAGGTTTGGATGGAGGCCGGCACACAGATCGTTTTCACCTTCTCTATCAGTGTTGGTCTAGTAGACATATTGTCTACCTTGATTGGTTTGTTTTGTTTTAGGTTTGGATGGACGCCGGCACACAGATCGTGTTCACCTTCTCTATCAGTGTTGGTCTAGTAGACATATTGTCGACCTTGATTGGTTGTTTTGTTTTAGGTTTGGATGGACGCCGGCACACAGATCGTTTTCACCTTCTCTATCAGTGTTGGCCTAGTAGACATATTGTCGACCTTGATCGGTTGTTCTGTTTTAGGTTTGGATGGACGCCGGCACACAGATCGTGTTCACTTTCTCTATCAGTGTTGGTCTAGTAGACATATTGTCGACCTTGATCGGTTGTTTTGTTTTAGGTTTGGATGGACGCCGGCACACAGATCGTTTTCACCTTCTCTATCAGTGTTGGTCTAGTAGACATATTGTCTACCTTGATTGGTTTGTTTTGTTTTAGGTTTGGATGGACGCCGGCACACAGATCGTGTTCACCTTCTCTATCAGTGTTGGTCTAGTAGACATATTGTCGACCTTGATCGGTTGTTCTGTTTTAGGTTTGGATGGACGCCGGCACACAGATCGTGTTCACCTTCTCTATCAGTGTTGGTCTAGTTGACATATTGTCGACCTTGATCGGTTGTTTTGTTTTAGGTTTGGATGGACGCCGGCACACAGATCGTTTTCACCTTCTCTATCAGTGTTGGTCTAGTAGACATATTGTCGACCTTGATCGGTTGTTTTGTTTTAGGTTTGGATGGACGCCGGCACACAGATCGTGTTCACTTTCTCTATCAGTGTTGGTCTAGTAGACATATTGTCGACCTTGATCGGTTGTTTTGTTTTAGGTTTGGATGGACGCCGGCACACAGATCGTGTTCACCTTTTCTATCAGTGTTGGTCTAGTAGACATATTGTCGACCTTGATCGGTTGTTTTGTTTTAGGTTTGGATGGACGCCGGCACACAGATCGTTTTCACCTTCTCTATCAGTGTTGGTCTAGTAGACATATTGTCGACCTTGATCGGTTGTTCTGTTTTAGGTTTGGATGGACGCCGGCACACAGATCGTGTTCACCTTCTCTATCAGTGTTGGTCTAGTAGACATATTGTCGACCTTGATCGGTTGTTCTGTTTTAGGTTTGGATGGACGCCGGCACACAGATCGTTTTCACCTTCTCTATCAGTGTTGGTCTAGTAGACATATTGTCGACGTTGATCGTTGTTCTGTTTTAGGTTTGGATGGACGCCGGCACACAGATCGTGTTCACCTTTTCTATCAGTGTTGGTCTAGTAGACATATTGTCGACCTTGATCGGTTGTTTTGTTTTAGGTTTGGATGGACGCCGGCACACAGATCGTTTTCACCTTCTCTATCAGTGTTGGTCTAGTAGACATATTGTCGACCTTGATCGGTTGTTTTGTTTTAGGTTTGGATGGACGCCGGCACACAGATCGTGTTCACCTTCTCTATCAGTGTTGGTCTAGTAGACATATTGTCGACCTTGATCGTTGTTCTGTTTTAGGTTTGGATGGACGCCGGCACACAGATCGTGTTCACCTTCTCTATCAGTGTTGGTCTAGTAGACATATTGTCGACCTTGATCAGTTGTTCTGTTTTAGGTTTGGATGGACGCCGGCACACAGATCGTGTTCACCTTCTCTATCAGTGTTGGTCTAGTAGACATATTGTCGACCTTGATCGTTGTTTTGTTTTAGGTTTGGATGGACGCCGGCACACAGATCGTGTTCACCTTCTCTATCAGTGTTGGTCTAGTAGACATATTGTCGACCTTGATCGGTTGTTCTGTTTTAGGTTTGGATGGACGCCGGCACACAGATCGTGTTCACCTTCTCTATCAGTGTTGGTCTAGTAGACATATTGTCGACCTTGATCGGTTGTTTTGTTTTAGGTTTGGATGGACGCCGGCACACAGATCGTGTTCACCTTCTCTATCAGTGTTGGTCTAGTAGACATATTGTCGACCTTGATCGTTGTTTTGTTTTAGGTTTGGATGGACGCCGGCACACAGATCGTTTTCACTTTCTCTATCAGTGTTGGTCTAGTAGACATATTGTCGACCTTGATCGGTTGTTCTGTTTTAGGTTTGGATGGACGCCGGCACACAGATCGTTTTCACTTTCTCTATCAGTGTTGGTCTAGTAGACATATTGTCGACCTTGATCGGTTGTTTTGTTTTAGGTTTGGCTGGACGCCGGCACACAGATCGTTTTCACCTTCTCTATCAGTGTTGGTCTAGTAGACATATTGTCGACCTTGATCGTTGTTTTGTTTTAGGTTTCGATGGACGCCGGCACACAGATCGTTTTCACCTTCTCTATCAGTGTTGGTCTAGTAGACATATTGTCGACCTTGATCGGTTGTTCTGTTTTAGGTTTGAATGGACGCCGGCTCACAGATCGTGTTCACCTTCTCTATCAGTGTTGGTCTAGTAGACATATTGTCGACCTTGATCGGTTGTTCTGTTTTAGGTTTGGATGGACGCCGGCACACAGATCGTTTTCACCTTCTCTATCAGTGTTGGTCTAGTAGACATATTGTCGACCTTGATCGTTTGTTTTGTTTTAGGTTTGGATGGATGCCGGCACACAGATCGTTTTCACCTTCTCTATCAGTGTTGGTCTAGTAGACATATTGTCGACCTTGATCGTTGTTCTGTTTTAGGTTTGGATGGACGCCGGCACACAGATCGTGTTCACCTTCTCTATCAGTGTTGGTCTAGTAGACATATTGTCGACCTTGATCGGTTGTTCTGTTTTAGGTTTGGATGGACGCCGGCACACAGATCGTTTTCACCTTCTCTATCAGTGTTGGTCTAGTAGACATATTGTCGACCTTGATCGTTGTTCTGTTTTAGGTTTGGATGGACGCCGGCACACAGATCGTGTTCACCTTCTCTATCAGTGTTGGTCTAGTAGACATATTGTCGACCTTGATCGGTTGTTTTGTTTCAGGTTTGGATGGACGCCGGCACACAGATCGTTTTCACCTTCTCTATCAGTGTTGGTCTAGTAGACATATTGTCGACCTTGATCGTTTGTTTTGTTTTAGGTTTGGATGGACGCCGGCACACAGATCGTTTTCACCTTCTCTATCAGTGTTGGTCTAGTAGACATATTGTCGACCTTGATCGGTTGTTCTGTTTTAGGTTTGGATGGACGCCGGCACACAGATCGTGTTCACCTTCTCTATCAGTGTTGGTCTAGTAGACATATTGTCGACCTTGATCGGTTGTTTTGTTTCAGGTTTGGATGGACGCCGGCACACAGATCGTTTTCACCTTCTCTATCAGTGTTGGTCTAGTAGACATATTGTCGACCTTGATCGGTTGTTCTGTTTTAGGTTTGGATGGACGCCGGCACACAGATCGTGTTCACCTTCTCTATCAGTGTTGGTCTAGTAGACATATTGTCGACCTTGATCGGTTGTTTTGTTTCAGGTTTGGATGGACGCCGGCACACAGATCGTTTTCACCTTCTCTATCATTGCTGGTCTAGTAGACATATTGTCGACCTTGATCGTTGTTCTGTTTTAGGTTTGGATGGACGCCGGCACACAGATCGTGTTCACCTTCTCTATCAGTGTTGGTCTAGTTGACATATTGTCGACCTTGATCGGTTGTTCTGTTTTAGGTTTGGATGGACGCCGGCACAGAGATCGTGTTCACCTTCTCTATCAGTGTTGGTCTAGTAGACATATTGTCGACCTTGATCGGTTGTTTTGTTTTAGGTTTGGATGGACGCCGGCCCACAGATCGTTTTCACCTTCTCTATCAGTGTTGGTCTAGTAGACATATTGTCGACCTTGATCGTTGTTTTGTTTTAGGTTTGGATGGACGCCGGCACACAGATCGTTTTCACCTTCTCTATCAGTGTTGGTCTAGTAGACATATTGTCGACCTTGATCGTTGTTCTGTTTTAGGTTTGGATGGACGCCGGCACACAGATCGTGTTCACCTTCTCTATCAGTGTTGGTCTAGTAGACATATTGTCGACCTTGATCGTTGTTCTGTTTTAGGTTTGGATGGACGCCGGCACACAGATCATGTTCACCTTCTCTATCAGTGTTGGTCTAGTAGACATATTGTCGACCTTGATCGGTTGTTCTGTTTTAGGTTTGGATGGACGCCGGCACACAGATCGTGTTCACCTTCTCTATCAGTGTTGGTCTAGTAGATATATTGTCGACCTTGATCGGTTGTTCTGTTTTAGGTTTGGATGGACGCCGGCACACAGATCGTTTTCACCTTCTCTATCAGTGTTGGTCTAGTGGACATATTGTCGACCTTGATCGTTCTTCTGTTTTAGGTTTGGATGGACGCCGGCACACAGATCGTTTTCACCTTCTCTATCAGTGTTGGCCTAGTAGACATATTGTCTACCTTGATCGGTTGTTTTGTTTCAGGTTTGGATGGACGCCGGCACACAGATCGTGTTCACTTTCTCTATCAGTGTTGGTCTAGTAGACATATTGTCGACCTTGATCGGTTGTTCTGTTTTAGGTTTGGATGGACGCCGGCACACAGATCGTGTTCACTTTCTCTATCAGTGTTGGTCTAGTAGACATATTGTCGACCTTGATCGGTTGTTCTGTTTTAGGTTTGGATGGACGCCGGCACACAGATCGTGTTCACTTTCTCTATCAGTGTTGGTCTAGTAGACATATTGTCGACCTTGATCGGTTGTTCTGTTTTAGGTTTGGATGGACGCCGGCACACAGATCGTGTTCACCTTCTCTATCAGTGTTGGTCTAGTAGACATATTGTCGACCTTGATCGGTTGTTCTGTTTTAGGTTTGGATGGACGCCGGCACACAGATCGTGTTCACTTTCTCTATCAGTGTTGGTCTAGTAGACATATTGTCGACCTTGATCGGTTGTTCTGTTTTAGGTTTGGATGGACGCCGGCACACAGATCGTGTTCACTTTCTCTATCAGTGTTGGTCTAGTAGACATATTGTCGACCTTGATCGGTTGTTCTGTTTTAGGTTTGGATGGACGCCGGCACACAGATCGTGTTCACCTTCTCTATCAGTGTTGGTCTAGTAGACATATTGTCGACCTTGATCGGTTGTTCTGTTTTAGGTTTGGATGGACGCCGGCACACAGATCGTTTTCACCTTCTCTATCAGTGTTGGCCTAGTAGACATATTGTCGACCTTGATCGGTTGTTTTGTTTTAGGTTTGGATGGACGCCGGCACACAGATCGTGTTCACCTTCTCTATCAGTGTTGGTCTAGTAGACATATTGTTGACCTTGATCGTTGTTTTGTTTTAGGTTTGGATGGACGCCGGCACACAGATCGTTTTCACCTTCTCTATCAGTGTTGATCTAGTAGACATATTGTCGACCTTGATCGGTTGTTTTGTTTTAGGTTTGGATGGACGCCGGCACACAGATCGTGTTCACCTTCTCTATCAGTGTTGGTCTAGTAGATATTTTGTCTACCTTGATCGGTTGTTTTGTTTTAGGTTTGGATGGACGCCGGCACACAGATCGTGTTCACCTTCTCTATCAGTGTTGGTCTAGTAGACATATTGTCTACCTTGATCGTTGTTCTGTTTTAGGTTGGGATGGACGCCGGCACACATGTCGTGTTCACCTTCTCTATCATTGTTGGTCTAGTAGACATATTGTCGACCTTGATCGGTTGTTTTGTTTTAGGTTTGGATGGACGCCGGCACACAGATCGTTTTCACCTTCTCTATCAGTGTTGGTCTAGTAGACATATTGTCGACCTTGATCGTTGTTCTGTTTCAGGTTTGGATGGACGCCGGCACACAGATCGTGTTCACCTTCTCTATCAGTGTTGGTCTAGTAGACATATTGTCGACCTTGATCGTTGTTCTGTTTTAGGTTTGGATGGACGCCGGCACACAGATCGTTTTCACTTTCTCTATCAGTGTTGGTCTAGTAGACATATTGTCGACCTTGATCGGTTGTTCTGTTTTAGGTTTGGATGGACGCCGGCACACAGATCGTTTACACCTTCTCTATCAGTGTTGGCCTAGTAGACATATTGTCGACCTTGATCGGTTGTTCTGTTTTAGGTTTGGACATGGCGCAATGGTTAAAGCGTGGCGCTCTGCCGATGTCGCTGCCTGCCGTGCGGTTTCGAATCCCGCTTGGTGCAGAATTTTCAGAGGAATATGATGTTTCTCCCCTCTCAATCTTGGGACATTGTTAAGATGTTGTGTCCTAGGGCAAGGCACTTCGCCCTCAAATGCTTCACTTGACTCAGGTGAAAATGAGTACCTGGTAGGACAGAGATGGCAATGTGTACGATAAGTTCAATGCGCCGAAACGGCTGCAAGACTGTATGCTCTCCGTGGAGTTGAAATGGCACACGAATGAACAGGTCCAGTGACCAGGGGGTAAGATGTAAAGTCGGATGATAGGTCTTCAGACTTGATATCAGACTATAAACCTGCACCTTTACCTTTACCTTTTTTCTCTATCAGTGTTGGTCTAGTAGATATATTGTCGACCTTGATCGGTTGTTTTGTTTTAGGTTTGGATGGACGCCGGCACACAGATCGTGTTCACCTTCTCTATCAGTGTTGGTCTAGTAGACATATTGTCGACCTTGATCGGTTGTTTTGTTTTAGGTTTGGATGGAGGCCGGCACACAGATCGTTTTCACCTTCTCTATCAGTGTTGGTCTAGTAGACATATTGTCTACCTTGATTGGTTTGTTTTGTTTTAGGTTTGGATGGACGCCGGCACACAGATCGTGTTCACCTTCTCTATCAGTGTTGGTCTAGTAGACATATTGTCGACCTTGATTGGTTGTTTTGTTTTAGGTTTGGATGGACGCCGGCACACAGATCGTTTTCACCTTCTCTATCAGTGTTGGCCTAGTAGACATATTGTCGACCTTGATCGGTTGTTCTGTTTTAGGTTTGGATGGACGCCGGCACACAGATCGTGTTCACTTTCTCTATCAGTGTTGGTCTAGTAGACATATTGTCGACCTTGATCGGTTGTTTTGTTTTAGGTTTGGATGGACGCCGGCACACAGATCGTTTTCACCTTCTCTATCAGTGTTGGTCTAGTAGACATATTGTCTACCTTGATTGGTTTGTTTTGTTTTAGGTTTGGATGGACGCCGGCACACAGATCGTGTTCACCTTCTCTATCAGTCTTGGTCTAGTAGACATATTGTCGACCTTGATCGGTTGTTCTGTTTTAGGTTTGGATGGACGCCGGCACACAGATCGTGTTCACCTTCTCTATCAGTGTTGGTCTAGTTGACATATTGTCGACCTTGATCGGTTGTTTTGTTTTAGGTTTGGATGGACGCCGGCACACAGATCGTTTTCACCTTCTCTATCAGTGTTGGTCTAGTAGACATATTGTCGACCTTGATCGGTTGTTTTGTTTTAGGTTTGGATGGACGCCGGCACACAGATCGTGTTCACTTTCTCTATCAGTGTTGGTCTAGTAGACATATTGTCGACCTTGATCGGTTGTTTTGTTTTAGGTTTGGATGGACGCCGGCACACAGATCGTGTTCACCTTTTCTATCAGTGTTGGTCTAGTAGACATATTGTCGACCTTGATCGGTTGTTTTGTTTTAGGTTTGGATGGACGCCGGCACACAGATCGTTTTCACCTTCTCTATCAGTGTTGGTCTAGTAGACATATTGTCGACCTTGATCGGTTGTTCTGTTTTAGGTTTGGATGGACGCCGGCACACAGATCGTGTTCACCTTCTCTATCAGTGTTGGTCTAGTAGACATATTGTCGACCTTGATCGGTTGTTCTGTTTTAGGTTTGGATGGACGCCGGCACACAGATCGTTTTCACCTTCTCTATCAGTGTTGGTCTAGTAGACATATTGTCGACGTTGATCGTTGTTCTGTTTTAGGTTTGGATGGACGCCGGCACACAGATCGTGTTCACCTTTTCTATCAGTGTTGGTCTAGTAGACATATTGTCGACCTTGATCGGTTGTTTTGTTTTAGGTTTGGATGGACGCCGGCACACAGATCGTTTTCACCTTCTCTATCAGTGTTGGTCTAGTAGACATATTGTCGACCTTGATCGGTTGTTTTGTTTTAGGTTTGGATGGACGCCGGCACACAGATCGTGTTCACCTTCTCTATCAGTGTTGGTCTAGTAGACATATTGTCGACCTTGATCGTTGTTCTGTTTTAGGTTTGGATGGACGCCGGCACACAGATCGTGTTCACCTTCTCTATCAGTGTTGGTCTAGTAGACATATTGTCGACCTTGATCAGTTGTTCTGTTTTAGGTTTGGATGGACGCCGGCACACAGATCGTGTTCACCTTCTCTATCAGTGTTGGTCTAGTAGACATATTGTCGACCTTGATCGTTGTTTTGTTTTAGGTTTGGATGGACGCCGGCACACAGATCGTGTTCACCTTCTCTATCAGTGTTGGTCTAGTAGACATATTGTCGACCTTGATCGGTTGTTCTGTTTTAGGTTTGGATGGACGCCGGCACACAGATCGTGTTCACCTTCTCTATCAGTGTTGGTCTAGTAGACATATTGTCGACCTTGATCGGTTGTTTTGTTTTAGGTTTGGATGGACGCCGGCACACAGATCGTGTTCACCTTCTCTATCAGTGTTGGTCTAGTAGACATATTGTCGACCTTGATCGTTGTTTTGTTTTAGGTTTGGATGGACGCCGGCACACAGATCGTTTTCACTTTCTCTATCAGTGTTGGTCTAGTAGACATATTGTCGACCTTGATCGGTTGTTCTGTTTTAGGTTTGGATGGACGCCGGCACACAGATCGTTTTCACTTTCTCTATCAGTGTTGGTCTAGTAGACATATTGTCGACCTTGATCGGTTGTTTTGTTTTAGGTTTGGCTGGACGCCGGCACACAGATCGTTTTCACCTTCTCTATCAGTGTTGGTCTAGTAGACATATTGTCGACCTTGATCGTTGTTTTGTTTTAGGTTTCGATGGACGCCGGCACACAGATCGTTTTCACCTTCTCTATCAGTGTTGGTCTAGTAGACATATTGTCGACCTTGATCGGTTGTTCTGTTTTAGGTTTGAATGGACGCCGGCACACAGATCGTGTTCACCTTCTCTATCAGTGTTGGTCTAGTAGACATATTGTCGACCTTGATCGGTTGTTCTGTTTTAGGTTTGGATGGACGCCGGCACACAGATCGTTTTCACCTTCTCTATCAGTGTTGGTCTAGTAGACATATTGTCGACCTTGATCGTTTGTTTTGTTTTAGGTTTGGATGGATGCCGGCACACAGATCGTTTTCACCTTCTCTATCAGTGTTGGTCTAGTAGACATATTGTCGACCTTGATCGTTGTTCTGTTTTAGGTTTGGATGGACGCCGGCACACAGATCGTGTTCACCTTCTCTATCAGTGTTGGTCTAGTAGACATATTGTCGACCTTGATCGGTTGTTCTGTTTTAGGTTTGGATGGACGCCGGCACACAGATCGTTTTCACCTTCTCTATCAGTGTTGGTCTAGTAGACATATTGTCAACCTTGATCGTTGTTCTGTTTTAGGTTTGGATGGACGCCGGCACACAGATCGTGTTCACCTTCTCTATCAGTGTTGGTCTAGTAGACATATTGTCGACCTTGATCGGTTGTTTTGTTTCAGGTTTGGATGGACGCCGGCACACAGATCGTTTTCACCTTCTCTATCAGTGTTGGTCTAGTAGACATATTGTCGACCTTGATCGTTTGTTTTGTTTTAGGTTTGGATGGACGCCGGCACACAGATCGTTTTCACCTTCTCTATCAGTGTTGGTCTAGTAGACATATTGTCGACCTTGATCGGTTGTTCTGTTTTAGGTTTGGATGGACGCCGGCACACAGATCGTGTTCACCTTCTCTATCAGTGTTGGTCTAGTAGACATATTGTCGACCTTGATCGGTTGTTTTGTTTCAGGTTTGGATGGACGCCGGCACACAGATCGTTTTCACCTTCTCTATCAGTGTTGGTCTAGTAGACATATTGTCGACCTTGATCGGTTGTTCTGTTTTAGGTTTGGATGGACGCCGGCACACAGATCGTGTTCACCTTCTCTATCAGTGTTGGTCTAGTAGACATATTGTCGACCTTGATCGGTTGTTTTGTTTCAGGTTTGGATGGACGCCGGCACACAGATCGTTTTCACCTTCTCTATCATTGCTGGTCTAGTAGACATATTGTCGACCTTGATCGTTGTTCTGTTTTAGGTTTGGATGGACGCCGGCACACAGATCGTGTTCACCTTCTCTATCAGTGTTGGTCTAGTTGACATATTGTCGACCTTGATCGGTTGTTCTGTTTTAGGTTTGGATGGACGCCGGCACAGAGATCGTGTTCACCTTCTCTATCAGTGTTGGTCTAGTAGACATATTGTCGACCTTGATCGGTTGTTTTGTTTTAGGTTTGGATGGACGCCGGCCCACAGATCGTTTTCACCTTCTCTATCAGTGTTGGTCTAGTAGACATATTGTCGACCTTGATCGTTGTTTTGTTTTAGGTTTGGATGGACGCCGGCACACAGATCGTTTTCACCTTCTCTATCAGTGTTGGTCTAGTAGACATATTGTCGACCTTGATCGTTGTTCTGTTTTAGGTTTGGATGGACGCCGGCACACAGATCGTGTTCACCTTCTCTATCAGTGTTGGTCTAGTAGACATATTGTCGACCTTGATCGTTGTTCTGTTTTAGGTTTGGATGGACGCCGGCACACAGATCATGTTCACCTTCTCTATCAGTGTTGGTCTAGTAGACATATTGTCGACCTTGATCGGTTGTTCTGTTTTAGGTTTGGATGGACGCCGGCACACAGATCGTGTTCACCTTCTCTATCAGTGTTGGTCTAGTAGACATATTGTCGACCTTGATCGGTTGTTCTGTTTTAGGTTTGGATGGACGCCGGCACACAGATCGTTTTCACCTTCTCTATCAGTGTTGGTCTAGTGGACATATTGTCGACCTTGATCGTTCTTCTGTTTTAGGTTTGGATGGACGCCGGCACACAGATCGTTTTCACCTTCTCTATCAGTGTTGGCCTAGTAGACATATTGTCTACCTTGATCGGTTGTTTTGTTTCAGGTTTGGATGGACGCCGGCACACAGATCGTGTTCACTTTCTCTATCAGTGTTGGTCTAGTAGACATATTGTCGACCTTGATCGGTTGTTCTGTTTTAGGTTTGGATGGACGCCGGCACACAGATCGTGTTCACTTTCTCTATCAGTGTTGGTCTAGTAGACATATTGTCGACCTTGATCGGTTGTTCTGTTTTAGGTTTGGATGGACGCCGGCACACAGATCGTGTTCACTTTCTCTATCAGTGTTGGTCTAGTAGACATATTGTCGACCTTGATCGGTTGTTCTGTTTTAGGTTTGGATGGACGCCGGCACACAGATCGTGTTCACCTTCTCTATCAGTGTTGGTCTAGTAGACATATTGTCGACCTTGATCGGTTGTTCTGTTTTAGGTTTGGATGGACGCCGGCACACAGATCGTGTTCACTTTCTCTATCAGTGTTGGTCTAGTAGACATATTGTCGACCTTGATCGGTTGTTCTGTTTTAGGTTTGGATGGACGCCGGCACACAGATCGTGTTCACTTTCTCTATCAGTGTTGGTCTAGTAGACATATTGTCGACCTTGATCGGTTGTTCTGTTTTAGGTTTGGATGGACGCCGGCACACAGATCGTGTTCACCTTCTCTATCAGTGTTGGTCTAGTAGACATATTGTCGACCTTGATCGGTTGTTCTGTTTTAGGTTTGGATGGACGCCGGCACACAGATCGTTTTCACCTTCTCTATCAGTGTTGGCCTAGTAGACATATTGTCGACCTTGATCGGTTGTTTTGTTTTAGGTTTGGATGGACGCCGGCACACAGATCGTGTTCACCTTCTCTATCAGTGTTGGTCTAGTAGACATATTGTTGACCTTGATCGTTGTTTTGTTTTAGGTTTGGATGGACGCCGGCACACAGATCGTTTTCACCTTCTCTATCAGTGTTGATCTAGTAGACATATTGTCGACCTTGATCGGTTGTTTTGTTTTAGGTTTGGATGGACGCCGGCACACAGATCGTGTTCACCTTCTCTATCAGTGTTGGTCTAGTAGATATTTTGTCTACCTTGATCGGTTGTTTTGTTTTAGGTTTGGATGGACGCCGGCACACAGATCGTGTTCACCTTCTCTATCAGTGTTGGTCTAGTAGACATATTGTCTACCTTGATCGTTGTTCTGTTTTAGGTTGGGATGGACGCCGGCACACATGTCGTGTTCACCTTCTCTATCAGTGTTGGTCTAGTAGACATATTGTCGACCTTGATCGGTTGTTTTGTTTTAGGTTTGGATGGACGCCGGCACACAGATCGTTTTCACCTTCTCTATCAGTGTTGGTCTAGTAGACATATTGTCTACCTTGATCGTTGTTCTGTTTCAGGTTTGGATGGACGCCGGCACACAGATCGTGTTCACCTTCTCTATCAGTGTTGGTCTAGTAGACATATTGTCGACCTTGATCGTTGTTCTGTTTTAGGTTTGGATGGACGCCGGCACACAGATCGTTTTCACTTTCTCTATCAGTGTTGGTCTAGTAGACATATTGTCGACCTTGATCGGTTGTTCTGTTTTAGGTTTGGATGGACGCCGGCACACAGATTGTTTACACCTTCTCTATAAGTGTTGGTCTAGTAGACATATTGTCGACCTTGATCGGTTGTTCTGTTTTAGGTTTGGATGGACGCCGGCACACAGATCGTGTTCACCTTCTCTATCAGTGTTGGTCTAGTAGACATATTGTCGACCTTGGTCTTTGTTCTGTTTCAGGTTTGGATGGACGCCGGCACACAGATCGTGTTCACCTTCTCTATCAGTGTTGGTCTAGTAGACATCTTGTCGACCTTGATCGTTGTTCTGTTTAAGGTTTGGATGGACGCCGGCACACAGATCGTGTTCACCTTCTCTATCAGTGTTGGTCTAGTAGACATATTGTCGACCTTGATCGGTTGTTCTGTTTTAGGTTTGGATGGACGCCGGCACACAGATCGTGTTCACCTTCTCTATCAGTGTTAGTTTAGTAGACATATTGTCGACCTTGATCGGTTGTTCTGTTTTAGGTTTGGATGGACGCCGGCACACAGATCGTGTTCACCTTCTCTATCAGTGTTAGTCTAGTAGACATATTGTCGACCTTGATCGGTTGTTCTGTTTTAGGTTTGGATGGACGCCGGCACACAGATCGTGTTCACCTTCTCTATCAGTGTTGGTCTAGTAGACATATTGTCGACCTTGATCGGTTGTTGTGTTTTAGGTTTGGATGGACGCCGGCACACAGATCGTGTTCACTTTCTCTATCAGTGTTGGTCTAGTAGACATATTGTCGACCTTGATCGTTTGTTGTGTTTTAAGTTTGGATGGACGCCGGCACACAGATCGTGTTCACTTTCTCTATCAGTGTTGGTCTAGTAGACATATTGTCGACCTTGATCGTTTGTTGTGTTTTAGGTTCGGATGGACGCCGGCACACAGATCGTGTTCACTTTCTCTATCAGTGTTGGTCTAGTAGACATATTGTCGACCTTGATCGGTTGTTTTGTTTTAGGTTTGGATGGACGCCGGCACACAGATCGTGTTCACCTTCTCTATCAGTGTTGGTCTAGTAGACATATTGTCGACCTTGATCGGTTGTTCTGTTTTAGGTTTGGATGGACGCCGGCACACAGATCGTGTTCACCTTCTCTATCAGTGTTGGTCTAGTAGACATATTGTCGACCTTGATCGTTGTTCTGTTTTAGGTTTGGATGGACGCCGGCACACAGATCGTGTTCACTTTCTCTATCAGTGTTGGTCTAGTAGACATATTGTCGACCTTGATCGGTTGTTGTGTTTTAGGTTTGGATGGACGCCGGCACACAGATCGTGTTCACCTTCTCTATCAGTGTTGGTCTAGTTGACATATTGTCGACCTTGATCGGTTGTTCTGTTTTAGGTTTGGATGGACGCCGGCACACAGATCGTGTTCACCTTCTCTATCAGTGTTGGTCTAGTAGACATATTGTCGACCTTGATCGGTTGTTGTGTTTTAGGTTTGGATGGACGCCGGCACACAGATCGTGTTCACTTTCTCTATCAGTGTTGGTCTAGTAGACATATTGTCGACCTTGATCGTTTGTTGTGTTTTAAGTTTGGATGGACGCCGGCACACAGATCGTGTTCACTTTCTCTATCAGTGTTGGTCTAGTAGACATATTGTCGACCTTGATCGTTTGTTGTGTTTTAGGTTTGGATGGACGCCGGCACACAGATCGTGTTCACTTTCTCTATCAGTGTTGGTCTAGTAGACATATTGTCGACCTTGATCGGTTGTTTTGTTTTAGGTTTGGATGGACGCCGGCACACAGATCGTGTTCACCTTCTCTATCAGTGTTGGTCTAGTAGACATATTGTCGACCTTGATCGGTTGTTCTGTTTTAGGTTTGGATGGACGCCGGCACACAGATCGTGTTCACCTTCTCTATCAGTGTTGGTCTAGTAGACATATTGTCGACCTTGATCGTTGTTCTGTTTTAGGTTTGGATGGACGCCGGCACACAGATCGTGTTCACTTTCTCTATCAGTGTTGGTCTAGTAGACATATTGTCGACCTTGATCGGTTGTTGTGTTTTAGGTTTGGATGGACGCCGGCACACAGATCGTGTTCACCTTCTCTATCAGTGTTGGTCTAGTTGACATATTGTCGACCTTGATCGGTTGTTCTGTTTTAGGTTTGGATGGACGCCGGCACACAGATCGTGTTCACCTTCTCTATCAGTGTTGGTCTAGTAGACATATTGTCTACCTTTATTGGTTTGTTCTGTTTTAGGTTTGGATGGACGCCGGCACACAGATCGTTTTCACCTTCTCTATCAGTGTTGGTCTAGTAGACATATTGTCTACCTTTATTGGTTTGTTCTGTTTTAGGTTTGGATGGACGCCGGCACACAGATCGTTTTCACCTTCTCTATCAGTGTTGGTCTAGTAGACATATTGTCGACCTTGATCGGTTGTTCTGTTTTAGGTTTAGATGGACGCCGGCACACAGATCGTTGTCACCTTCTCTATCAGTGTTGGTCTAGTAGACATATTGTCGACCTTGATTGTTTGTTCTGTTTTAGGTTTGGATGGACGCCGGCACACAGATCGTGTTCACCTTCTCTATCAGTGTTGGTCTAGTAGACATATTGTCGACCTTGATCGGTTGTTCTGTTTTAGGTTTGGATGGACGCCGGCACACAGATCGTGTTCACCTTCTCTATCAGTGTTGGTCTAGTATACATATTGTCGACCTTGAACGCTGTTCTGTTTCAGGTTTGGATGGACGCCGGCACACAGATCGTTGTCACCTTCTCTATCAGTGTTGGTCTAGTAGACATATTGTCGACCTTGATCGTTGTTCTGTTTTAGGTTTGGATGGACGCCGGCACACAGATCGTTGTCACCTTCTCTATCAGTGTTGGTCTAGTATACATATTGTCGACCTTGAACGCTGTTCTGTTTCAGGTTTGGATGGACGCCGGCACACAGATCGTGTTCACCTTCTCTATCAGTGTTGGTCTAGTAGACATATTGTCGACCTTGATCGGTTGTTCTGTTTTAGGTTTGGATGGACGCCGGCACACAGATCGTGTTCACCTTCTCTATCAGTGTTGGTCTAGTATACATATTGTCGACCTTGAACGCTGTTCTGTTTCAGGTTTGGATGGACGCCGGCACACAGATCGTTGTCACCTTCTCTATCAGTGTTGGTCTAGTAGACATATTGTCGACCTTTATCGTTGTTCTGTTTTAGGTTTGGATGGACGCCGGCACACAGATCGTGTTCACCTTCTCTATCAGTGTTGGTCTAGTAGACATATTGTCGACCTTGATCGGTTTTTCTGTTTTAGGTTTGGATGGACGCCGGCACACAGATCGTGTTCACCTTCTCTATCAGTGTTGGTCTAGTAGACATATTGTCGACCTTGATCGTTGTTCTGTTTTAGGTTTGGATGGACGCCGGCACACAGATCGTGTTCACCTTCTCTATCAGTGTTGGTCTAGTAGACATATTGTCGACCTTGATCGGTTTTTCTGTTTTAGGTTTGGATGGACGCCGGCACACAGATCGTGTTCACCTTCTCTATCAGTGTTGGTCTAGTAGACATATTGTCGACCTTGATCGGTTGTTTTGTTTTAGGTTTGGATGGACGCCGGCACACAGATCGTGTTCACCTTCTCTATCAGTGTTGGTCTAGTAGACATATTGTCGACCTTGATCGTTTGTTCTGTTTTAGGTTTGGATGGACGCCGGCACACAGATCGTGTTCACCTTCTCTATCAGTGTTGGTCTAGTAGACATATTGCCGACCTTGATCGTTGTTCTGTTTTAGGTTTGGATGGACGCCGGCACACAGATCGTTTTCACTTTCTCTATCAGTGTTGGTCTAGTAGACATATTGTCGACCTTGATCGGTTGTTCTGTTTTAGGTTTGGATGGACGCCGGCACACAGATCGTTTTCACTTTCTCTATCAGTGTTGGTCTAGTAGACATATTGTCAACCTTGATCGGTTGTTCTGTTTTAGGTTTGGATGGACGCCGGCACACAGATCGTGTTCACCTTCTCTATCAGTGTTGGTCTAGTATACATATTGTCTACCTTGATCGGTTGTTCTGTTTTAGGTTTGGATGGACGCCGGCACACAGATCGTTTTCACTTTCTCTATCAGTGTTGGTCTAGTAGACATATTGTCGACCTTGATCGGTTGTTCTGTTTTAGGTTTGGATGGACGCCGGCACACAGATCGTTTTCACTTTCTCTATCAGTGTTGGTCTAGTAGACATATTGTCGACCTTGATCGGTTGTTCTGTTTTAGGTTTGGATGGACGCCGGCACACAGATCGTTTTCACTTTCTCTATCAGTGTTGGTCTAGTAGACATATTGTCGACCTTGATCGTTTGTTCTGTTTTAGGTTTGGATGGACGCCGGCACACAGATCGTGTTCACCTTCTCTATCAGTGTTTGTCTAGTAGACATATTGTCGACCTTGATCGGTTGTTCTGTTTTAGGTTTGGATGGACGCCGGCACACAGATCGTTTTCACCTTCTCTATCAGTGTTGGTCTAGTAGACATTTTGTCGACCTTGATCGGTTGTTTTGTTTTAGGTTTGGATGGACGCCGGCACACAGATCGTTTTCACCTTCTCTATCAGTGTTGGTCTAGTAGACATATTGTCGACCTTGATCGTTGTTCTGTTTTAGGTTTAGATGGACGCCGGCACACAGATCGTTTTCACTTTCTCTATCAGTGTTGGTCTAGTAGACATATTGTCGACCTTGATCGGTTGTTCTGTTTGAGGTTTGGATGGACGCCGGCACACAGATCGTGTTCACCTTCTCTATCAGTGTTGGTCTAGTAGACATATTGTCGACCTTGATCGGTTGTTCTGTTTTAGGTTTGGATGGACGCCGGCACACAGATCGTTTTCACTTTCTCTATCAGTGTTGGTCTAGTAGACATATTGTCGACCTTGATCAGTTGTTCTGTTTTAGGTTTGGATGGACGCCGGCACACAGATCGTTTTCACTTTCTCTATCAGTGTTGGTCTAGTAGACATATTGTCGACCTTGATCGTTTGTTCTGTTTTAGGTTTGGATGGACGCCGGCACACAGATCGTTTTCACCTTCTCTATCAGTGTTGGTCTAGTAGACATATTGTCGACCTTGATCGGTTGTTTTGTTTTAGGTTTGGATGGACGCCGGCACACAGATCGTTTTCACCTTCTCTATCAGTGTTGGTCTAGTAGACATATTGTCGACCTTGATCGTTGTTCTGTTTTAGGTTTGGATGGACGCCGGCACACAGATCGTTTTCACTTTCTCTATCAGTGTTGGTCTAGTAGACATATTGTCGACCTTGATCGGTTGTTCTGTTTGAGGTTTGGATGGACGCCGGCACACAGATCGTGTTCACCTTCTCTATCAGTGTTGGTCTAGTAGACATATTGTCGACCTTGATCGGTTGTTCTGTTTTAGGTTTGGATGGACGCCGGCACACAGATCGTTTTCACTTTCTCTATCAGTGTTGGTCTAGTAGACATATTGTCGACCTTGATCAGTTGTTCTGTTTTAGGTTTGGATGGACGCCGGCACACAGATCGTTTTCACTTTCTCTATCAGTGTTGGTCTAGTAGACATATTGTCGACCTTGATCGGTTGTTCTGTTTTAGGTTTGGATGGACGCCGGCACACAGATCGTGTTCACCTTCTCTATCAGTGTTGGTCTAGTAGACATATTGTCGACCTTGATCGGTTGTTCTGTTTTAGGTTTGGATGGACGCCGGCACACAGATCGTGTTCACCTTCTCTATCAGTGTTGGTCTAGTATACATATTGTCGACCTTGAACGCTGTTCTGTTTCAGGTTTGGATGGACGCCGGCACACAGATCGTTGTCACCTTCTCTATCAGTGTTGGTCTAGTAGACATATTGTCGACCTTGATCGTTGTTCTGTTTTAGGTTTGGATGGACGCCGGCACACAGATCGTTGTCACCTTCTCTATCAGTGTTGGTCTAGTATACATATTGTCGACCTTGAACGCTGTTCTGTTTCAGGTTTGGATGGACGCCGGCACACAGATCGTGTTCACCTTCTCTATCAGTGTTGGTCTAGTAGACATATTGTCGACCTTGATCGGTTGTTCTGTTTTAGGTTTGGATGGACGCCGGCACACAGATCGTGTTCACCTTCTCTATCAGTGTTGGTCTAGTATACATATTGTCGACCTTGAACGCTGTTCTGTTTCAGGTTTGGATGGACGCCGGCACACAGATCGTTGTCACCTTCTCTATCAGTGTTGGTCTAGTAGACATATTGTCGACCTTTATCGTTGTTCTGTTTTAGGTTTGGATGGACGCCGGCACACAGATCGTGTTCACCTTCTCTATCAGTGTTGGTCTAGTAGACATATTGTCGACCTTGATCGGTTTTTCTGTTTTAGGTTTGGATGGACGCCGGCACACAGATCGTGTTCACCTTCTCTATCAGTGTTGGTCTAGTAGACATATTGTCGACCTTGATCGTTGTTCTGTTTTAGGTTTGGATGGACGCCGGCACACAGATCGTGTTCACCTTCTCTATCAGTGTTGGTCTAGTAGACATATTGTCGACCTTGATCGGTTTTTCTGTTTTAGGTTTGGATGGACGCCGGCACACAGATCGTGTTCACCTTCTCTATCAGTGTTGGTCTAGTAGACATATTGTCGACCTTGATCGGTTGTTTTGTTTTAGGTTTGGATGGACGCCGGCACACAGATCGTGTTCACCTTCTCTATCAGTGTTGGTCTAGTAGACATATTGTCGACCTTGATCGTTTGTTCTGTTTTAGGTTTGGATGGACGCCGGCACACAGATCGTGTTCACCTTCTCTATCAGTGTTGGTCTAGTAGACATATTGCCGACCTTGATCGTTGTTCTGTTTTAGGTTTGGATGGACGCCGGCACACAGATCGTTTTCACTTTCTCTATCAGTGTTGGTCTAGTAGACATATTGTCGACCTTGATCGGTTGTTCTGTTTTAGGTTTGGATGGACGCCGGCACACAGATCGTTTTCACTTTCTCTATCAGTGTTGGTCTAGTAGACATATTGTCAACCTTGATCGGTTGTTCTGTTTTAGGTTTGGATGGACGCCGGCACACAGATCGTGTTCACCTTCTCTATCAGTGTTGGTCTAGTATACATATTGTCTACCTTGATCGGTTGTTCTGTTTTAGGTTTGGATGGACGCCGGCACACAGATCGTTTTCACTTTCTCTATCAGTGTTGGTCTAGTAGACATATTGTCGACCTTGATCGGTTGTTCTGTTTTAGGTTTGGATGGACGCCGGCACACAGATCGTTTTCACTTTCTCTATCAGTGTTGGTCTAGTAGACATATTGTCGACCTTGATCGGTTGTTCTGTTTTAGGTTTGGATGGACGCCGGCACACAGATCGTTTTCACTTTCTCTATCAGTGTTGGTCTAGTAGACATATTGTCGACCTTGATCGTTTGTTCTGTTTTAGGTTTGGATGGACGCCGGCACACAGATCGTGTTCACCTTCTCTATCAGTGTTTGTCTAGTAGACATATTGTCGACCTTGATCGGTTGTTCTGTTTTAGGTTTGGATGGACGCCGGCACACAGATCGTTTTCACCTTCTCTATCAGTGTTGGTCTAGTAGACATATTGTCGACCTTGATCGGTTGTTTTGTTTTAGGTTTGGATGGACGCCGGCACACAGATCGTTTTCACCTTCTCTATCAGTGTTGGTCTAGTAGACATATTGTCGACCTTGATCGTTGTTCTGTTTTAGGTTTGGATGGACGCCGGCACACAGATCGTTTTCACTTTCTCTATCAGTGTTGGTCTAGTAGACATATTGTCGACCTTGATCGGTTGTTCTGTTTGAGGTTTGGATGGACGCCGGCACACAGATCGTGTTCACCTTCTCTATCAGTGTTGGTCTAGTAGACATATTGTCGACCTTGATCGGTTGTTCTGTTTTAGGTTTGGATGGACGCCGGCACACAGATCGTTTTCACTTTCTCTATCAGTGTTGGTCTAGTAGACATATTGTCGACCTTGATCAGTTGTTCTGTTTTAGGTTTGGATGGACGCCGGCACACAGATCGTTTTCACTTTCTCTATCAGTGTTGGTCTAGTAGACATATTGTCGACCTTGATCGTTTGTTCTGTTTTAGGTTTGGATGGACGCCGGCACACAGATCGTTTTCACCTTCTCTATCAGTGTTGGTCTAGTAGACATATTGTTGACCTTGATCGTTGTTTTGTTTTAGGTTTGGATGGACGCCGGCACACAGATCGTTTTCACCTTCTCTATCAGTGTTGGTCTAGTAGACATATTGTCGACCTTGATCGTTGTTTTGTTTTAGGTTTGGATGGACGCCGGCACACAGATCGTTTTCACCTTCTCTATCAGTGTTGGTCTAGTAGACATATTGTCGACCTTGATCGTTGTTTTGTTTTAGGTTTGGATGGACGCCGGCACACAGATCGTTTTCACCTTCTCTATCAGTGTTGGTCTAGTAGACATATTGTTGACCTTGATCGTTGTTCTGTTTTAGGTTTGGATGGACGCCGGCACACAGATCGTGGTCACCTTCTCTATCAGTGTTGGTCTAGTAGACATATTGTCGACCTTGATCGGTTGTTCTGTTTTAGGTTTGGATGGACGCCGGCACACAGATCGTGTTCACCTTCTCTATCAGTGTTGGTCTAGTAGACATATTGTCGACCTTGATCGGTTGTTTTGTTTTAGGTTTGGATGGACGCCGGCACACAGATCGTTTTCACCTTCTCTATCAGTGTTGGTACACTCACGGCACTCGGAAGCTACAACAAATTCCACCATAATAGCTACAAGTATGGAATCTTAACCTCTTACATTATAATCACATGTATATGTTTAAACTATTATTTCACATTTTACAATATATTTGTTCTTGAAAATGTATATTTTGATGAGTCCACAACTGAAATAGCATTAAACATACAGCTATATCCACCAATGATATTATCACACTCTGCTCAGTGGTTTTCTCTGTGAGCTCTATATCTTAAAACACACCACTACATTATTTTCTCTGTCCGACCACTACATGCTAAGCCATGAATGGAGAGTTATTGTTAATCAAGTACAGATCAATTATCATGGTAGGCGTATGGTACTATAATCAGTGAGGTGTGAGCGAGCTGTTGATTATGAGGGATCCTCATTACGGTCGGATGTGTTTTAAGTCAGATAAAACCCTCGGGGTTCTCCCTTTTTAGCTGTGAAAAAGGCCTCGGGCTTTATCCTATACGGAATCATACTGCCGTTGAAACTCGTTCAGGGGATAAAATGGTCGCCTGAAGGGGGTTAGTTCGTTATTCCGACAGGTCTATATTCCGACAGGTCTATATTCCGACAGGTCGATATTCCGACAGGTCGATATTCTGACAGGTCTATATTCCGACAAGTCTATATTCCGACAGGTCGTTATTCCGACAGGTCGTTATTCCGACAGGTCGTTATTCCGACAAATAATGAGTTTTATTCTATTTATAGGCCTACTATAATATTTTTTGTTTTATAGCGGGATTCATGATGCAACGTTTTAGTAAACGCAATAATTCCATAGAAACACGTGTATGCAACATGATTGTGCTTATAGCTAGCTGAACCGTTTATAATGAAATTGTCCTTAAACCACGTTAACCAGTCACGTTTTCTCCCCACGAAACAACAATTAATCTGCAATGGGCATTACTCAAAAACATTTCTTAACTAACATAAAATAACATAAACATATTATTTGTTGAAATTGCTGAATTGTAGCCTACCAGTAATATGTATTTTGGACGGCATTAGAACAGTTGGTAAATGTATGATTTTTCGATCTGGAAATTTCCGAACAGTCAGGGAAAAGCCAGAGAAAGTTGTGGGAAACTTGTCTAATTAAATGTATTTATTTATTTATTATAATTAAATATACATAAATAATATATCATAATTGTACAAACATGTAATTGAGAATACAAAATTGTGTACATTAGGACATCAACTACAGGTGGCCAACAACCTCACTACGTTTGATATCCGGATTACAATTTATGTACATTATGATTACACTTGAAATTCAATGTTCAAATGATAATAAAGAAAACAAGGGATCAAATAATTACATGAACAAAAACTACCATCAATTTTGCGTTATACAATCGCAAGCGATCATTAAAATAGCAGGGGGCTGGAGTTTTTGTTCAGATTGTTTATTTATGTCAATTAACTACTTTTTTTCCAAGCTGGTTAAGAGCAAAAAAAAAATTCCCAACAGTCTGGATGTACTTTTTGTCCTGTGCAGAGTTTTTGCTGGTGTTATCAGCCGGCTGCCTACACGGGTACTACACGGGTTGATCCTAGAGCAAATAACAGTTGTTTTAAATAAATGAGCGAAGCAAGGGTGATTTTTTTTCAGAAAGTGTGATTAAAGAATTAATTATTTCTACCCTCTTTCGGAGAGGAATTTGTCAAAAAGTGTGATTCAATTATTTGTTTCAACACAATTTGGAAGGTGATTATGTATTTCCAGGCTGGTCAGATATTTTTTATTTCTTCATTCAAAGGACGAAATTTTATCAAAACTTTATTACATTTTTTGAAGACTTGGTTACACGGATCATTAAGTCTGAACTTTCGCAGTTATAAACCGCACAGGGGGGGGGGGGGAGGGGGCTATTAGTATAAATAGTAGCAAATATGACACTCTGGAAAACGACGGAAGCTATAAACAATACAAGTAAGACCATCTACTTTTAAATAATCTAATATATGTACGGAGCACCAAAACCTATGGAATATAAAACTCCTGATAGCCTTCTGGACCCAGATACGCATTTTTATACAATTTGCGTGGCAGTCATTATATTATTATGAATATTTTATTATAAGTTGGTTGGCATTAATTTAAAGCGGCTCCTTGGGATGACATCAATTTTCTTTTTTATTCTTGTAATGACGTAGTGTATTCCCCGTATCATGACTTCATTTTTTTCAGAGTTTTTTATATTTTTTAAAATATTTTTCATCAACATTTCTATGAATCCGCTTAAAACCCAAACAAACTTTTTGTATACCTAAACACTTGCCAAAGGACGGTTGAATGCTTCTACAGCATTGGTCCACATGTTGATGCCGTCGGTACAGCGTTGGGAAGACAATCAGTGCTACAGGTGTACCCCCCCCCCCATGTCCTGACTATAAGACACCAATTAGCGCCGATTGCTTTGATCCCACCGTCCAAGACGTGGGAAAATGTGGTGTAAAGTGCTGTATATTGCTGACTTGTCTTGTTTACATGGCAATATACGACCTGGAAATATATCACTCTCGGTGCTTTAAAATAGTTTTTTGACTTTTTTGTATTTTTATTTAGGATCAGTAGGTTATATAGCTTCATATAAATTAAATTTTCAGAATTGACAAAATTAAAAATGTCTCATGCCACGTGGTCCCTTTAAACCCAACAATATTTTGAACGTATATCCATATATAATATCATAGTTGTCAAAAAATGTGGGTTAAGTCCCTTCTATAGGGCTTATAAGGTATACTACTCTAAAAAAATACGCCAAATGTCTACTAGAAATTAAGGGTGGAGAAGGTTGACCCTTTCGGTGGGGGAAGATGCGTTCAGATCTCAAATAAAGCACCGATTGTATATTATAAGGCTTTTCCATGGGGTATTTCCATTTATTTGAAGCCGACATTTGCGTCACCAATGCCAGTTTAAATGGATAATAAATGTCGAAGAGTGATGTAGCAAGAGTTAACCAACAGTATTTATCCTACAACAGGGCCCTCTCTTCAGTAACTGCTAATCTTCTCTTTCGCTATTATTTTTATGTCTTAATAACGACCTGTCGGAATATAGACCTGTCGGACTATCGACCTATCGGAATATAGACCTGTCGGACTATCGACCTGTCGGAATATCGACCTGCTTGTCGGAATATCGACCTGTCGGACTAATGACCTGTCGGACTATCGACCTGTCGGAATAACGACCTGGACCCGCGTGAAGGCTCACACCTTATTCATTCCTGAACATGTTTAACGAGTGCTGTATTTTCCCATAATCACACTCAAACGAACACCATTTGCAAACTCAATTTGTGACTCAGTTGTATTATACAATAATGTAACTTAAAGTTTTCAGTATTACTTCGTACACAAAAGTCAGTCCCACCTTTAAATTTCCCTTGTCGCATCTGTACACCATTTCAAATACCTCAAAAATCTCATTTTCAAATATTAAATGGGAGGAGATAGATGTTGCTGTTGGGATGCTGTTATTTACATGTATATCTTTTGCAGGGACACCATTATCTTTGCCATGATGAACTGTGGCACTAGTTTTTTCTCTGGCTTTGTAATCTTCAGTGTATTAGGATTCATGGCGGATCTACAAGGGGTGTCTGTAGGAAAAGTGGCAGAGTCCGGTCAGTAGTCCTTAGTTTGTAATACCATAACATAACATAGCACTTGTTTGCCATATAAATACTAAAATATAATATAAATGTAATATTATGAAAATATGATTCAGCAGGAGACCATAAGTAGGACTTTTAAAGTCTCTCACATGACGGCC
Source organism: Flabesymbios commensalis (assembly GCA_964017125.1). NCBI lineage: Eukaryota > Metazoa > Annelida > Polychaeta > Terebellida > Flabelligeridae > Flabesymbios > Flabesymbios commensalis. The sequence goes on along the minus strand of OZ024904.1, from coordinate 4,504,770 downwards.
ACCTGAAACATTGTGGAGAAAATAAATATAAATAATTTTAATTAATTATAATCAGTTGGACAGAAAAATAAAACAGGTTAAAAACTATAAAAGTAAAAGTAAAATAACATATGAGCATAGAGGTAGACCTCTATGATAAGAGTAATATTTAACTGTAGACGTGTGTGTGATTCGAACAAACAAACAAATAAATAAATACGAACATTAAAATATCATAAATATAAGTAGCATTTAGCTGTAGATAAATTTGAAGTGTGAATAAAGTCAGTGAACGTGAAAAATTAAGTATTAAGTTTTTGACATGCAAAACAATTCTGAATATTGTAGGTGGAATCATACATGCTATGTGACACTCGCTGTAGTCATACGAGATTTGGGGCGAATCCAGAATTTTGCACAAGGGCAATTGAAAAATTAAAATAGATGTCAATAACTGCTGGACATTTAAAAAATTAAAATAAATGTCAAATGTTGGACATTTTAAAAATTAAAATAATTGTCAATAAATGCTGGACATTTTAAATTTACTCGTGGCTACCTCAACTTGAGTTACTGAACTGTTAAATGTTAAGTGTCTAGCCATTTATCACCTGAGAAGACTCTAAATCATTGATTGCCACCGACATTGGTAATCATTTTTAATCCCCCTATTTGAAATTCTGGATCCGCTCCTGTTTTATTTTTATTATTTTGAAAACATAGTTTTTTTAAGATATAAAGCCGCAGACCACTCTATGTCTGTTTCTGGTTATAGTCATCAGGGGCGGATCCACTATTTAAAAAGGGGGGTCTGAATGGATAATAAAAATTGAGCTGCCAATCAATGATTTTTTAGTCTTCTCAGCTTATATATAGCAACGTAATGGTGGGCCACCGGTGGCCCACCACCGAATGCCACCAGTTGCCACCACACGGATGTCCAGCTGATAGCGGGTGGCCCACTAGCTACATTGTTTGCCGGAGGTAGACCACCGGTGGTCCATCAGTGGCTATCAGTGGCAAATCCCATCCTCCGATAGCCGCCTGCGAGCCATTGGTGTTCCACCAGTGGCTTTTGTGCCGCTCATAGCCACTGGTGGGCCACTGCAGTGATGTTGTCTGGATATCTGGGGGGTTGAAACTCTAAATAGTGCCTCGAATTGAGGCACTACCCTAGTAAATTTTGATAGTCAAATACCGATATTTCGGCAATTTTGATCGATGTTGCGACACTTTAGTTTTGGCAAGGGGTGTGGTTAGGTCACCCCTGAATACACCACTATGAGATTCAAAGTCTAATCATTGTCATTCGAAAAGCCATGCTCCGAATCCTCTTTGCGTAACTGATGGATTGCACAATGAATTGAGATGTCCTCGTTTGATTATTGATTTGTATTTTAGTTGATAATGAGAGTTTAGCATACCATTTCAATAGGGTTACCCTCACATTTTTAAAGTGTTATTTGTCCACCTTCACTGCCGTAGTCAGTGGTTACTTAAAACAGGTTTCAAAATGTGAGAAACTTTAACAATATCAATCATTGAAAAAGTTGAAAGTTATCGACCGGCACTTTTTAGGCCTATGTAGCATAGACATATTTATTTGCAGTTATTTTTCTATTCTCTAAGCTAGTAAATATTTTAGACCCTCTCGTTTGTTGCTCCTTGACGTTTAGCTAACAATCATGTTATTTTCATACTGTAGGTCCTGGGTTGGCGTTTATTGCCTACCCTAAGGCCGTCAGTCAGATGCCTTTAGCACCAGTCTGGTCTGTCCTATTTTTTCTGATGATCATCTCAGTCGGAATTGATAGCCAGGTATGTATGAAACTGACAGACAGTCTGACGGACGGACGGACAGGGGCAAATGTTTATTGACAATATATACATAAAAAGTCACTTTAAGCTAATGCCTTTTGATAATATATATGTCTTGTGTACTATGGTATATTAAGCACGAGCAATTATTTTCCTTGCACATAAAAATACAACAGCACGTACATTTATATAAACATTACTTATAATATGTTTTTGTCAAATCTTATATATTCTTGTATCGTTAGTCATTTTCAATAGAAACCATTGCTCATAATATCTACAAAATGTATTTTTAGGTGATAAACACATCATAATATGTGACAACAGTCGTTTTACCGTGCTTACGTGAAGATATATATGCCATTACCAATGCATTATGGAGACTTAGCTATGCCATAAAACTACCTGGAACAATTAAAAATGTATTACTATGTCATGTTTTAATACTAAAAGTTTTTTTCTATGTTACTATGATTATTTATTGTTTTATTTTTTTTTGCATTTTATTTAACAAATACGAAAAGTGAGATCAAAATGGCATTTGTACAAATGTAGTAGTGTGGACCTATAATATACAGCTAGATTATATTAATTATATATGGAAAGGTCCTGACCGATTTAAGATGGGGTTGAGAGTGGGAGACAACACGTTTATTACGAAATTCTGATATGTAAAAGTAATTGTCCTTGTCTTTGCCATGTTTGGTTGTATGTAATAACCGTCCCCTTGGATATAAAAGGATGTATCTGCCACTTGGTAAAGTGGCATATACACCCTTTCATATCTAAGGGGACGGTATATCATCAAATGACAACAAATAAAAAAAAAATACACATTGGTAACAAAACAAATGTCAGTGTGCCTGAATAGTCAATTGGTCAAATCACTGATATTGGGAATGAAATGAGTGTTTAAAGATGAAGATAAAATGTAAATAAGATGACTGAGCGAGATGTTGTGTTAAGGGATATAGCACTGGGCCCGTATTCTCGTACAAGTTACGATATATCGTAGGCTTCTGATTGGTCGAGATGGCAATCTCGACCAATCAGAAGCCTACGATATATCGTAACTTGTACGAGAATACGGGCCCAGGCTGCCTAAGCATTATCATGGATTGCATTGGTCTACACTGCCTATATCCACTACTATATCCACTACTTATTTACTTTTTTATTTATCTTTTGACCAATACTTATATTTAATGCAGATACAAAAACATACACATTATATCATTATAATATCATACACAACATTGCTCGTGTTGCGCTAGTACAGGCTACGCATGTGTCTATTTTATTAATTTTGGTGAACTAAATGCAAATCAAATAATTCAAACAAACCCCATGAGAAAAACATATGTTTTATGAGATCTTCAACTTTTATTTGTTTTTAATTCTGTCACTTCTAATGTTATACTACACTGTGACTTGCCGCGTGGAGGTACATGTGTATGTTATTACTTACATTTGTATAATATTTATGCAAAACGTTTGTCATCTCAATTATCATAACCCTTAAGGCGCTAAATTGAAAAAAATATAAAATCCACCCACATGAAGTTGTGTCTCGCTACCGCGACCCACAACTTCAAGTGGATGAAAATCAACTCATATTTGTATAATTTGAATGAAAACCTATGTCAATCTAACCTTTTCAATGTTCATTTCTTCTTCAATTTTCTAGTTTGAAGGTCAAAGAAACACTGATAAATAGGATAAAAACGCCTATAGTCGCGCTTGGCGGTTATAATATATGTCTTGTTGCAGGCAGTATCCTCGAAGTTGGTAATCTTGGCATATGATTGGTCAATATGGCCATCACATGCCTGAGATTTATAGTCAGTTTCACATTAAATTCATTAACCAAGGTGAATGAATTTCGCGAATTCCTCAATCAATTCTGAACCAATTTTCATGACATTTTGTACACACTATTGTCTAGTCATGTGGCGACTACTCTGAAAAAAAGGTTTTAGAAAAATGATATTACCGAAGTTAGACCATTTGACATGTAATGGAATTCTGAGACGAAGGTGATGGGTTTATAGAAGACGACGACATGTTTTTTTTTATTTACTAGATGCTAAATAGACTTAAATTTTAAACTATACAATATTTTTCAATAAATTTGTCAGGGTGGTCGCCGCATCACTAGAACACGGTGCTTGTAAAATGGCATCACGTTTATGTGACAGACACTTTTAATATACCTGTCCAGGACTGCTGTAATCTCATTCACTATTTTCCATATTCTATTTACAGATTGTCCAGGTAGAGGGTTTCATCACGGCCGTGGTTGACATGTTCCCCGTGACCTTGAGACCAGGCTACAGGAGACAGATCTTCATCATATCTGTTTGTGTCACATCATTTTTCCTCGGGTTATCAATGGTCACCAATGTGAGTATAACATTCCCAACCCTTACAGCGCTGAAATATTTCTGTATAAAACATGGAGGTTTTTTCAATTCAAAATCATCATAAATGCACAGCAAACACAAAAACATTTTATTGATATTTAGAAAATGTTAGACGAAATGGTTTTTAAATATTTAAACGTCGGGTCAACAGAATATTATAAAACATTAATCAAAAATATTTTTCCAAAACATTATTTAAAAACATTTTAAAAACATTTTTATAATACATGGAATTAAATGCATTTTGAAATTTTTTATTAAAACGTTTTAAAAACGTTTTATACTGAATGTTTTGCATAATATTTCTATTTAATGTTTTATAATATTCTGTTGACCCGACATTTTAATGTTGTAAAACATTTTCATGGGACTTTTTTAAACATGTCTCAGCTAGTTCCTCCCGTTTCATTGTAATACGTATCCTATGGTTCTACGGCCATAAGACATATTTTTGCTTTTACAGTGCTGGGGATGGGCTTTAGATGGCAGAGTCTGACGTCTACAGACGTCAGACTCTGACGTCTACAGACGTCAGATTCTGACGTCTAAAGTCGATCCCCGCGCTGTAAGGGTTAAAGGGTTTTTAACACCAGAGCGAATGGTTCGCGAGAATCACCCGCTCCACTGGTCGTACACTCAATATCGCGAACCACGTTTTTTGTCATTTGAAGAGTATTAGCTAAATAAAAAAAATGTCAACTCCATTCAACTTTCTAAGTTATGTGGCGAGTTTTGCTGACATTTTTTCGACAGAACATACTTATTTGACATCGCCTGATCCTTTCTTTGTCATTGATGATGGCAGATGCAAGTCATTCATCATTAGAGCCGTGGGCGATATTGCGTGAAATTCGAGAAGATCGGTATACATATCAAAGAACGTGGCTCTCAATATTAGGCATATAACCTGTAGTGATTTATGATTCGGAATAACAAACACAATAATTATTCTTTTGTATATTTTTTTCCAGGGGGGAATGTACGTGTTCCAGCTATTTGACTATTACTCAGGCAGTAGGATTATTCTACTGATAGCTTTTTTTGAATGTGTAGCGGTCGCCTGGATATACGGTGAGAACGAACAGATTTACATATCAACCTTTTACTCGAAAAGTTCTCGTACTTATAGTTTCGTAATATGTATATATATATATATATAGTTTTGTTATAAGCACATCCAACACCGCTTTTTTAAAGTGGTCAATTACCTAGATTCGATCCCAAAGTGAGCGAATATCACTGTATTATTTTACCAGCCTAGAAATTATGGTCCCGGTAACGACACACAATTTAGAAAGTTTATTAAAGGAGCATGTGTAATCCCGTGGGTATTCAGTGGTTAAAATATGCCACCTATATGAATATGTTCAGGATAACCCACAGAAAAAGAAAAAAATGATGGATTCGCAAATGGGTCTTATTGTGTGGTCTATTCTGAGCATTTTCATATAGGTAGCATATACACCCTTTTCAATAACAACACGCCACACAGTGACCAACGCTGAACTGTTTTAATCAGACAACGGCTACACACTGTTCAATGACAACACGCCACACAGTGAGCAACGCTGAACTGTTTTAATCAGACAACTGTTCACGCGCGAACTCGTGCAATCTATTATAACCATCAAAATCCCACGCGAATATATTTATGAACACAAGCATCCCCGCTATTATATAAGTTTACGCTCGATGACTTACCATTCTGCCTTGATTATTGTAGGTATTAGGAGGTATTATGATAATGTGGAAATGATGCTGGGATACCGTCTGGGACCATTCATGAAGATATGCTGGTCTATTATTACACCTATGTTCACATTGGTCAGTACACATTATATAAGCACTTTTAGTTATTGACTTAACCTTTTAACCGCCGGTGCCGCATATATATTATATTCGGGTTTTCTATTTTTATTAGCACATTGAGCACCACCTTTTAAACATGTCAAAGATAAAATGTGACATCAATCAGCAATATTTGGAAACAGTTAACATCCATTTTGTCAAATCTGAATAATTATCACTCACTTGAAGTTGTGGATCGCGTCAGCGAGACACAACTTCAAGTGGGTGAAAATTCAGATTGAATAATTTGGCGGTGAAAGGGTTAACCTTTTTCCACCCAGTTATCTTATTGGAATTTTTATCCACTTGGAAGTTGCATCACGCTAGCGCGATCCACAACTTCAAGAATAGTGTAGTTTAGGGCTCCTAATCCTTATGTCTTTTATTACAGGGTTTATTTTTTATGTGTATATATATTTTTATACGGATCTTCAGTATAATCGTGTGTACGTCTACCCCCACTGGGCAGTAGAAATAGGGTGGTCTAGGCTTACTATATTATCATTATCTTTCTTTTATTTCAGGGTTTGTTTGTCATGTGTATATATTTCTACACGGATCTTCAGTATAATCGTGTCTACGTCTACCCTCGCTAGGCTATAGGGATAGGGTGGTCTAGGCTTACTATATTATCATTATCTTTCTTTTATTTCAGGGTTTGTTTGTCATGTGTATATATTTCTACACGGATCTTCAGTATAATCGTGTGTACGTCTACCCTCGCTAGGCTATAGGGATAGGGTGGTCTAGGTTTACTATATTATCATTATCTTTCTTTTATTTCAGGGTTTGTTTGTCATGTGTATATATTTCTACACGGATCTTCAGTATAATCGTGTGTACGTCTACCCTCGCTAGGCTATAGGGATAGGGTGGTCTAGGTTTACTATAATATCATTATCTTTCTTTTATTTCAGGGTTTGTTTGTTATGTGTATATATTTCTACACGGATCTTCAGTATAATCGTGTGTACGTCTACCCCCGCTGGGCTATCGGAATAGGGTGGTCCCTGGCTAGCTGCTCTGTCATAATGATACCTATCATCATGGCGGTTAAACTCATCACTGCACAGGGAACAATCCAACAGGTAAAGTAATTCACTTAAAGGTGATCTATCACCCCTTATATGGTAGGAATAATTATGTCCTTAAATAGCGTGATTGGCTATCATGTGACCCTCTCAGAGGGTCACATGATAGCCAATCACCCCATATATGGAAACACTTGTGCCCCATCTTGTGGCAACTTCGCTTTATTTGTCACAAATGTATTCATACTATATAGGGGGTGATAGATCACCTTTATCATATATGGGTTATGCTACTTGCTAAGGGCATGATGCCCAATCGTATATCACTATATTACTCTATATAAATTAAATAATAAATTAACTGATTAATTACGTAAAATTCAACATAGTGTTTAATTTTAATTAATTTATGTATTCCTTCTTTAATATATTTACGCATGTTATTAATTAATTATTTAATTAATTGATTCACTGCAGGGAACAATCAAAAGGTTGTAAACCCATCAAACACGGATAATCAGACTTAGACGTATTCATTTGATTTCCTAAAACAATTAATAGGACCAAGCAGGCATATAACCTCCTTGATAGTACATAGGAAAAAGCAACAGTACTAAATCAAGAAACTTCTAGATAGACTTGAGGTCCAAGCGTAGAAGCTTTAAAGGTGTAGACAACTGTCAAAATTCGCGGGACAAGGGTCCCCCAGAAGGCAATAGTGCCCGTGGGTAAGCCAAGGCCCTATTCCATAATAATACTAAATAAGCGTTTCATACCCAAAGCCTCATTAAGAGCAAGTTCTCAAATCACAGCAAGTTCATATATACTTGAGCGACATCTATGAGGTAATAATTCAAAGCCCTTGTCTTTTGCCCCAACTTGGTCGCCTACTTGCAAACAAACTGACTGTATTACTGCGGGGATTTGGAAACTGCTTGACCCCCAAGATTGTATTGTCACCCAGTAAACACAAAACATTTGTATGACTTTATGCAATGTTGGACCAACGTCGAAGACGTTGGGCCGACATTGCATAAATGTCATACAAATGTCTTGCGTTTGCTGGGCAGGAGGACTTTCTCTCAAACATTGTACATTTATCTAATGTTGGTTCAATGTTGGGCCAGCGTCGCAGACGTTGGCCTAGCATTAAAACAGCATTAGATCAATGTCTCGTTTGAGTAGTATCACGTAATCAGTTCAGTGGCTATATTAATGCCGTCAATCTGTACTCAATAGGCTACTGTTGGCCTACACTTGACCGTCCCAGGCATGCGCGTTTTGAAGCTGAATGATTCTTTAATTAGAATTGCAATAAAATAAGAAGCTTTTTGAAAGCACATGTTATTAAGTGGATAGCATATAACACTTAAATTAAATTAATCATACTAGTTAATATAACTGTTTCTCGTACCAACAACCAGAGATAAAAAGCACATTTTTGTAAATTGTAAAAAAATCACTCTAGTAAAGTGTAGAAACTCAACTAACATTAGTATAGGACATCTTGACATTTACACAGGATAATAATGCATAGGTTGCACAATGTATTTTACAAACGAAAGATAAGTTATGAAAAGTTTAAAGTGTACACAATATTTGTAAGAATATGTGAAGTATTAAAGGGACTCAATCATAAAAAATCATTTAAAAAATCGGTAAAACTATTTTGGCTTCTTAATATGACCATGACATGTCAATTTTAGTGCTGTGCATTTACCAGTTAAGCGAACGAAATTCTTGTATTTCGGACATGCATGTCCGAAAGAAGAAATCGGGAATTTTGTCTCTATATCTCGCTTAACTGGTATATGTGCAACACAATTTTTTTTTAAATGCTTCTCGACATGTTTACATCATATAGTCAAATTAAGAAGCCAAAATAAAATGACCGATTTTTGGATGATTTTAGACTGGTTGTGTCCCTTTAAGCTTCCGTTGCATACTGTTCTTGCATTGACATTATTCTATATGATTTATGATATGTTTTGTTGCAGAGATTCAGAAATTTAGTGAGACCCCAATTACAGCCTCATCAACTGAGAGATTGCGACAATCCCAAGGATCTTATGGATTATCAACAGCATATGGCATTAAAATGCTGAGATTCTGACAGCATATATCATTAATATGCTGAGATATTGACAGCATATACCATTAAAATACTGAGATACTCACAGCATATAGCATTAAAATGCTGACACATTGACAGCATATAGCATTAAAATACTGAGATACTCACAGCATATAACATTACAATGCTGACACATTGACAGCATATAACATTAAAATGCTGAGATACGCACAGCATATATCATTGAAATGATGCGATTCTGACAGCTTATAGCATTAAGATGCTGAGATACTGACAGCATATAACATTAAAATGATGTTATAATGACATAATCATGTAGACCTGGTGAACTATCGGTAGCATATCATGACCATATCTGTCGTCAGCGTGGTGCAATCTGGGTAAATCAGTAGCCTGTTGTTGGAGCGCAGTGGATTACTATGGTAAAAATTACTGAAAAATTGTGAATCTAGTTGATTTCTGTGAAACTATATTAAGACCGATATTGTATATTTCTATCTGGTTGATTTCTTTGAAACTATACTAGGACCGATATTGTATATTTCTGTCTTGCTGTGCGCTTTGCTGTTTTGTGTTTTTTGCTTAGGGGTATTTGCTAAATGTTTTGTGGCTTTTTCTGATTCCTTTCTATTTTTAGCCCTTACCCCTTACAGTGCGGGGATCGACTTTAGTCGACAGAATCTGACGTCTGTACACGTCAGATTCCGACGACTAAAGTCGATCCCAGCGCTGTAAGAATGAACATATTTCTAATGACCGTAGACCCATAACATAGATATTCAAATGAATCAGAAAGAGCTAACAAAGATATTTATGATGATTTCAAATTGAAAAAAAACCCTTTGGTCTCAATGTTTTTTACAAATTAATTCAACGTTTCAAAGGTTAAAATGCTAAACACGTCTGTGACAGTTTTCAACTCGATTATTTGTACTTTAGTCCTCAACCCTTTCAAGCCTGAGTTTACCATTGTCATCTTCATCCACTACAAGACGCGAATTGCTAACGCAATTCTCGACTTGAAGTGGATGAAGATTTGATGTGGTTTAAAAATTGAAGAAAATTACCACGTATTGGTAAACCAGTTTCCTGGAAATTTTCTTTCTAGAACCCTTAGTTGTAGGAAAATTCAGTCAGATCAGAGATTTAAAATGATGCTTTAATGCATCGTGAGGGGTTAAAGGGTTAAAGCGCTGAAATAATTTTGCATAAACCATGGAGACCAAAGGGTTTTTTTCGATTTGAAATCACCATAAATGTCTTAGTTAGCTCTTTCTCCTACATTTGAATACCTATGTTATGGATCCACGGCCATTATACATTTTTTTATTTCTTTCACTGCGAGGACGGTTTTTAGCATAGACTACAAAGAAGGTCTCCGGTGTTTAGACGTCAGAATTCTGACGTCTAGGGTTAAACATACAAATTGAAAAACAAATGTGCCATACATTTCCCACATGAGGATATATTTTGCTTTAAATTGTACTCATGTAGGAAATTTGTGTCTACTTCAAATTGTATGTGAATAGCGATAGCGAGACACCATTTTTAAGTTGGTAATTTGTGTATATGTAACCTAGCATTTCAAAGGTTAACATTGCATTGTTGTTTATTGCTTTGTGATAATATGTTCCGTGTATTGTGACTTATTTGTTCATCTATATTGAGATATTAACCATTAACTTCTTACAAGGGTGAAATATTTTTATAAAACCCATGGAGACCAAAGGGTTTTTCAATTTAAAATCAGTATAAATTCCTCAGTAAGCTCTTTCCGATTTATTTGAATACGTCTGTTATGGGTCTACGGCCATTATAAATATGTTAATTCTTTCAGCCCGGGGATCGTTTTTATACATCAGAATCTGACGTCTACAGACGTCAGATTCTGATGTATAAAAACTCAAGATTCTGATGTATAACAACGTCAGATTCTGATGTATGAAGACGGTCCCCGCACTGAAAGGGTTATTCACGACTATATAACGGGTAATCGTTTAAAATTTGTTTAACTAATCGATCAAATCACTGTTATTCGGAACGAAATGAGTGTTCAAAACACCAATGTTTGCAGGGCTCAAATTAAAAAAAATATGAGTAATTTTCACCCACTTGAAGTTGTGGGTCGCTGTAGCGAGACACAACTTCAAGTGGGTGAAGATTTAAATTATTAAATTATTTAACTTAGCGCCTCAAGAGGGAAGACATAAAGCAGAGACATCTGGTGAATGAATCGTCTAAAATGTGTGTTTGTGGTGTTCAATTAAGGGGTCTTGTCAAGTTAAAATAATCCAAAAATGCGAGAAAAACTTGGATTGGCCAGACACCACCTTCCCACCTCCCTAACCATTTTTTTTTAAACATGTAGAAAACACACACAAAAAACCAAATTGGGGCTTGACCCACCCAGTTTTTTTCTCGGATTTTGATATTTTTTGTTTTAATTTGACAAGACCCTAAGTAGGTGTGCAGCGTGTGCCTGTAGACATATATTGGTTTATTTACATTGCACGTATACTATGTATACGTTAGGTAAATGAAATGTCACCTTCCTTACTGCAAAGCTTGGCCTTTTTAGAAATTCCCCGCTCCAATAGGTGTTTATATGACACAGTGCTTATGAATATGTTTGGTATAGTGCGGTATGTTGTGTTCATAGTAAGCTTCCCGTGTGGTTTTTGTTCTATAATTGACTCATGCTTTGAGGGTTTTTTGTCATATTATGTAACCACCACATTACCACCGCGACCAAGGTCATAAATGAGGGACATCTAAGTAAACTTGCTCTTTCAATGGTCCCAAATGTGTGGTTGAGACACTCAATTTATCGGCAGCAGATAAATGTTGGTTTATTCATGTATACTGTGTATACGCTAGGAAAATAAAAATGTACAAATATAACGTTTTGACAAAAATGTGGAGATATTGTGTTGATTTACTATTACCAATATAACTAAAGCAATATGCTAGCAACGACAAATTGAAAACATATTGCCAGCGACAAAAGTCAGATCCCCACAAGACACCCGCACCAATATCAAGCGTTCACATTTAAGCTGTAGATCACTTTATGTACGTTCATGGTTTTAGGTGTACCCCAGTTGCCTCTATCTCTGTCATCAGCGTGGTGCTTTCTGGGTACAGATGTGTCCGGCTGTTCATACACAGCTGACTACTCCTTTAATAACATAAAATCCCAGCAACCACAAAACATCTGTATAACATTTATACAACGTCGGCCCAACGTCTTTGAGTGAGAAATATAGTGGTGTGTTCATGTTCGTGTCGGGTGACAAACAAGCCTAAGTTTAATTTATATTGCCAGGCAAGGGACAGTACGTTAAAGGAACAGCTTATGTTGACATGTCATGTTTGAAAATTTAATTTATATGAAGTTATATAGCCTACTGCTCTTAAATAAAAATACAAACTAATCATCAAAAAAAATATAAAAGCACTCAAAAAGACTAAACTTGATGATTTTCAAGTCCTATATTGCCATAAATGCCCACCGTCTCAGATGGCGAGATAAAAGTTAAATGAAAGAGGCGCCGACATTAATTGGTGTGAGAACGTGACCATTGGGGGGGGGGGGTTTCCCCTGCAGCACCGATTGTCTGCCCAACGCTGGGCCGACGCATCAACAAGTGGCCCAATGATGTGCTAGCATTGGACCATCCTTGGGGGGGGGGGGGGGGGTTGTTTCCCCTGCAGCACCGATTGTCTGCCCGACGCATCAACAAGTGGCCCAATGCTGTGCTAGCATTGGACCATCCTTTACGTGTATAGATATTTTGTTTAGTTTTCTCTTGATAAAGTGTTTTTACAAATCTAAAAATTTTGAAAAAATTGACATCATGATCTGCGAGATACACTGCTTCACATAAAACAAAAAAATGTATGCCATCCTACGGAGTCCCTTTAACTATCAGCGGGGGGGGAAGGGGGTAATAAATCACATGTGTGAATAAATACACACAAAGTGTCATGGTGACGTACAAATGTATTCACCCTCTGAATATTTACGGTTGGTCTAAAGCCTAAAATCAGAGTGGGACGTAGCAATGTCGCTGCCTACCTTGCGGTTTTGAAACCCGCTTGGTGCAGGATTTTCAGAGGAATATCATGTTTCTCCCCTCTCAATATTGGGACATTGTTTCGATACTGTGTCCTTGGGCAAGCCACTTAACTCTCAAATTCTTCACTCTAAAATGAGTACCTGGTAGGACAGAGATGTGTATGAGAAGTTCAATGCACCGAAATGCATGGCTGCAGGACTGGATGCTCTCCGTGGAGTTCAGATGACACACGAATGAACAGGTTCAATGACCAAGAAGGGGGTGAAAATGTAAAAGTTGGATGAAATACTTGATATCAGACTATAAACCCGTACCTTTACCTTTTTTTACCATTATTTTTTCACGAAATCTATTCGATTCGATTGTTTCCAACGTTTCAGAAGATTGGTCCATCCACGATTTGTTGCATACTTATAGATGTACTGTACCTTTCCTGACTAGTCCATGTGATTTAAGCTACAACTAAATCCTCCTTTCAGTTAAAATGTGCTGATTTAAATGCACGATATATTTGTTTAAAATATAATGATTATATACACGTATTTAAGTCAATTTACCCGGTACAAATCACTATTGTGACATCGATTGTGAACAGAAAATTAAGGTCACAATGGCATGTTAGTAGTACCTCATCTTGATTTGATAACTTGTCAAGAGCTACTCCCACCTGGTGAATGGCAGGCTAACTACAGGTATCATGCATAATCTCTATCACTATTTAATTAGTCGTTCGACGTAACCATATGGTATTGCACACAGAGAATACAGATCTATTTTCGTCCGCAAATCAACACAGACAAACAATCCGTGATTTCCTTAACCCTTCAACGGCTGAGCGCGCCTATAATTATTTTAAATTCATTTTAACAGCCGATCAAATCACAGTTGGTGAAAATGAAAATAATGTGTGTTTAACCATCAAAATTTGCAAAATATTTGGTCTCAAAATAAACAAAGGTGAGTCATTTTCACCCACTAAACTTGTGGGTCGCGGATGCGAGACCTAACTTCAAGTGGATAAAGTTTAAATAAAATAACTTCGTGGGCGAAGTGTTGAACAAAAACGTCAAATATCTGTTAAAAACAGACTTTTTTTGCGAAGATTCTAGAAATGTTATTGATTAAGTTTATAATATTAATTATTTGTAGCTGGACATTTTGTTGAGGGACTAGCCCACTACACCTTGTTGAAGTCAAGGTTGTTGGTGATTCTCATCCTTAAAGTTAAATTTCAATGACTGTTGATGTAAGGTTTGACTTTATAACATTATCACAGCTATAATAACTAGGTGGTGGGATCGTCTCTTTAGCAAATAAATTAATTAATTTTCGCGTGTTTAGATTTTTATGATTTGGGACTTTTCACGAAGTCTAGAATTCACGAATTATCGATTTCGAGGATAGATAGCGCTATTATAATATTATTTTCGCGAGATTCTTAAATTCTAGAATTTGTCCTCCTTGCGAAATTCGCGAAAATTAAAACCTCGCGAATATTACCAGATCTACATATATATGCTATATATATAATTGGTCGAGAATGCTTGCCCGCCAGACCTGCATGTCGTGTGTAGCCTACTTTATTTTGTATAAAGTATGGAGATTAAAGTGATTTTTTCAATTGGAAATGATCGTCTTAATCTCTTTTCGTTTCAATTGAATACCTATGTTATGGGTCTATGACCATTAGAAATATTTTAATTCTTTCAGAATATCAACCACAACTCGTATTAAATATATAGATAGGTAAGGAGTCATTCTGATATCAAGATTTAATTAATGTCGGGCGCATTGATTGACAATTAATTGTAACAACCAGATGTCAATATATTAGCATACAAACATTGCACTTTGCCCTGTATCGCACTCTGCGGATTTCACCTTTGGTCCTAAGAGGCTATTATGGGTCAATCAATTTAGTGTCCAATATTCAAATCAAGTCAAAACAAATTAGACTATTCCTGCTAGTTCTTTATCTGTCGATAATATGCTGAATTTGTATTTCGTTCAACACTTTCAGGCCTGGATATACCTTCGAAAAGTTCATACACTGCGAGTCGAGAATTGCTGTCTTGCTGTCTATGAAGATGACTCCAATTTTAGAATAAATGCCAGTTTTGCTATCATTTATTATTATTATACATATTCAATTATTATTTTCTTTCTAAGGTGGCCTCCACGATAGCGACCTATGGTTTTAGTGGAGGTATCCTGATCATTGCTATGCTAATAATCAAAATATGCAAATGTTATTATTTGATCAAACAAATGAATCCGAGTCTGAGGCATGAAAGTTTTCGTTCTAAAACACTTAGTTGCAGGAAAATCAGCCAATTTTCAGGGATGCAACATGAACCTTCGGGGCACTATTTTCTTTAATTCGACACATATTTGAGCCTTTTACAAAACACATACTATTTAAATTGGCAGGTACAAATTCCAAATAAAACACAAATGGCAAATTATATGATTATTTATAATGATCGTCGCCGACATGATATTTATAGGTATATTTTCACATTCTATCTCATTTCAATAACTCATTTGTATGTCATCTTGATATTAGTTAAGTGCTATTTTTTAAATAATTTGTTTTCCAATAAGTTTTCTGCTATATATCGGTCTGTGATAACAACAAAATATAATAACCCTAAACATTAATCGCATCATAGGTTTCTTTTAGTTATTTAAATATCTAAACACTCATGTCCCCTTCATACACCATAAACACAGAGGAAATGAGAGCATTCTGACCTTTCATTAATTATAATGGTAATAGCACAGGTGGCACCACCCGCATAAAAAGCAAAACTAAAGTATACAATAAAGCTATGAAACCGATGGCACACTCAGATAAATTATCCATTGTTCAGATAACTTAACTGTAATCACAGCTCAACAACACAAAGTGAATCTGAGAAATGGAGAATCTATGTGTCGGTTAATGTCGGTAAAACGCTTCTTACAGTCAAACAGTGTTAATAATGACATTACCTTGTGTTTATTTAAACGTATTATTATGGTAGAAATATAACAAACTCGTTCGTTTACGGGTGAGTGGTATATTTTAAGTTTTGATTTGTATGTGTGATATCGCTTTCATAACTGTATTAATGTACACTCAATTACAGTTTATGCGAGTGGTGCCACCTGTGATAATAGTTAGTGCGTTGAGTATATTAAAAATCACGTTCGTGATGGTAATTGTGAAGGGATTTTTACCCTTCAAGCGCTGAAATAGTTACATGTATGTAATGTCACGGTATCATGGAGAGGGACGTGGCGCAATGGCTAGAGCGCGTAGCTTTGCCAATGTCGCTGCCTGCCGCGCGGGTTCGATGCTCGCTAGGTGCAGGATTTTCTGAGAAGTACCATGTCCCCTCTCAACACTGGGATATTGTGGTATCAATGTTGTGTCCCTGGGCAAGGCACTTTACCCTTAAGTGCTTCACTTCACTCAGGAGTAAATGAGTACCGGGTGGGACAGAGATGGTAATTGGTTAAGACTGCAATTGTTACTAGCGCCACAACGCTTCAGTGCTGTATGCTTCCCGGGGAGTTGAAATAGTACATGAACGCAAGGTCCAATGACCAGGGATAATATGATGCAAGGCGCCATGAGTAGCCTTAGGCTGGATATGTGCGCCATATAATTACTCAAATTATTATTATTATTTTTATGGTAGAAGGGTTGCAGTACATGAGCATTAAACTTGTAAAATAGATATGATGCGGGAAGAAATATCTCTAATTTAATTCATAACACTGTCAACAAATGCGAAAAACATTGGAAACACGTGATTTAACCCTTTGAAATGTTATTATGTTAACATCCACTCTGAACTGTGAAATATATGTACAAGTATTAGCTAAAATAACTAAATGAAATATACACCAAAAACAGCGATAAAATAACAGCTATTTACACAATTTTATCCAATATACATGTGTAATAAATCAAAACGACAACGTATGTCGTCCTCGGATTCTCAGGATGCATGTTCTACTGGTCAGTGTTGATGATAATATGCGGTAAAAAGGCGAAGGTGCAGGTTTATAGTTAGATATCAAGTATTTCATTCGACTTTACATTTTACCCCCGCTGGACCTGTTCATTCGTGTGCCATCTCAACTTCACGGAGAGCATACAGTCCTGCAGCCATTTCGGCGCATCGAACTTATCGTACACATAGCCATCTCTGTCCTACCAGGTAGCCTACTCATTTACACCTGAGTCAAATGAAGCATGTGAGGGTACAGTGCCTTGCCCAAGGACACAGCATCGAAACAATGTCCCAATATTGAGAGGGGAGACACATGATATTTCTCTGAAAATCCTGTACCAAGCGGGATTCGAAACCCAAATACAAACTATTTTACCGATTTCAGGTACACAACTGACATTTCATGTTGACTGTAACCACTGGTAACATACTGGAAAACGTATATTATTCTCACACTCTGTACAGTGGTTTTCACTATATGATGTGTATCGGTATCAGCCAATATCACACTCTATGGCAGTAGTTTGAATTGCAATGTATCAGTTATCAGGCTATGTCATGCGTGACTTGATCGTGTGAGAAAATACAAACGTTGTTCATTTTGTTCAAAAGACAGCACGTGCTCGATGAATAAGGTGTTCGCCTAAAGGCCCACACCTTATTTACTGGACGAGTGCTGTATTATCCGATATTGCTCTCCAACGAACATCGTTTGCATATCATGTAGGGCTCCAACAGCACAAGGGTTAATGGGTCAAGATCTCAGTAAACACAAAATATTTGTGTAACATTTGTTATTATACAAATGTTTTGTGCTTACTGGGATAATTCTAATTTTGAGCATCTAGACTATTTCAGTATCACAAAAAGATGACCTTGGTCTATAATTGAATCCTGAGTGATTCAGCGATTCTCATCTCGTCAAACAGCACATTTATAGCGGTGACACTGACCTATCAAATTATAATGCATATTAACCCTTGCGGCGCGGTGATCGACTTTAGTCGTCAGAATCTGACGTCTGCAGACGTCAGATTCTGACGACTAAAGTCTATCCCCGCGCTGTGAGAGTAAAACTATTTCTAGTGGCCGTAGACCCATAACATAGATATTCAAAGGAATCAGAAAGAGCTGACTAAGACATTTATGATGATTCCAAATTGACAAAACGCCTTTGTAATTCAGCGCTTTATATTAAAGGGACTGGCCCAGGCTAAAATCATCAAAAAATCGGTGATTTTATTTCGGGTTCTCAATATGACCATATGATGTAAGCATGTACATAGACTAGAACTGCAAATTTTTATAATTTTTGTGCTGCGCGTTCACCAGTTAGGCTAGATATAGAGACGAAATTCCCGATTTCTAATTATTGACAACCATGTCAAAAATAGGAAATGCGGGAATTTCGTCTCTATATCTAGCCTAACTGGTGAATGCGCAGCACAAAAATTATCAAAATTTGCAGTTCTAGTCTATGTACATGTTTACATCATATGGTCATATTAAGAACCCGAAATAAAATCACCGATTTTTTAATGATTTTAGCCTGGGCCAGTCCCTTTAAGAGCCCACACAGCTAACACAGCACTAGTCCTTTTAGCCTTTTTATTTAACCTTCAAAAAAGATCAATTGAAGGAGAAATTATCATAAATTTGCATATATTGTCATTCAAATTATACAAATATGAGTAATTTTCACCCACTTGAAGTTGTGGGTCGCGGTAGCGATCGACACACAACTTCAAGTGGGTAAAAATTTAAATTGATTAAAAAATTATTTCATTTTGCGCTTTAAGGGTTCTATTGTTAGACCGCTATAGATACGGTTCCAGGCAAGTTTCAAATAAAAAGAAAATATTGATCAACTAGTCAGTGGTAGCTGTTTAATTAATCAAATAATTCAACTTGGAGAAATATAAATGATTTTCCGTCATTTTAGACTGGAAATTGCGTTAACAATTTTCCTGCTTCATATGATGAGTATTTGAAACAAACAATTTAGCAGAACAGGCCTAAGCCTTTATAGCGGATCCAGCGAATTGAAGGCCTATATACAGATATAGGTCTGTATGTCATTAAACAGGTAATAAACGAACAATCAATTCAGCAGCACAAGCTTTAACAACGGATCCAATGAATTGATATATATAGGTCTGTGACAGTTATGACAGGTATGAGCTAAATTTAACACCCCACTATATTTAATAAAAAGATTGGGATAGAATGTAAACAAATTAAGAAAATGATATCTTCAATCATTCCATTTAGTTTATTCGGTTTATTAAATACAGTATAATGACAATTTTATAATATATCGTAAATAACATGATAATATATACATACGTACATAATATAAATTGTAATATAGACCTACCTAAACTATAATCAGTAAATGTTATTATATAATTATTAAATATTATATAATTGACTGTTTGTTTTCATATAACAAAATCACTACAGCGCACATATGAAAAATAGCGAGACTGCTAATAATTTCTGTATAAATATGTGATCGCGGGAACCGTCTTTATACGTCAGAATCTGACGTAGGCTTATAAAGACGGTTCCCGCACTGAAAGAGTAAAAAAAATATATTGGCCGTAGACCCATAACATAAGTATTCAAATGAACCAGAAAGAGCTAACTAAGACATTTATGATGATTTCAAATTAAAAAACCCTTTGGTTGCCATGGTTCGCACAAAATTATCTCAGCGTTGTAAGAGTTAACATGTTTTACACGTTTGTATTTCCACCAGCCCTGTATAATCATGATAAACAGCAATAATAACACAAACATTTAAAATATATAAATATTCACAGATATTTATAAGATATTTATTTATTTATAAGATATTGCATTGCGGTAGTTCGGCTTAATACTTACACTGTCAATGTGGTTCAAAGGTTGATGACAGGTTCATGTCCGATTCATAACGCTTAATTTAGCTGTGTAATAACCTAAACCCTAACAACGCTGAAATACTGTTGTACAAACCATGGATACCTAATAGTTTTTTTTCAATTTGAAATCATCATGAATGTCCTAGTTAAATCTTTCCGATTCATTTTAATACCTAATGTTATGGGTATACGACCATTATAAATATGGCTACTTTTTTGAGTGCGGGGATCGACTTTAGTCGTCAGAATCTGACGTCTACAGACGTCAGATTCTGACGACTAAAGTCGATCCCCGCGCTGTAAGGGTTAACCCTACAACGCTTAAATATTGTTGAACAAACCGTTTCTCACTTTGAAATCATCATAAATGTCTTAGTCAGCTCTTTCTGCCTCATTGCAATACCTTACACTAGACGTCAGAATCTGACGTCCATAGACGTCAGCGGGGATAGACTTTAGTCGTCAGAATCTGCCGTCTGTAGGCGTCAGATTCTGACGACTGAAGTCTATCCCTGCACTGTAAGAGGAAAAATATTTCTAATGGCCGCAGACCCATAACATAGTATTCAAATGAATCAGAAAGAGCACACTAAGACATTTATGATGATTTCAAACTGAAAAAAACCCTTTGGCCTCCAAGTTTTTTATTTTAATATTCAACAGTTTAAGGGTTAAAGTCGTTCCCCGCGCTGAAAGGGTTGAAGTTACTTAGGCCTACTCCTAAAGACCTGTATATATTCCTGGCCTCCAAGGGTTCATGATCAGGGGGCATGACACAGTTCCGTGCTGTGTACTCATATAATACAAGAGGTCATCTAGGTTTGTATGTCCCATCGTGTAATGGCTGTGAATAGTGAAAGTTCCCAGAGCTCCCAGTAATACATTAACACAATGCTGGAATAACGTCTGTGACGCTGGCCCACATGTTGGGTCAGCGTACCGTGCATTTAATTGATGAGAGATCACAGAATTAGAATAATCATATTTTGATTTTTAAATCCAGTAATACTTAATATGTGTTGGATACATTATTATTTCTTTGTTTTTTATCATCAAATCGTAGCTAGCTTTACCATGTTTACAGATTGTTTATATCCTGCAAATAAAATAAAATAAATATATTGTCTATTTAGTTCCAGTCACTGAAAATCTGTTTCAACCCTTTATGCGCCAATATGACCCATTGCTCACGCTCAAAAATATTAAAAATTAGCAAAAACTTCTAACTATATACACTAGAGTTGGGTGGGGGCCTTAGGGTAGTGGTTAGCACCTCCGCCTTTCACGCTAGAGTTCGGTTCCCGGTCTCGGCGGTTTGAAAGAAACAAAAATGTTTCTTCCCCATCCACGTGTAAAACTCAGTATTGTGGGAACCCTCCGTGACCGAGAGGTAACGTGCTCGGCCTCAGACCGCCCGGGCTCGAATTTTGAATTCTGTATCTGGAGGACAGTGTCATCTCATTCATCTCACCATCCTCAGGGGGTTCTCCTGGTCCAGTTTAGCCTATATGTGCACAAAGGTGGCCTAAAGCCCGATTCATTTCATTTATACACTAGAGTTTAACCCTTACAGCGCGGGGATCGACATTAGACGTCAGAATATGCCGTCTGTAGACGTCAGATTCTGACGTATAAATTAAGACGGTCTCCGCACTGAAATAATTAGACCTATAACATAGGTATTCAAATGGAGGGGGGAGAGTACCCGGTATGACTGGGCCGCCTAACTCATTTGCTGCGCGAGGCCCAGTCGCACTGACAACCATTTTGTTTCCACAGCCAGCTGTGTAAAAACGACACTCGCGCTGCCTACCAAAAAACTCGGATGCCATGAAATTGAGACGAATATTTCCAGTGCCTACGAAAACTAGGCCATTTTCAGCAGGCGTAAACTTGTGATCGTATTAGAACTAATACATTTAAAAATGGAGGTCACTGTGTCAGAGCCTTGCGATGTCATCAGGGTAGGGGGAGAGCTAACTAAGACATTTATGATGATTTCAAAATGAAAAAACCCCTCAGGCTTTGTTCCTCAAAATGTCGAATACAACGAGCTCAAAGCGGCGTCTGTGCTATAAATAGTTACTTTGGTATCAGCTCAGCCCAGCTCTAGCTAAGCAAGAGCGGATCCAGATACTAAAATAATATGGGGGGGGGGCGGGGTTACACACCAAATTTACTCGGGTAGTAGGTCTACAACCCGAGTAAATTTTTAGTGTAAAATCAAATGCCTATATTTTTCGCAATTTTGATCTATGTTTAGATAATTTAGTTTTTTTACAGGGGCGGATACAGAATTTAAAAAGGGGGAGGGGATCCGATTTGATAAACAAAATCAATGATTTTTTAGTATTCTCAGCTGATATAGGGGGCTTAACACTTACTACCCTAGTACATTTTCAGTCTAAAATTAAATACCGATTTTTTATTCACAATTTTGAACGATGTTCAGGTAAATTCGTTTTAGAAAATGGGGGATCCCCTGACTTTTTGTAGTGAAATTTTCATCCCTTTTAAATTGTGTCGAATTACTCGTATTTCTTTAATTTGAAATAAAACTTTTCCTTCGTGGGCTATTAAATGCAGGGGCATAAAGTGCGTTAGTATGTGAAGGGTTACTAACCCTTTAAGCCCTCACGATGCATTAAAGCATCCCTGAAAACAGACTTAATTTCCGTACAACCAAGGGTTTTAGAACGAAAATTTCTATGCAACTGGCTCACCAATACATTGCAATTTTCTTTTATTTTTAAACCACATCAAATCATCTTCATCCACTACAAGTCGAGAATTGCGACAGCAATTCGCGGCTTGTAGTGGATGAAGATGACAATGGTAAACTCAGGCTTGAAAGGGTTAACCTTTAAAGCGCTTAATTAACTATTTTAATTTATACCCACTTGAGTGAAGCTTCAATTAAGTGACAATTACCTATATTTGTTCAATTTGGGACCAAACATTTTGAAATCTTGACGTTTAAACACTCATTTCATTCAAGATAACAGTGATTTTATCGGCCAATAAAACACATTAAAAGCGACTGTATGTGTAGTCTAGTTAGCAAAATCTCACCCTCCACATCTTACGGAACGTAGTGGAGGGCGAGATCCTTCTAACTAGTGTAGTCGTGCATGAATCGTATGTCTGGAGGACAGTGTCATCTTATTCATCTCACCATCCTCAGGAGGTTCTCCTGGCCCAGTTTAGCCTATTTATGTGCATGCAGAGGTGGCCTAAGACCCCATTCATTTAATTTAATTTCACACAACTTTTAGGGCATGATTTCCCTAGATTTCTCAATCAATTCTCAACCGATTTTTATGAAAATTTGGAAGGACTATGTTGACTTACTATAACTTAGTCTATAACAGAGTCTGTTATATTATATGCGGGGGGGGGGGGGGGGTAAATCTTTAAAATAATTTCGTCGGGAAAGAATCAATTACTCAACTGTTCATTTATGTCTAGTCATGTTATTTCATTCACGATTACAGTGATTTGATCGGCCAATAAAACACATTAAAAGCGACTGTATATATATATATGTAGTCGTGCCTAGCGGTGAAAGGAAACAAGCTCTCAAAGTTTATTTGGGCGGGGGCCCTAGGGTAGTGGTTAGCACCGCTGCCTTTCACGCCAGAGTTCGGGGTTCGGTTCCCGGCTCGGCGGTTTGAAAGAAACAAAAATGTTTCTTCCCCATCCACGTGTGAAAGTTAGTATTGTGGGGAGCCTCCGTGACCGAGAGGTAGCGTGCTCGGCCTCAGACCGCCAGGGCTCGAATTTCGAATCCTGTGTCTGGAGGACAGTGTCATCTTAATCATCTCACCATCCTCAGGAGGTTCTCCTGGCCCAGTATAGCCCATATGTACACAAAGGTGGCCTAAAGCCCGATTCATTCATTCATTCTGAAAAGTGTATTTAACGCATCCAATTCGATTTAATTCTCATGTATTTCTTACACTCCAGTGGCGGATCCAGCATAGGGCGTACCCGGCGTACGCCCCCCCCCCCCGTTCTTGGTGGAAATATTGAATTTTCATGCATTTTTTGGAATAAAGTAAAGCTAACACCCATTTTTTCAGCCAAAATGTGGCTTCCGCCCCCTCCTCTTGCACATTCTGGATCCGCCACTGCACTCACCTAAACTAACCAGATTTACAAAGATCGTGGTGGAAGAAACTCCATTTAAAAATCGATGTTTAATGAAAGCGCAGAGATTCCTTTTTCTGAGGGATTATATCATTTTGTTAAAATAGTCATAATCATTTATAGGCCCACAACAGGAGCAGTGTCAACTGTTTTTTCATAATAAAACTGAAATTTATCAAATCTGCTTACGAATGATTATTCTACCATTTGTTGTAAAGCTGGGTATGATTTAGTGTGTAAAGGGTGGTCTAATTGTTTAAATGATAGGATGTTTTTAATTTATTATGACGTCACATCAAAAATATCACACTAATGGAACTTTTCTTTAGACAGCAATATGGCATCACAAGCATTTATGACATAATTAGCACAAGCAGATAATTATGACGTCAAACATTAACCATTATCATGATTATGATGTAACAGAATAATCTCATGAACCCTCTCATAATGACATAAGCGGATGTAGTGTTACGTCACAATAAGGTCTTCACAAATATCATACTAAATTTAGTGGTTTATAAGCCCATCGTAAAATACATGTGTGATTAAAATAGAATCTTGTTAATGTTACTCTTATGTCCCTGTGTGTTTTTATGGCGTAATTTTATAATCCCCTCACACCTCGCACCTGTCCGTCTACCTGTGGGGGTGTTTCGTTTCTCGCCTGTATTAGGCAGACCGTCACCCGGATATGACCCAGTTAGAGGTCACACAGTCAGGTGGGCCGCTCACCTGGTCATGTGATCAACACCTCTCAGTAAAGCCAAAAGGCAGTATCTGCTTACTTTAAAAGTAAGCAGATACTGCCTTTAGGCTTTGCACGGCACAACACCTGTATTTCACGGTACACGATCGATGGAACAGCAACAACCGATAAATAACGTTAATAAGACAAGCAGCAGAGGATAAACACAGAGATTCTACCCCAGGTGAGACGAGAATACACATAAATCTGTACTTATTTTAAATATGGTGTGTACATGTTGATTATTGACTGTGAAATGGTATGTTTTGCCCGTTATTTACATCTCTGAACTCGTCGGAATCTGAACTGAGGTAACGCCACGATTATGACGGCGGCGTTATCATCATCAGGCGTCAGTCATTCACACGGGGGAGCTGGCGTACACACAACCGCTGGCCTACACTGATGATGTCAATCATTAATATTTAATCTGTGTAGACGCCTTAACGTCTTTATTATTTTTACAACTCCGTTTGTTTGATTGATTCAAACGCCACAATATTATCTAAGAATAAGATGTGCTGATACTGATAGACAATATAGTTTTACATTGATCAGCTGATATACATTCTACAGGTAAGGTTAGGTAAATACAAACTAAATTTAATTGGTCTTATTTTATTTTCACCATTCAAGTTCGATCGTCATTCAACCATTATATTATGCCATATTTTTAATTGAAATTGTTGATGATATTTTAAAATCAGTAATTTTCATACACTGCAGGGTGGGAATTGCAACAACTATTCATACCTTAGACATGTTAAAAGTTATGTTGATTTGGGAGTTGTTTCATTATGTTTATAAATGGCAATGACAGTTTTTTAACCCTTTGAGGGCCAAATGAGACTATCTTCATGATATTCATTTCAAATCTTTCTACTAGTATGTTAATAAAATAAATTAGGGAGGTGAAATAATATTTGATCAATCATGAACAGAAAATTTAAAGGGACCCCCTGGGATTAGCGCTGATCGGTAAGCGGAGCGAGTCGCCTGGTCCACGGCTACCCTGGGATGAGACATTTTCAATTTTGTCAATTTTGAAAATTTAATTTATATTAAGTTATATAGCCTACTGATCTTAACTAGAAATAAAAAAAAGTCAAAAAACAATTTTAAAGCATCAAAAAAGAGTGAAATAGTTATATTTCCAGGTCGTATATTGCCATGTAAACAAAACAAGTCAGCAATATACAGCACTTTAAACACCACATATTCCTATGTCTTGGACGGTGAGATCAAAGCAATCGCTGCTAATTGGTGTTTTATAGTCAAGACATGGGGGGATACATCTGCAACACTGATTGTCTGCCCAATGCTGGGCCGACGGCATCAACATGTGGCCCAATGCTGTAGGAACATTAAACCGTCCTTTAGCAAGTGTTTAGGTATACAAAAAGTTTGTTCGGGTTTTAAGCGGATTCATAGAAATGTTGATGAAAAATATTTTTGAAAAATCTAAAAACTCTGAAAAAAATAAAGTTATGATCTGGGGGATTCACTACTTCATTACAAAACTAAAAACGAAAATTGATGTCATCCCAAGAAGCTGCTTTAAAATCCCAAATGTGACAAATATGAATAATTTTTAGCTGCTTTAACGTGTTTAAGCCACGGGTTTAACCAGCAAGAAATTAACATTCAAGTGATAAAAACTTGAAATTGTATAAATTGGTGCTATGGCCAAAAATTAACACAGCCTAATTCAATCTTTGTTCAACTGTGTAACATGTTTAATGAATTAACATGATTAACAACATTGATTCACCCACATGTTTTAGACCCTTATGTGTAATAATTGGTTCCTCATTACCATAATTACTATGATTACCAGCAAATAAAAACTGTTTTTAATTGATGTATTACCATGATTACTCTCTGAAATTCTAGTTCTAGGCCAAAAAAAAATATATGTTTGTTTCTCATTTGTTGTCATTTTAACCAGTGGGTAGGTAGGGAATTTATTTTATTTTTTATTTTATTTTTTGTCACTTCAACCAATCGGTCGGTAAGAATTATTTTTTATTTTATTTGGCGCCAAATTCACTTCCATGCATGTCTTATCTGTACATTACATAATGATTTTTTGTTTTTTGGACGCATTTTGACCCCCCTCTCCTTTTCGTAACGTTTTTTGAGTTACTTTGACTACAGCCAGTAAGTTATCCCTTAACTTATGGATTTCCTAAAAAAAAAAAAAAAAAAAAAATTTTTTTTTTTTTTTGGGGGGGGAAATCCATAAAATAAATTTGGGTCGCACATGTTTTGACAGGGTCGGTCGGAAATCGGAAACAAACAATATTTTTTTTTAGGCCCTACCGTAGCCAACCATTGCTGATTAATAAATGATAATAAAATTATGTGGCTCTTTCCGCTTTATTCAAACACCTATGTTATGGGTCTACGGCCATTACAAATATTTTACTCTTTGAATGCGGGTATCGACTTCAGACGCTAGACTCAAATTCTGACCTCTAAAGTCGGTCTCCCGACTGTAAGGGTTGATGACATAGACCCTTGCTTGCACTGCAAGTACTTAAAGAGGATGAATAATTCATAATATTGTGGAGTCAAAATATTTTTACACAGAAAAATAATCAGTTATTAACCCTCTACCCGCTAAGATATCTTATTTAAATTTTCACTGAAATAAATTAGTGCCTGACAGTGAGTCTCGCTGTCACGAACCACAACTTGATATTTATACGAGCCCATTTCATCCTCAATAGCAGTGCTTTGATCGACTAATAAAACAGAATAAAAATGTTTATATCGTGATTAGAGAGGTCTCGATTGTTTATTCACAAAGAAAAGAAATGAGGTCTCAATTTACCATTTGAGTCCTGTAATCAATTTACCCTTGATGTGCTAGCCTCATATAATATACTATTTGAAGCAAGTTTTAACCCTGTGGTAGTGCTAGGCCATACGGTTTCAAGTAATTTTCCCACCCAATATAATCATGATAATGTCACTGAAATCGTTAAAATAGTCGGCGGTAGACGCTCGTTTAATTAAATAATTAAATTTGGGAGGTGTTTATTTTTCTACAATATACATATTTTTCGTCATTCGGAGCATACAAACGATTCGACAGCACAAAGGTTAAACAAATAGTTAGTGGTAAATTTTCAGTCTATCAAATAATTTTTCCTTTAGAGACATGTCTAATGTTAGTTTTCATAAAAAAATAATCACTAATAATTCAGCAGGACAAGGGTTAACCTTTTGTATACTGTAGATCTGGTAATATTCTCGATGTTTTAATTTTCGCAAGGAGGATAAATTCAGGAATCTCGCGAAAATTATTATTATAATAGCGCTACTAAAGAAAAAGAAAAATTCACAAATTCTTGAAAAGTACCAGAATCAGAAATTCGAACACTCGAAAAATGCCAGATCCACAGCAATCAAAGCATAATTTTTCTCAGGACCAGAAGTTTTTCTTATTTTAATAAGCAAATTACAAATTTTGTCCAAAAACTAATAGCAGTAAATTTTATCAGTTCAAGTTGTGGAATCACCTACATGTAATTGGTGAAACATAACTTCAACTGGGTAAAAATTCAAATTACAGGGTATACAAGCTGGCAGTCAATTGATTTTACTTATTGATAGATTTAATACTCGGATGTAATGGGCATTGTACATGTATATATTATTTACTTATTTAACATGTTTAATAATTTAATAATAGTCTATATATACATGATATATATGTTTATTGCTTATTTTTCAGAACAAAAAGACTAAATCAAAGAACGCAGAAGCGGAGAACATTTTGATTTTATGATATTTGAAAACTGTCAGGAGATCCAAATGAGAGAAGCAACTACAAAACATGATGCTTAGATACTTGTACCATCGCGTGCGATTGCATTCTGAGGTGGAGAGGTGGAAGCAGCTTCCATCACTGTGACAATATTTAAAATGGACAAATTAAAAGCAGTTTTTGATTTGTGTGATGATCAAGACCTCGGATACATATCAGTGGAACATTTCAGTGAATTGGCGAGGGAACATTTCGGTGTAAAGAAAGGCGAGAGGGGATGGGAGGTGAGAAATAATTTTAGGAATTTAATTTTTTCACCTGATTATTTACAGTTTACCGGTATATATTTTTTTAACATGTAACCATTTATCACCAGGGCTTGCCACATGGCATTTTTATTAAAATTCTTAGATAACAAAATGCTATACATATATAATCATGATATATACACAGGGGTTGGTATAATCTGATAATCACTACAATGCACTGGTAAACCATGGTAACATGTATATGGACATTCTGAGATTTCATTTGAGATTTTTTTGTAAAATTAGTTTATTTTCATCCATCTTGAGGTGGGGATTGCACATAAATTCACATCTAAAAGATGGTGTTAAAACATGTTAAAAGGTGTTATGATATTGATTCAGCAATATCGTAAATCCTGGTGATATGTGCAATATATTGCATTTATCATGTTTATCCAGGGTTCTGCCCACGGTGGGCGGCTCTGGGCGGCCGCAACCAGCACTCTGATACGCCGCCCACAACAACAGTTGGAAAAAACATGGAAAACTGAGTATTTTAAGTATAAAAACATGGCTGTACTATAAAAAGAGCGTTTTTGATGCCATGACCGCCCACCACTGTCCAATGTCTGGCCAACACCCTGATTTATCACAAGGCACTTATGAAAAATAGCCAGATTGATTTATACATTGGCATGATTGGTGTATAATCTATATTGCTGTTTAGCCATTCAAACACTGAAATGTTATTGCCTAAATCATGGTGAAATTTGTATAGATCTTTTAATGAATATATAAATCGTAGCATCAGATTATTTTGAAGAAAATGTATAGTAGAACAGTAGAAATGCGACTGCTTTCCTGATACTGTGCCGATGTCAAATCTGCTGGCCTAGGATCAAGACAGAATTAGGCCAGTGTCCCATGCTGGCCGAAATTTTTAAATATGCCCGACATTTTTGTTTCAGTACCAATGATAGAAATTGTTTATCCAACATATTTCTTTGAATGGCCAGTGGATATGTCAATCTAGAACTATTTCATCTTCATCATTTTCATTCTTGTGTTGAGCTTCACCTGTCTCTCTAGAGCAATCAATCAGTGCATACTCCACCCATTCAGTCCGTTGACAGCTGATGTAGAGCAAATACACATGTTCTGGATCATATGTCAATGTTTTTGTTTAGCATGTTAAAAAACGAACCTTGTACATTCAATAATGTTAATTTTCACCCAGAGCATGTTCTTAGTCATGTATATATCTGTATATAAACCCTTAAGGGGGCTACCATTTAATATCCAGGGGGGGGGGGGGCAGGGATATTGGGATGGACCAAAATATTTTTTTCAATATGATCCAGCTCATTGTTATTTTTTTCCAGCTGTACGGTTAACAAATTATTTATTTCAACCACTTTTGGAACGACTTTCATAAATTGCCAATGTATTATTTATTAAGGCTATATAATATGATATTAGCCTAATATTTGCAATGTGAGAAACTGAATATCTCCAGAAACTTCATAATTTAATCGGCTAGAAAATAGTTTAGGCTTGCCCGATATGCCATAAATGATTTATTTCAAATGGGATCGACATCATGCCTTTAATTATTTATTTCGAAAATATCCCTGCCCTCCCCCTGGATATTGAATGGCTGCCCCCTAAACATTTAAAGCACTATATTAAATAAAATAAATTTTCACCCACTTGAGGTTGTGTCTCGCTACCGCGACCCACAACTTCAAGTTGGTAAAAATTACTCATATTTGGTAATTTGGGAACGGACATCTCGATGTTTAAACACACTTTTCATTCTCAATTACATTAATTTGATCAGTTAACAAAACGGATTAAAAACGACTTAGGGTTTAACAGAAATTCATGTATAATTCATCCAATTATACTTAACGCTTACAGCGAGGGGATTGACTTTAGTCGTCAGAATCTGACGTCTACAGACGTCAGACTCTGACAACTAAAGTCTATCCCCGCGCTGTAAGGATTAAAACAAATTAAAAACTACTTTATAGTTGAACTCAGCGAGTAAGACAGAGGGTTCATGTATGAAGTCATCGTATTATACTTCACACACTTTAAAAAAATTATTAAATGATTGTCAATCAGTGTGTCCATGCAAAACATCAGATAATACATGAGCATGATGAATAAGTTGAAATCAATTGACCCTTTAACAGTGTTTAAGGACAACTTGTGACTATTACCATTTTCAATCGTCCTTCTTAACACCTTTTGAATACAGAAGGTGGTTGCGACCTGTAAGATATTTGGCCTCTGATTTGACCAATCTGAATGTTTTTCACTCATAAAAAGTTTTGAATCATGTGAGTGAGACGGATTTTGTGTGAGTATAAATTTCAATGATGTAACTTGTGTGGCAGTTAAAGGGTGGAATGATTGTTATTTGAGACTGAAAAATGATTCATACATGAATCAGTTTGATCAGTGTAAACCCTTCTCTCTTAGGAGTAAGCCCTTGTTCAGCTGATTCTGTAACATCTTTATCTTGTTGACAGTGTAACATGTGTAAGTGGGCCTCATGTACACGAGAGACATGCCATTTTGCTAGTATGATATTGCCCCTAAGCCTGTATACATGGTGTACATGATATAATACATCATGTACATCGTATAGAGACGAGGGGTTGAAACAAGTTTTAAAACAAAAATAATTCTGATTTTATTGGGGGTCCATCCCACTAAGAAGCTTAAAATTATCATAATCTTAACAGCTAAACTTAATCTTATTTTCATTAAAAATTTGATTTTTATTTTGTTAATTGTGACATTAATCATGTTAATATGAGACTTACTCAGTAGTTGTAAGGAGGGTTACTCATAGGCATCCGAAGCTATTATTGATTTGTCAGACTCTTTCTGAGTCTCTATTGAAATTGCAATATAAATCAGTGGCGGATACAGGGGGGGTGATGGGGGTCGCAGCAGGCGACGCCCCCCCCCCCCCTAATTTTCGCCAAATACTTTAAAAAATCCCCTACATTGGCTACAATCTACCAAAAAATCTTGGGGGCAAGCCCCCTAAACCCCGGACGCCTCCCCTTTTTTCATATCTTGGATCCGCCACTGTGAATGCAATGGGCTCTTAGCTCAACTGTTAAAAATATCTGATGAGACTAAGCATTATTGCGCCTTCAAGAGATGTACCAGCGCTGAGCGGTTCCGACCGGCCGACGCCCCTGTTAATAAGTAGTGTCTTCTAAGTACTTTTTATACCAGTATAAAATATGATAAACACCGCCTCAGATGTACTGGTACTATTGACTTAATCACATACTGCCCTTATATGATATCATGGTATAGTGAGAATCAATCTATTAACCCTTGTCCTGCTATGCCCGGATATATACGGGGTCAAAGATGTTTTAGATCAATAAAAATATCACTTAAATTTGATAAAATAGTTTTTAATAGACGCTTTGTTGATCCAATAATTTATTTTTGACATGTCTATTTTTCATAAATAGTAATATTTTTCGTCATTTGAAGCTGGAAATTGCGTTAGCAATTACAGCTTCAAATGACGAAAAATACAATTGAAGCAATTCAGCAGGACAAGGGTTAATAGCCTGACTGTTTCATCACGTTTCTGTATACTTACCCTTATACCATGACGTAACTGAGAACATAGCCTCTTACTGAGATGAATCATTCACCCTTTGCATGCCAAGTGGTTTCACTTACAATGCTGACATAATCATGATAATGTGATCAGTACTATAGAGACAGAAGGGTTGTTTTCTTTGAAAACATCATGAACGTCATCACAGACTTTTTTCCGCTTTCTTCGAATACCTATTTTTATACATCTACAACCATTAGGCCACAACAACATGTCGGCCTACTTTGTCAGGTTATATGGTGTTGTATTGAGCCATGCAGTGCGGGGATCGACTTCAGCCCCCGCAATTGAAGAGTTTTTTTCTTCAAGCATCATTGTCCTATTTATTTTATGTAAGACATAATATATCTATGAGGGTGCACATGGGTCCTGGAAATTATAGATTCTTCCCAGCTCACTTTTTACTCTTTATTTGGCCTCGCTATTCATTTTTTATAAGGGAAAAATCATATAAATATAGATAAAAAGAGATATACATTTTTGGGTTCGTTTTCTACACTATTTATAAGCTGAAATCCTCGATGTTCGGACCCTAAGAACAGGCAATTCGCTGCTTGTTCGATTCGTTTTTTTAATCATGTGCACCCTCATCTATGTGACGTCTACAGTGACCTGGTAACTCTGAACGATTCAATACTGTTCGGTCTCTTTGATCGAGACGTAACTTAATGGGCCTCAGACCGACGCCAGGTTGCAAATATAGAATCATATTTTGAAAGCAGCGTCTCATCTGGTTCATCTCAACATACACGGGCTAAACTGAAAAGAACCTCATGAGAAATCCTCATGAGGTTCTCCTCACGAGGTTCTCCTCATTTTAGCCTGTATAACCACACTAGTGGTCTTTAGAAAGCCCCATTTATTCCATTCACAGGGGTGGAATTAAATTTGAGGTGAGCATGGTGACGCCAATCCACAAATTACCATTCCTGAGTAAAAACAGTCATTCCTTTTACAGACAAAGCATTTGTCATGTTTGTACGGCCGTTAATTTGCCCGTTGATCGGAATGGCTTATACCAGAGTTTGTCATTCCTAAGAAGTTTTAGGTTGTAGGCCTACCGGACTGCATTCATTAATCCTTCCTATATAGCAGTGGCAGCAAGCACGATACGTTTACCCAATATCGGTACAATGTTGTACCAGCGTCGCAGACGGTGAGCCAACATTGTGCCGATATTGGGTGAACGTATCGTGTTTGCTGTGTAGGAAGAAATGATGACTGTACAATCCGTTGTAATAATACTGTAAATCTCGTAATTTTCGCGTTTTTAAATTTTCGCGATTTTCTAATTTTGGGACCTTTTTCGAAGTTTAGAATTCGCGGATTTTCATTTTTTTTTCGTAGCGCTATTATAATAATAATTTTTGAATAATTCTTGAATTCGCGAATTTGTCCTTCTCGCAAAATTCGCGAAAAATTAAAACATCGCGAATATTACCAGATCTACAGTAAATAGCTTATGAGGTTTCACTAAATTTTGATATAATCACACTGCCAGGGTATTTCATAATAACAGCCTTTTTCCTTGTTCTCAACCCTTAAAGCGCTGAATTAATTTGTAAAAAACATCGCAACCAAATGGTGTTTTTTTATTTTGAAAGCATCATAAATGTCTTAGTTAGCTCTTTCCGATTCATTTGAATACCTATGTCATGGGTCTACGACCAGTAGAAATATTTTTAATCTTGTAGTGCGGGGATCGACTTTAGTCGTCAGAATTTGACGTCTACACACGTCAGATTCTGACGATCGACTTTAGTCGTCAGAATCTGCCGTCTACAGACGTCAGATTCTGACGACTGAAGTCGATCCCCGCACTGTAAGGGTTAAACTTGTTACACTGTTAACCCTTTAAGCCCTCACGATGCATTAAAGCATCATTTTACATCCCTGAAAAAAACCTTAATTTTCCTACAATCAAGGGTTTTAGAACGAAAATTCCCATGAAACTGGTTTACCAATACATGGCACTTTTCTTTATTTTTTAAACCACATCAAATCATCTTCATCCACTACAAGTCGAGAATTGCGACAGCAATTCGCGGCTTGTAGTGGATGAAGATGACAATGGTAAACTCAGGCTTGAAAGGGTTGAAGGCAGAATTACGACGCAATCACACCAGGTAGCCAATGCATGCAGCAGGTAAACATGGTAAAGACAACTCCATGTATAATAATCGTGTGTATGTCTTAGGGATAGATAATAATGTCTTGGCATCCTTAGCTTTAAGTCAGCGACAGAGACTATGACTAGACTTGACCATGTTGAATCTGACGTCATCACATAAGTAGCTCCATGAACTAAGTCACCCCCACCCCGCCTTTACATTCTGGGGCAGCAAAGCATCCAAACTTTATATTCTTTGTCATTCTATTCATCTTTTTCAATCAACCCTTTATCTTTTGCACAGGTGGGACCGTATATTACGTTTCAAAGCTGCTTAAAGACCAAATATATTGCTACTGAAATTTATCAGCCAGTCGTGGTAGCCATGGTAGATGCACACTTAGGCCAACTTAGATAATTCAATATATGAACAATAATTCAATAACCATGCAGTCGCGGTAGACAGGTAGATGCACAGTTAATTAGATAATTCAATTTTGGAGATGTTTTTTTCATAATTAGAACTATTTTTCGTCATTTGAAGCTAGACATTACGTTAGCAACTCAAGCAATTCGGCAGCGAAATGTCAATTGACTGTTACTCTTCATTTTTAAACGCAAATATTGTTTGTGTAGAAATAACTCAGTTAATCATTTTTTGATAGATCCAATTGAGGTTGCGAATCGCTATGGCGAGACACAACTTCAAGTTAAGTGAGGGAAAATTGAAATTAGATAACTTGAAAGTTCAAAAACAGTTTTCATAAACCTTACCAGCCTACGTACTTTTTTCACCCACTTGAAGTTGTGGGTCGCGGTAGCGAGACACAACTTCAAGTGGGTGAAAATTAAATAAGATACCTTAGCGAGAAAAGGGTCAATGTGTCACGTGTTGGTCACGTGTTGGTCTGGGCTAGTGCACATACTACCATTTAAACCTCAAAGCGCTGAAATACTTTTACCGTGGAAACCAAAGGGTTTTTTCAATTTGAAATCATCATAAATGTCTTAGTCAGCTTTTTCCGCTTCACCATGTTCATTTGAATACCTAAGTTACGGGTCTGTGGCCATTCAAAATAG
The DNA here is from genome assembly GCA_964017125.1 of Flabesymbios commensalis. Taxonomy (NCBI): domain Eukaryota; kingdom Metazoa; phylum Annelida; class Polychaeta; order Terebellida; family Flabelligeridae; genus Flabesymbios; species Flabesymbios commensalis. The sequence goes on along the minus strand of OZ024904.1, from coordinate 4,468,816 downwards.
GCAGTGGCTAATCATGCATGATTCTTTATAATGTAACTCTATGGGCAGTTTAAAATATTACTATTTAAGATAAGTATGTTACTCTCTTCAGTGCGGGGATCGACTTAGACGTCAGAATCTGATGTTTACAGGCGTCAGATACTGACGGCTAAAGTCGATCCCCGCGCTGAAAGGGTTAAAGATCCTATTCACTTGTCGGTTTATATCGGGTTTATCTGATTACTAATTAATCCCTGTATGTCAATCACTACACGTCAGGTCAAGGTCATTCTAGGGACATCGTTGTGGATTTAATACAGCCAGTTGGTCGTTTTTCGTCGAAAATAAATCAGAATATTTCGGTTTCGCGCTATTTTTTATATTTCTGATTCATTTGACGTTGTTCAGTTGTTGAAGTAAATTAAAAAAACAAAAAAATTCGTGCATATTAAAAAATGCTTATAAACAGTAATGTACATATTTCTGATATAAAGTATTATCATTATTATTTATTCATTAAAACCCCCACAAGTCATGCAAGTGAGGAAAGCATATTATATTGTATATTACATACATACAAACGTATCACAGATAAGAAATATCACAGTATATGTATTAAAAACGGGTCAATAATTTAGTTAAAATATGTGCGGAAGTGCGGAAGTATATATATCCATATAATATTTGTATTCTATTTACTATATGAAAAATTCATATATAGGTTTTGCCCAATTTACGTTTTTAAAACATATGATATGTCAGGAATACAAAATCTGTTTTGATATTTTCTTGTGCCGTTTGCCATGTTTTTACGTCATTTACCAAGATTGCTACCACCGGCTTTTTTTTTTAATGTGTAGTACTTGGCAGGAAACGAAGTGTTATAACACTTTTCAGGTGTATTTATCATGAGAAAGTCATTTCTACCACTATTTTTTTATTTTGACGTCTCGCTCATTTAAAAATACAAGATGGCTGCAATCGTCATTTTGTGAAACATATGTCTAACCTTCCCACCTTTTATAGGGGAAAAATATAATGTATATAATCATGATAATACCATATTTCAAGCTGAATTTCACCCACGAAAGAAACATTTGCAACACTATTTTGTCTCCTTGGCGTCTCGTTCATCATGTTCATGCATAAATAACCACCATTCAAGGATGGTTTTTGACCTTTTACCATTTCGTGACAATACTTCGTAAACTGAAATTGTCAAATAAATGTTTTCGTGGCTCTAGAAATTATTCTTTTTGATAAAGACCTTGCCACTGTTTTTCTCTTGTGGGATTTTACTTGCGTTGCTTTTACTTTTGCAGCATTCCATTCAAAACAAAATAACACCGCTTGCTACACACAAATTTGACTGCTGAACTCTCATTAAATCAAATATAATTTGTAAAAACTATTATAAACTACCACTGCCGCTGCCGTCGTGGTAGATTCTATTCATTTCCATTCACCGCCAAATAATTGTGGACTCCCATTTTTTTCCTGGCTTATCATGCTTATGTCCCGATGTGTATTCTAGTGTCTGTCTCCATACAGGATACACTAAATCCCTAGTGCTTGAGGCTGCATTCATCTAATATGGTGTAGTCACAAAACATGTATTGACGGTGTTATGCCGTAATTTAGTAATTGCGTGTTCTAAGGAGAAGAGACGTTCTATAAACGGAGTGTGAGGCAATCACCTTCATTCCACCTACCACAGGCTGAGATATTACAGGGATTCCACCTACTACAGTTATCTGGATTTTGATATGTTATAGAATAATAGGTTGTGCTTGTAATGCATTATGTATTTATTTAACACTTTAAGCCGTAACGACGCATTAAAGTATCAGTTTACATCCCTGAAAACAGACCTAATTTTCCTACATTTAGAGGTTTTTAAATGAAAATTTCCGTGAAACTGGTTTACTAATACATGGTAATTTTATTTAATTTTCACCCACTTCAAATCATCTTTATCCACCATAAGCCGAGAATTGCGACAGCAATTCGTGGCTTATAGTGGATGAAGATGACAATGGTAAATTCAGGCTTAAAAGGGGTAAATAAAAGCGGCAGCGTTTTTGATGTATACGTGACTGCCTTGCAAGATCAAGCTAGTCTAACCCATACACTTTTATCATTTTTATGATTTTTTCAACCCGTAAAATGCTGAAATATTTTTATTGGTCCTTTCTGGTCTAATTCAAATTTTGTCAAGATACAGTTCATAATTTGTATGGCGTTTGTGTATTATGCATATATAATTAGAGTTGTAGAGTTTAACAAAATAATTCTCAGTGTTGGAGTTGGTCATGATAAGCTACATTGTCCCATTTTATAATAAAAACTAGTCAGTCAGTCAGTCAGTCAGTCAGTCAGTCAGTCAGTCAGTCAGTCAGTCAGTCAGTCGGTCAGTCGGTCGGTCGGTCGGTCGGTCGGTCGGTCGGTCGGTCGGTCGGTCGGTCGGTCGGTCGGTCGGTCGGTCGGTCGGTCGGTCGGTCGGTCGGTCGGTCGGTCGGTCGGTCGGTCGGTCGGTCGGTCGGTCGGTCGGTCGGTCGGTCGGTCGGTCGGTCGGTCGGTCGGTCGGTCGGTCGGTCGGTCGGTCGGTCGGTCGGTCGGTCGGTCGGTCGGTCGGTCGGTCGGTCGGTCGGTCGGTCGGTCGGTCGGTCGGTCGGTCGGTCGGTCGGTCGGTCGGTCGGTCGGTCGGTCGGTCGGTCGGTCGGTCGGTCGGTCAGTCAGTCAGTCAGTCAGTCAGTCAGTCAGTCAGTCAGTCAGTCAGTCAGTCAGTCAGTCAGTCAGTCAGTCAGTCAGTCAGTCAGTCAGTCAGTCAGTCAGTCAGTCAGTCAGTCAGTCAGTCAGTCAGTCAGTCAGTCAGTCAGTCAGTCAGTCAGTCAGTCAGTCAGTGTCAGTCAGTCAGTCAGTCAGTGTCAGTCAGTCAGTCAGTCAGTCAGTCAGTCAGTCAGTCAGTCAGTCAGTCAGTCAGTCAGTCAGTCAGTCAGTCAGTCAGTCAGTCAGTCAGAGACTGCAAACCTCCTCCGACATTAATGATGTAATAATAATTATGATCTTAAAACCTATAGCAGTAGTATTGTATTCATCCATTACTTGTGGGTAGCCTATATAGTAAAAATTCACTGTAGTTGTCAATTATGACGTCATTGATTCGACCTATTTCATTCATTCTGGCATCGTAGGCATGATCCAGATCATCCCCAAAACAGATCGTTCAGATCGGGCTGCAAAAAGATCGTTTTGTATTATGAGACCTGTAATAGTTCGTCTACGTATACATTTCCAGTATCAAATGCAATCTTACATGTAAATGATCAGCGCTGTACATCATACATGTTATGTGTTACATGTATCATGATGTATGTCACCATAACACTCTGCACACAAGGAAAGGAACATGTTATGTAAACTAAAATACTGTAAAGATCGATACTTCATCTCAGTAAACAGGTCCAAACACGGCACTATGAACCGATGTTGGTTTAATGTTGGTCCAGCGACGGTGGGCCAACATTAGGCCAATATCGATTAAAGCGTCTCGTGTTTGCTGATATGAATATCGTTTTATACACATGATATAGGACATGCCCGATAGTGGCGGATCCAGGGGGGGGGGGGTGGTAGAGGGGTCCTGATCACTTTTTCCCAAAACTAAATTACCTCAAACTTGATCAAATTTGCCAAAATATTGATATTTGACACTCTAAAGGTACTAAGGTAGTACCCCTGGTGCATTTAGAACCCCCAGAAAATTAGAATTCTAGATGCGCCCATGTCTGGCCATGTGACATATACACGTACCGGTTCATCTAACTGCTCACCAGTGTACCTTATACCTCACATACATACCACCCCCCGCACCCACAGATACAAAAAATAAATGCATAATCAAATACCTGACTAATATATCTAACGATAATAGGTTGAAATCATAAGATCAAGCTCCATCAATGTCGTTTTGTATGCATCGGCAGTCTATTGTTAAAACTGTAGATTTGTATTCACGAATCTACTGCTATTTATACTGGTCATGGTGGGCTCAATATACGGGCTTAACTATGCCACTGCGTGTGTAATCAGGGTAATGTTTCATTGTTTACCATGCTGACAACGAAATTCAATTGTGATTTTCTATAATTCTGGAACACATGTACCTATTTTGTGTATTTTAAGTCGAAGAAAGAACTAAATTACGATAGATTCGCAGATCCAAATATACTCGGCGAACGCGCCTTGTACATTCGGATCTACGAATCTATCGAACATGTCGAATTTTGCTATTAACCTGTCAACATAGTACACGTCTGATCATATGAGGCATGTAATGACCAGGTGAACACTACATATATCATCTCTATACTATGGTCGGACATATATTCCTGTTTGCATATTTCCTGGGAGCATTCTGGTGCCTGTAGGGTTAGATGATGACGTAATGTAATAAGAAACGTGTCTATTTGTTAGACGTGCCTCGCACATCACTAAGTATGACCCCGAAACCTGCATTATATAGCCTACTTAACCAGTGTTAACGGTATATTCTGCTACTTTACAAACTCGCCGATGTGACCCCTTAACTCGCTAAGCATGACTAAAGTCGTTTTTAAAATTAGACCATTAATAATTGACATGTAGTAAATTTCGAATTATGACGCTCCTCTATACATGCTATAAACCCATTGATTTCATTAAACTTTATTCTCGAAATTCTACTACATATCAAATGGTCTAACTTTTGACATACTAACTTAAATTTCACGAAAATTTTAGTGTGAGCGCCGGAATACTTGCAAAGAGTGCTTACAAAATTTCATGAGAATTGATCGAGAATTGACTTAGAAATCAGCGAAAAACACCCAACGCTGGTGGAAAATGACTGCTAGTATAGGAGCTAATAAGGGAAATAAACAAGAAGAAACAACTCGATGGCAGAGAAAAAAAAACATTATTATTCTATCATTACATACCCCACCCTGTATATACCTTAAGTGGCTGCATAATGTTAACATTAATTGACATGTGGTATACAGTACAATATATTTGAATGTTTGATAGCTTTGGTGCATGCGTTTCGCATATCACCCCCCCCCCCCCAGCTCGACTGTGGCACATAGCCCCAGGCCCTGGTACATTATAACATCAAGGTGTTTATATAACACACTGATAATGACGTCCCAACAGGCATACAATAGACACACTGTCTAATTAACTTAACACCAACTATAGATAAGGTACAGGCCACAATTACGCATACCGCCACGCGAGGGCAAACAGCGGTAACTGCTAAATTTAACCTTTGCAGGGGTCAATTTTAAGCGCGAAACACACCGCACAGACGTCGCGTCGGTTTTTCAAACACACTATTTCATCATTGGCACAACATACCAACTCGACGACGTGCGCGATAGGCAACGCGATCTTTTTCAAAACTTACATTTCCGTCGCGCCGGTCGTCGCACCGGCCGTCGCATGCGGGCTCACATGTTGCGTTGGACGTCGCGCCAGTCGTCGCGTTGGTGTGTGGACAGTCACGCGATTGTCGCGTCTGTCGTCGCGTGCCTAATCGCGCTCGCGTTGGAATGTTTGCGCTTTAGACGTCAGATTCTGAGTCGGTTCCTCGCGCTGAAACAGTAAAACATTTTTAATGGACATTGACCCATAACATAACCTGATAACAGGTATTAAAAATGAAGCGGAAAGAGCTCACTGAGACATTTATGATGATTTCAAATTGAAAAAAACACCTTTGGCCTCCATCGTTTATTTAAAAATATCTCAGCGTTTTACGGGTTGAAAGTAACCATGTTTGCCTTTAGAGCCCACACAGTAAAGATGAACAACTCCACACGATATCCAGATAAGTTACTATGATTCAGTTGTGTAAAGCTAAAAGGCAATAACTGCTTACCTTTCGACTAAGCAGTTACTGATGTTTGCCTTTGATGTACACTGTATAGACAAACAACAGTAATATAACGTACTTGAAAGGAGTTAGTTTTGACTTGTATGAGAACTCTTTCTACTGTTCTAAATCTTCATATTATACATTGACGATATAAGTGGAGTTTGAAACTATGCTGATCAATATTATATGCTGATGCATCATGATTCTAAAATATGTATATACAGGCAGATTTCGAACGCTAACTTTTACAGCGCTGAAATTTGTCTGTATGATTTTGATTTTTTGTGAAACAACGAAATGGATTTATGGTATCTAGAGATGGGTTCAAATGCATGGGGAGGAAAGGGCTAAAAGTCACAAAACTGACATTTTTGCTCAGAAATCAGTGTGCGAGCTCTTTTGGAAATTCTGCACAGGTACATATAATTAATATTACTAAGTTCAGAAATGTTGCCAAAAACACGCCCGTTTTTTTGTGTGATTATTCAAATTTTATACAGAATTATTTCTTAAACGCAGGATTATGATATTTTTCATTTATTTGAAGCTGACATTACTGACGCAATTTGCGAGCTTCAAAAACATAAAAACATGAAAAATAATAAACATAAGTGAAGGTACAAATTACCTAAAGTGTTTTAGCCTCATAGGAATAGACATGATAGACATGATAGAGGACCGGAGCCATTACAAATCTACCAACACGTTCAGACCGCAGTGATAGATGTATGGTATTCCCTGAGGCTACACTGTTATTACATAGCGGCATGATTGTTATGTATTATTATAACTGCCAGCTCCTGACGCCGATTGCGTAAATGATTCATTCACACATACTTTATTTAACCCTTTCAGCGCGAGGATCGACTTTAGACGTCAGATTCTGACGTCTAAAGTCGATCCTCGCACTGAAGGAGTAGAATATTTATTTAAAATATTGAATAGCCAAGTTCAAGCCACAGTGAAGAGATACAACATGGTCACTGAGGCTATACCCAGTAAACACAAAAGATTGGGCCGGCGTTGTACAAATGTTATACAAATGTTTTGTGTATGCTGGGCAATTACACGATAGAGACTGTTCTATTTTTTCAACCCTTTAAGTCCTCACAATGCATTAAAGCATCGTTTTGCATCCCTGAAAACAGACTTAATTTTCCTACAATTGACGGTTTTAGAAGGAAAATTTCTATGAAACTTTTTTTCCAATAGATAACAATTTTCTTTAATTTCACACCCACTTCATATCATCTTCATCCACTACAAGTCGAGAATTGCGGCAACAATTCGCGGCTTGTAGTGGATGAAGATGACATTGGTAAATTCGGGCTTGAAAGGGTTAAAAACCAGGGCTTCCTGGAGGATTTTGTGTTTTTTTTTGCCGGAATTGAGAGTGATTGGAGGGGGGGGGAGTTGCTGTGCGAGCGGCGTAAGTAGTTTTTTGTGGGGGTAGTGGCCAGTTTTAGGGGGGAGGGAGGGGGGGGGTGACACCCTGCAAACACTCTGAACTCTTAACTAGGAGTGATTTAATAATTCATTACTAATCCCCGCACTAAAAGAGTAAAATATTTACATAAAATATTTAATAGCTAAGTTCAAGCCACAGTGAAGAGATTTTGTGTTTTTGGGGGAATTGTGAGTGATTGGGGGGGGGGGGAGAGTTGCTGTGTCGGGGGGGGGGTGGTCAGTTTTATGGGGGGGGGTGAGCCCTGCAAACACTCTGAACTCTTAACCAGGAGTGATTTAATGCTTCATTACTTACCGTTGCATTAAAAGGACTCATTGTATATCAATATACTTAAGTATACTAGTTATGATAGTTTAACCCCCTCAGTGACAAGCCCATGATAAATGTATCCCGTGTTCACCGATCTGTTTTTATGATGTTCAGGACGCAAGGGGGTTCCGCCCCCTTTTTTCGACGAATTCGACAAAGTTCCTATTTAAATAGCTTATATATACAACAACATCTTGGGGTGGGGGGCATGCCCTAAACCCTATTCTTCAGATCTTGGATCGATGGTCTCTGATATGCGCCTCTTTTTTAATTTATGTACGTGCACTTATGAGGTAACTGGGGCAGCGGTCAACACTGAGATGGTGTTAAGCCAGCTATAGACCTTGTTTCCAGGGGCCGTCCTCCCCCCCCCCCTCGACCACGGATCACGTGCTGTTATCTGTCAGTGTATAGATTGTAATCAGAGTGTTGTGAACCTAAGCAGCACAATCAGCAACACGTCTGATCATGCTGATAAGCCAAACAAACAGTCAGTGATAGAGGCTCTAATTAGGTCGGGTCAGCCAGACAAACACTCAGTGATAGGGGCTCTAATTAGGTCATGTCAGCAAGGTAAACAGTTCTTGAGATGGATCCCCGCTCCCACTCATATTAAAGGGGGTGACCCCCCCCCCCCTTGTTGTCATAGAAAATGTAACATATATTGCATAATTGACTGTCATTGCAGTCCATTGTAAGCTCTCTAATTTAATACTTCCGATTTTATTTCCTGTGGAGAACCCTCAGACTCGCCACCCCTTTTGGACTCCCCCCCCCCCCCTCCCACTCAAATATTCCTGGCGGACCCTGACATGTATATACACATTCTGTTGATTGTGTGTGTGCCTGTATAGCATACATTGAAAATACATTAAACCAATGTGAATAGGTTTACTATAATGATGTAGAATAATACAATGTACAATGTTATTAATGTGCTGTACATAACGTACACCAGGATACCAGGGGCAGATCCAGGGGGGTTGAGGTTTAACCTCCGGCCATCGAAAAAAACATAATTTTATTTAGGGGTTTCATTGTAAACTGGTGACACACTGAGGGACAAACAGTGCCCAATATGCCTTAGATTGCAAAACCAAGCCTTTGAAAATCAAAAATTCCCACGGGAGCAGACCCCTCCCCTTACAGTGAATGAAAAAATATCTCACTATATTATATCAACCCTTAAAGCGCTAAATTAGATTTAGTTTAAATTTGCACCCACCTGAAGTTGTGTCTCGCTACCGCGACCCACAACTTCAAGTGGGTGAAATCTTCAAGTGGGTGAAATATATCCATGTTTGTTTAATTTGAGACCAAACATTTGCAAATCTTGATGTTTAAAAAATTATTTCTTTACCAATAACTGTGATTTGATCGACTAATGAAACAGATTTATAAAATTAAAAAACGACTGTAGTCGTGCCTAGCGGTGTTAGGTTTAAAACGAATGTTTCAACTTGGAAGCTTCCTCATTTGGACCATCTTCCCAGCTGAGGACTCACACCCGTGCCCTCAAGGTCAGCTCGTGCGGTCCCACTGTCAGTGCACCGGCTTAACCCTTACTACGCTGAAATATTTTTGTATAAACTGATAAACCATGCAGACCAAATGTTTTTATTTTATCATAAATGTCTTAGTTAGCTATTTCCACTTCATTTAAATACTTATGTTACTTATGGGTCTACGGCCATTAGGTCCTTTGCACTGAAAGTGTTAAATGGGAATATGATATAAATGGGCTGTATAATCTGTTAATTTGCTATAAGCAAAATACTCTTCATCGACAAAATGGTCAGCCATGACGGAAATATGCCCACTAGCAGCTCAAGGGTACATTTTCGCAAGTCGTATCACAGCGGACGGTTGAGTTGTGCCTGGTATTTGTATATCATGTATATAGTTATAGTTATTTGATAATGCACCTGTTAACATGGTTAACCTTTTCACTACCATACATGACGGAAATTTCCGTCGTCATTCGTCAATAAACGTAACCATAAAATGACACAAATTTCCGTCAAATATATACTACATTTATGTATTTTACGTCATTTGAAGCTGGAAATTGCGGTAGCAATTCCAGCTTCAAATGACGAAAAATAGAACTACACCAGTATATCTGGATCCTGGCATGCACCCCGGCCTGGAAGTCAAAGGGTTAACATGGTTAAAAACCATTGCGTATTTTACGTCATTTGAAGCTGGAAATTGCGGTAGCAATTCCAGCTTCAAATGACGAAAAATAGAACTACACCAGTATATCTAGATCCTGGCATGCACCCCGGCCTGGAAGTCAAAGGGTTAACATGGTTAATAACCATTGCTTCGGGGCGTCAACTTACATAGCCTATCATAGCCTATCATAGCCTATCACTGACATCCTGATGTTCGCCTTTATTTCTCTATGATCAGCATAAAGGAAGGTATTGTTTGAGAAATGCCCGACTGAACTTGCACTACAACATACTCGTCTTCCACAATCATGTAGGGCCTACTACAACACACACGTCTTGTCGTTCTTTATAAAATACGATATTTGGTCCAATAAAATGCACAATATTACGTCTCTAACCCTTTTATTGCGCAGACCGAGACGTCATATCCTGACGTTTATAGTCGCCCGCCGCACTGAAACAATTAAAATATTTATAAACATGATAATGGCTGTAGTAGTAGAGCTAACTAAGACATTTTTGATGATTTTAAATTGAAAATAACCCTTTGTTTTCCATGGTTTGTACAAAATATTTCAGCGCTTTAAGGTACAATACACATAGTCTTTTCGTTTTTTTTAACAGAATACGATATTTGGTCCAATAGAATGCTAAATATTACGCTTTTTAAATCATAAGCTTTGAAAATGCCACAATCTGAGCTTCCGATTATCAGATAATTATATTGTGTAATAATGAAGTACTATTAGGACAGTCTTCACCTTATCTGAGAATAGGATATTTGGTCCAATAAAATGTACAATGTTACACTTTTCAAATCATAATCTGACATTTATGTTGTGTAGTAATGAAGTAGCACAGTCTTCTGCCCCGTCAGGTCAGACCGTCAGACTACCAGTCTGACCTTGACAACAGGTGTGTGTGAGGCCTGTACGAAAAGGAGGGGGTGCAAGCATCATGAATATTCATTATGACGTCACTGGTTTACTGACTGTTGTGTGGAGGTCACACCCAGGTCAGATCGTCTAGGCTGCTTGAGTTGGCCGGGGAGGAGGGGGGTTCTGAACTCATAGCACATGTACGTGATATCCAGGCAGTCTGCCGGTAGCAAAAAATGAAATGAATCGGGCTTTAGGCCACCTTTGTGCACATATAGGCTAAACTGGGCCAGGAGAACCTCCGGTAGCAGACAACTGGATAGATGAAGATGAGTCTTCTTCGCCTTGGGCAGTTGCTTATGTGGGAAACGGACGGTGAATGTAAAGGTGAACAGATTGCCGAATTTTGGGCTGTCTCCAGTCATTCTGACATACGTTGCCATGGTAACTGCCCAGTGAATGGTGTTTTCCATCAAACATTATGCATTGAATTAATGTTGTTTTAATGCTGGGCCGACGTCATAGACGATGGACCAACGGTAACCCTCTTAGCGTGGTGACCGACTTGAGAAGTCACATTCTCACAGTCGTGAGATTCTGACGTCTAAAGTCGATCCCCGCACTGAAAGAAATCAAATATTTCTAATGGCCGTCGACCCATAACATAGGTATTCAAATGGAGCGGGAAGATCTAACTAAGACATTTATGATGATTTCAAATTGAAAAAAAAACTTTGGTCTCTATGGTTCGTTTAAAAATATTTCAGCGTTGTGAAGGTTAATGGTTAATATCTCAAAATAGATGAATAAATACGTCACAATACACGGAGCATATTATCACAAAAAGTGTTACTACCACATTGGTTGAATGTTGGAGCATGTGAATGGCTGGGATTCTGCTTCATATATTTGTCATGTCTTTATCATGTTTATAGATATAAACGGTGACTAGGCTTTCACCATTATTCCTATATTGATTTGAAGCTGAGCTAACGTCGCAGACTTTGGCTTAAACCTTAGCACACTGATGTCGACTACAGTAGACATTCTGTGTTGTTATTAACACATTCATAACCAATTTTTAAAAGTAAAATATGCTTTTCAGGCCTTAGCCAAAATTTTGGCGGATGCCTATTGTCGTCACCAGGCGCGTCCGTCCGTCCGTCCGTCCGTCCGTCCGTCTGTCCGCCACTTTTTAGAACTATAACTTGTTTCACATAACTTGAATGCACATTAAACTTCACATACAGGTTTATCATGACTAAAGCTTGACTAATTTCACATTTGACTTTTCTGTGACCCCTATGACCTTGACTTTTTTTCCGATCGACAATTTTTAGTAGAGCGCCGCTCTACTTTTTCAGTCTATGTGGGTCTGAGTGGTTTTCTGTATGATTAATTTCACGGCAATAACTTTAAATTTGTGGAATTGGGAACATAACTAACTCCATGTGTGTGTTAAGAATAACTTTTTTTGTTGAACCACGAAGCCAGATTTTGAGATTTTGGATCAGCTGATCAGATGAACACTGATATAAATGACGCATCACTTCCTATCATGTACAATACTATGTCAGCCATGTCTGTTAGGTGACGTCACATCTGTCCACCATCTACGACGTTAAGCCAACTTTGATTCAACGTCTTGTCTCTGCTGGCCTGCCAATACACATATATGGAGCCTATATAATATGCCTATCGGCCACTCACTGCCCAACAAAACAAACATTCACTCGATGTGGCATTAATGTTGGGCGAGCTTCATAGCCGATGCTCTAACATTAAACCAGCAAAAAAAAACCAATTCATTTGTAGTAAAAACTTAGGCCTAGGGCCTACTGGTGCCTACAGTCTGAATACGTTCTGAAAACTTTAAAAACACCCCTCAGGCAATGCATAGCCTAATCCTGCTATGCTTAATGAATCTCTTAGCCATATGCGAAGCCCCAGAAGTGACATTTAAATTAGGCTATTATTGTTTTCAACTCAACATCAAGTTATTAACTCACTAATTATATCGATAACTTTGCAATCTCAATATATCTAGGCTTATCGAGTTGTGAGTTCTATTATAGTGAGTTCTATTATAGTGAGTCTATTTAATGTTGTCCTCCAGTCTCACACTGTTATCACGCTGGTCTATCATTAAATCAACATTGGCTCAACAACTGTGGCAGTGGAAGTAGTTAATCTGTCTCCTGACTCAGTTATTTCAATCTGAACACTACACACTGCCATCACTCCTGAGCAAATAGCAGTAGGCCTACTAGCATGCAATGTGCCTAAGCTACTAAATTGTTTGCTAGACACGTTCTTTTGTACCTTCCCCTACCTGTCATTGACTGGGGTATGCCTAGTCTATACCACCCAAACTGTCAGGTTAATATAAACAGTTTCTGTTTAATAGATCGGCTTTGAATAATGAACTGCATCACAGTCCCAGCCCAGGGTCACACAGGGAGTAGCTAGCTGTGAAACGCAGTGACGTCACTCGGTGAAAACAAAGTTAATAACCCCCCCTCCCCCATACTTCATTCTGTAAAACGCAGTGACGTCAGTGAGAACAAGGTTATATAAGAACCCTCCCTCATACTTCATTGTATAAGCCAGCTCGGTGAAAACAAAGGAGGTCGAGGTCATTGAGTTTCACAGATTTGACATATTTCCTAATAGACCGGATATAGGCCTAATAATAAACACAGAGACGCAGTTGGGGGGCGTATTTACACGTGCAACGCATGACCAAAAAACCAGGCCCGTTTTGGGGGGGGGGGGGTTCGAGAGGGTCGCACGAGGGTCGCATGCCCCCAGAACCTCTTAACCTGCGTTTGCAATTTGCTCAGCGCCAAATATAAATTCAAACAGTTTTTTTACAGGGGGTCCAATTAACTTATTTCGAAAATACCCCAGCAATCCAAAATTCGACCCCCCTTCAAAAATTTCTGGGCACGGGCCTGTTAAAACAATGACCCTGAAGCCCGGCACAAGCTCTACTTCAGTGCCGTCAGGCTCTAGTTCTTGTTAACGCGATTCACTCAACAATTTTTTATGTTTCGCTCCAAAATTTATACCAGATATCCATCCCACTAATAGCTCGGACGAGTTCGAAATTGAGCAAGATTCGGACAGAAACTAAGTCATGGCGGCCAAAATCATCGGCCATCATTTTTTTAATATGCGTGATATCTGGAAAACCGGACCAGATAGCTAGACCATTACTATGGAACAAAATGTGCAGTTCCAGGTAGGGATATACCATGAAAAATTTCAACATGAAAAAATTCAAAATGGCCGACCTGCGGCCACTTCAGATAGTCAAATTTTCTCGTTAACGCGATTCACTCAACAATTTTTTATGTTTCGCCCCAAAATTTATACCAGATATCCATTTCACTAATAGCTCGGATGAGTTTGAAATTGGGCAAGATTCGGACAGAAACTAGGTCATGGCGCCCAAAATGGCCGATTATCGGCCATTATTTTTTTAATATGCGTAATATTTGGAAAACCGGACCAGATAGCTAGACCATTACTATAGAACAAAATGTGCAGTTCCAGGTAGGGATATACCCTGAAAAATTTCAATATGATAAGATTAAAAATGGCCGACCTGCGGCCACTTTCTATCGTCAAATTTTCTCATTAACACGATCCACTCAACATTTTTTTATGTTTCGCTATTGTCGAATGTGCTTGTTTCAAATGATTTTCACTTTAAAACGATGATTAGAGGCTGAGGCCTTTTTCCGTCGCCGACGGGCCTTGTTAATTTTGAAACACCGATATATGTTGGGACTTACATTTAGCAAATCACACAAATTTTCTGTCACTTGAAGTTGTGGATCGCGGTAGCGAGACACAACTTCAGGTGACTGAAAATTTAATTTGAAAAGCTCAGTGCTCTAAGGGTTAACATTAAACCCACCTATGTGCCTATGACGACCAGGGCAAGTATTCTCGTACCAGTTACGATTTATCGTATGCTTCGACTAATCCCAACTTCCGAAGCTTACGATATATCGTAACTTATACGAGAATAGGGGGCCTACGTGCCCTGGTAGTATTTTATGGATTCTATTCCGCCATGCCAATACCAACCAACAGTAACTGTGTACTTTTCAATTGAATATTTGCTACTTTTTGTAGTAGTCTTTGAAATGTTAGGTTTTGAAGTGAGCAGTTACGTTGTTTATCTTCAATGAGCATGTATGCTAACAGCATTAACTGTTTAGTTTTGAAGCTGTTACGTTTGTTTTTGCAGTTATTTGCTAACGAATCACTGTTTAGCCTTGAAGTCATCAGTTACGTTGTTTTTAACATCATTACAACAGTAAACATTAAACAGTAACTATTTGTTTATTACCCTAAACTGTAATCTGAACGAGTAACATATTTATAGTAGTCCCATAACCAGATAACCAGATAAAATAGGTATTCAAATGAATGAAGCAGAAAGAGCTAACTAAATATAAAACATTTATGATGATTTCAAATTGATAAAACCCTTGGTGTCCATGGTTTATACAAAAAGATTGCAGCGTTGTAAGAGTAAATTATAGTAAAGGTTATTTGAAAAGCCTCCTGGTTGAATGCTGTATAACAGCCATGATACTTTAGGCCCATGGTGTGTTAAAGCTGGGCCGACGTAGCAACATTGGGTCAACATGGTCAAGGCTTTGTTTTTAACGGGAGTAAGGGATGTTTCAAAGTTAAAAAAAATTCAAACATCCAACAAAAAATTGGAAGTGGTCGGGTGGGTCTGGGGCCATTTTGGATAGAAAAAAGAAAATTGGAAAACCATAAAAAAATTAAAATGTTCAATGATTAGGCCTATTGGTTTCCAAAAAAAAATTGAATAGGGAGGTGGGTGGGATCAATGAGCTCTATCCAAATTTTTTTGGATGTCTGGAATTTTTTAACACAGCATTATATCAGCATACAGTGGTTGGTAGGCTATGATGTTCACACGATACGCTATAGAAAGGAACACTGATCAGGAGGACACCTGGTGAATAGAAACTGCTTGACTCCGCTTTGGCATTGATCTAATAAGGCCTTGATCATGTTGATATCTTGTATTTCATCATGTTCATGACTTCTTTGTAATAGCAGTCACAAACGCCATGATAAAGTATAACGTCAGTCATTTGATTAAAAGATGATAACGTATTGACATATTCTGTGACTCTGACGTCTAAAATCGGTCCCCGCACTGAAAGTGTTAAAAATCGGCTAATTAAAGGGACTGGCCCAGGCTAAAATCATAAAAAAATCGGTGATTTTATTTCGGGTTCCTAATATGACCATATGATGTAAACATCTCCATAGACTAGAACTGCAAATTGTTATAATTTTTGTGCTGCGCATTCACCAGTTAGGCTAGATATAGAGACGAAATTCCCGCATTTCCTATTTTTTGACATGGTTGTCAATAATTAGAAATCAGGAATTTCGTCTCTATATCCAGCCTAACTGGTGAATAAGCAGCACAAAAATTTAAAAAAAATGCAGTTCTAGTCTATGGACATGTTCACATCATATAGTCATATTAAGAACCCAAAATAAAATCACCGATTTTTTAAATAATCTTAGCCTGGACCAGTCCCTTTAATGTTATCATGACTTATGGGTCTATGACCATTATTAATATTTTACTATTCCCGTGCGTGGATTGACTTTAGACGTCAGAATATGACGTCTAAAGACGTCATATTCTGACGCCTATAGTCGATCCCTCCGCACTGAGAGTGTCAAAACATCGGCTTATTAATGTTATCATATTTGACTATTACGGGTTCACCGCCATTATCAATATTTTACTCTTTCCATGCGGGGATCGATTTTTGACGTCTGAATCTGACGTTTATAGACGTCAGATTCTGAGGTCTAAAGTTGGCCCCCGCACAGGAAGTGTTAATAAATCAGATAATTAATGTTATCATAACTGGTATGGGCCTACGGTCATTATAAATATTATACTCTTTCCGTGCGGGGATCGACGTTAGACATCAGAATCTGACGTCTAACGTCGATCCCTGCACTGAAAGAGTAAGATCGACTCCAGTGGCTAATCGTACATTTTCATAGCCAAGGAATCGATTAAAACTAGTAAACTACCCTTGATTGACAAATTGTAATATGCTTGTGTAATCAGGTATTATCCACATGAGCCAAGATCAACTGTATCCCCGTCAGAATCTGCCGTCTACAAACGTGAGAATTAGAAATCTATGGACGTCAGAATCTGCCGTCTATAAACGTCAGAATATGACGTCTGTAGACGTCATATTCTGACGTTTAAAGTCTGTCCCCGCACTGACAGGGTTAACACTGGGCGTGTATCAGTATGACTCACGTGGATATCGATCTTCACCTGGCGCTTACACACCTTACATGGCCTTAGTGGTCTAATCTACGGTGCTCCCCTATAATGACGTCATAGGTCTACCACTCACGTTTACCATAAAACGTAATATACAGCTCGTAAACACTCTGTGATGGATGTAAGCAATGACATGTCTAGGTGGGCCCAGCAGAGTATACACGCCACTGTTAGGACTCTACTCGTGATTATACACACAACTAATTATTTTATTTGAATGTGGTCTGCATTGTCACCTGTCTACATTCTTTAATTGTCAGGTAAGTAGAGTAGATGAAATGAATATGTTTTTCTTCCTAACCTCCGTCCTAGCTTATTGTATTATCAAATACTGACCATGCTAACTGCGACGTACCTCAAAAAAAAAACTTGGAACCATTCGTTTTCAATGTGTATTTTTAACATTTTTAATCCCAAAAACTATAAATGAGGTGGGAATTAAATTCCCATCTCAGGGTGAAAGAACATTATCTGTTTTGATTGAATACGCAGATTTATTATATGATTACATACTTGCTAGTTTTTCTTTATATTCTGTTGTCATGGTTGCAGGCTGTAATGAGAATCATCCGGGTTCTGGATCCAGAAGGAGACGGCCGAATTCACTTTGCCGAGTTCTGTGAAGGTGTGCAGCAGATAATGGCCCTGAAAAGTAAGTCAACTGTGCAAACAAACTAGGCAGGCAGGCAGGCAGGCAGGCAGGCAGGCAGGCAGGCAGGCAGGCAGGCAGGCAGGCAGGCAGGCAGGCAGGCAGGCAGGCAGGCAGGCAGGCAGGCAGGCAGGCAGGCAGGCAGGCAGGCAGGCAAGCAAGCAAGCAAGCAAGCAAGCAGGCAGGCAGGCAGGCAGGCAAGTAGGCAGGCAAGCAAGCAGGCAGGCAGGCAAGCAGGCAGTTAGACATGCAAGGAAGTAAGCAGGCAGGCAGGCTGACGTAAAAATGTAGTACATGTATAAATGTAGCCGCATGATCACTTCGTTTATTTTGATTATTGCCCACGCCTGGTGCACCTAAATTATCGCCCACGTTTGGTGCGGCCATTATGGTTTATGATCGATATGATTCAGAGATAAAACGGTAACCACTGGTAACATACCGTCATCAGGTAATCATGTGAATTATGGATTTTTGCAAGGTATAGTTTTCACTTCTATGTGTGAAGTTTGACGTTGCCCTGGTCGTGTAAGGTAAGTGCATTTTCATCTATCCAATTGTCTGCTCAGTGGTCTGACTGTCAGACCTGATGGGGCAAGGTGGGTAAGTGCATCTGTAAGACAAAGTCTAAAAGTAGGCCAAGGTTCTCGACTTCAGACTACTCTGTGTGTTTTTGATCCCAAATACAAACTGATGATGACAGCCACTCACCCATCATTATAAACGTTTTTCGTATTTTGGGACATTGTGAACGCTTGAGAAACCCCTGTGCATTCAATAAACCCTTTCAGCGCGGGGACAGTCTTTATACGTCACAATCTGACGTATAAAGTCGATTCCCGTACGCACTGTAAGAAATAAAATATTTATATTAACCTTAGACTCATAACATAGATGAGGTATTCAAATTAGGCAGAAAGAACTAAACCATGTAAGATCAGTGATGATGATTTCAAATTAAAAATAACCCCTTGGTCTTCATGGTTTATATAAAAAGATTTCAGCGTTTTAATGGTAAAAAAACCGGGCGAGCGCGAACAAAATCGAACTAGTTTTAAGTGATTATCGTCGTACTTCACGCTGGCGCTCGCCTTTGCGTTGCACCCTTGCTGACCAGGGCCTGTACGAATGTGCAACATGTCACAGGTAACGAAGACAAATCCACTGTTCAGTCAGTATGTTGCGTTGGTGTTTTTATGGAAACGATAAAATACTGTAGATGTGGTAATCTTCGCGAGGTTTAATTTTCGCGAATTTAACCCTTTAACCGCCGGTGCCGTCCATATTCTTTTTTTACATTTTTTATTAGCACATTACATATCAGCTGGTTAACCTGTTAAATATAAAAAGTGACATTAATCAGCAAGATTTGAAATTTGTTGACCTCCATTTTGTCAAATCTGAATAATTTTCACTCACTTGAAGTTGTGGATCGCGTCAGCGAGACACAACTTCAAGAGGGTGAAAATTCCAATTGAATAATTTGGCGGTTAGAGGGTTAAGAATCACACGAAATTATTATTATGGTTATATTAACAGGATTAACGCTACCTATCATCAAAATTGATAATTCGCGAATTCTGTAAAGTCCCATAATCACAAATTTGTGAAAACCTAAACACGCGAAAATTGCCAGCTCGTGTTCGCGTGTTCCTGTGTTTTGCACTTCAGGATTATTTTCCCGACTTCTGCAATATCGCCTCAATGCAGACAGCGACGTATCTTCACTGACTCCTCAAAACTACAAGCCGCGATTTGCTTTTGCAATGCCCTACTTGTAGTGAATAAATATGACATGAAGTGGTTGTTAAAGCGATAGGCTACAATCAGGCTAAAATCACCAAAATCTGTATTTTTATTTCGGCTCCTTAATATGTACATAAGATGTCAACATGTCCATAGACTAGAATTGCTTACATTTTTAAAATTTTGTGTTTTGCATTTGCCAGTTGAGCGAGAAATAAGTATTAAATTTTATTTCGGACATGCATGTCCAAAATGTGAAATACGGGAATAACTGATAAATAGGCTTTAGGCAAATTTGCTAAGTTGCCACAGCAACCCAAAATTCAAAGGACTTCCGCAATTGTAGTCTATGAACATGTTCACATCTTATGGCCATATTAAGAAGCCGAAATAAAAATACACATTTTTCTGATGATTTTGGCCTGATTGTGTCGCTTTAAATTAAAGGGACTGGCCCAGGCTAAAATCATAAAAAAATCGGTGATTTTATTTCGGCTTCTTAATATGACCATATGATGTAAACATGTCCATAGACTAGAACTGCATTTTTTTTTAATTTTTGTGCTGCGCCTTCACCAGTTAGACTAGATATAGAGACGAAATTCCCGTATTTCTAATTTTTGACATGGTTGTCAATAATTAGAAATCAGGAATTTCGTCTCTATATCCAGCCTAACTGGTGAAAACGCAGCACAAAAATTAAAAAACTTTTGCGATTCTAGTCTATGGACATGTTTACATCATATGGTCATATCAAGAAGCCAAAATAAAATCACCGATTTTTGATGATTTTAGCCTGGGCCAACCCCTTTAAATATATTTGCCGTGTATTGTCCAAGCAGTTTCATGAGCTTTTAAGTAGCAATTGTAGATATGTGTAAGTTTTCACACATATTGATGTCATGCAGTGTCTGTACGTCATCATCCTTTAACGCACTCTTGTCAGTTGAACCCTTTGCGTGCCAAGGACGAAAATAGTCGTTAATATGTTTTATTAGCAGGTTAAATCACTGTTATGACGAATGAAATGAGGGCGTAAACATCAAGATTTCAAATGTGTTTGGTCTCAAATTAAACAAAAATCAGTAATTTTCACTTGACACAACTTCAAATGGGTGAAAATTTTAAGCAAATAACTTGGCAAGTAAAGGGTTAACTCTTTAAGTGCTTCATTACTACTTAACATTTTCCTTTCCTTTGAAGTTGGCATTGCTCACGCAATTGCCAACTTCAAATGAAAGGAAAATACCTCCTCACTTAAAAATTAAACGTGCTAAATTTCACAATGGGGGCTTTACTCAAGATTTATACATGCATATTTGTTCAATTTCTGTCAAGTTTTAGTTGTGGAAAAACAGTATGAATGCGCTTAAAAGCGTCGCCCGCACTCAAAGGGTTAAACATGTTAAAGCATAAAAATGTTTTCACGTGCGAGCGTATGAGAGCAGCAGAATACCTGGCCCACAGACAAATACATCATACATCTAGCAACATGATCAACCTACAAACTGACTGGCTTTTTATAGAGTTGACCAATACCAACCTCCCGCCCAGAAAAACACGAGTGGTATCCCAGTGTTCTTTTAATGTTGGCCCATCGTCTGGGATGCTAGCCCAACGTTAAACCAGCATTGGCTTTACATTTTGCGCTAACTATGTCCCTCGGGCAGGATTTGCTGCACAATGAACGGAAATAAAATTTGCCGTTGTAATTGGAGTTTTCAGTCAATATACCTGGCCTCATTAATCGTGCGTTACGTCGCACAGCCTAACATGGCCAAAGGGGTGTATCTAGGTGTGAGGGTGTAGGGGTGTACCCAGGTAATGGGTGTAGCCAGGTGTGAGGGTGCAGGGGTGTAGCCAGGTGTTAGCCTGGGTGTACTCAAACTAGCCCCAGTGGCTGAAACAGCACAAAATGGCGTAATGATTTGATATCGTGGGGAGCCTCCGTGACCGAGTG
This sequence comes from Flabesymbios commensalis, assembly GCA_964017125.1. Classification (NCBI taxonomy): domain Eukaryota; kingdom Metazoa; phylum Annelida; class Polychaeta; order Terebellida; family Flabelligeridae; genus Flabesymbios; species Flabesymbios commensalis. The sequence continues at coordinate 4,447,351 of OZ024904.1, read as the reverse complement.
GTAGCGTACTCGACATCAGAGCGCCATGGATCGAATTTCGAATGCTGTGTCTGGAGGGCATCATCAGGAGGTTCTCACAGCCCAGTTTAGCCTATGTAGTCACAAAAAGGCCTCCTGTCAGGTTGGGGTTGTGGGTGTTGTCCCATTTCGTACTATAGTCGGATTCGCACTAGCCGTGGTGAATGATTTTCGCGGATTTCTCAGTCAATTCTCAACCAATTTTCATGAAATTTCACACACACTGTTTTCCATTCATGTCGTAACTAACCTGAAAGTTTTGATAAATATTTTGGTCTAACTTCTACAATACTTATCAAAACTTCGCGAAACTCTCATGAATGGAAAATAGTGTAAAATTTCATGAAAATTGGATGAGAATGAGAAATTTAATGAATGAATTTAAAGTGAATCTGACTATAGCTCAAACAGTGACTGCAAACCTCCATGGAAATTAATGGATTGTTCCTTTGGCCCAGTCTTCAGCTAGTAGACACCGCTGCCTTTCCCGCTGGAGTTCGGGGTTCGGCTCCCCGTCTCGGCGGTTTGAAAGAAACAAAAATGTTTCTTCCCCATCCACGTGTAAAACTCAGTATTGTGGGGAGCCTCCGTGACAAAGAGGTAGCGTGCCCGGCCTCAGACCTGCACAAAGGTGGCCTAAAGCCCGATTCATCTCATTTTCAGCTAGTAGATCGCTCTCGGGCGGGGGCCCTAGGGTAGTGGTTAGCACCGCTGCCTTTCACGCCAGAGTTCGGGGTTCGGTTCCCGGTCTCGGCGGTTTCAAAGAAACAAAATGTTTCTTCCCCATCCACGTGTGAAAGTCAGTATTGTGGGGAGCCTCCGTGACCGAGAGGTAGCGTGCTCGGCCTCAGACCGCCAGGGCTCGAATTTCGAATCCTGTGTCTGGAGGACAGTGTCATCTCACTCATCTCACCATCCTCAGGAGGTTCTCCTGGCCCAGTTTAGCCTATATGTGCACAAATATGGCCTAAATCCCGATTCATTTCATTTTTTAGTAGATCGCTCTGTCAACGAGAAAGAATGAAATTTAATAGATTCGTAGATCCGAATGTACGAGGCGCTAAGCGCTGAGCAAATTCTGATCTACGAATCTATTGTAATTGAGTTCTTTCTTCGACTTAAAATAAACAGAATATGTGCAGATGTGCCAAGATTTGATATAGAAAATCTGAATTTCATAGTCAGTATTTAATATTAGACATGCAGTTTCATGGTTAAACCCGTATATTGTGCCCGACCTGACCGGTACAAAATAACAGTAGATTCGTAAATCCGAATCTACTGTTTTAACAATAGACTGATGTCACGGGTGTATTTTAACTTCAGTTCACTAGCTAGATTGAGAGGTTAGCATACTGGCTTGAAATAAACATTTCTTGGTCCGACGCCCTCAAAAGTGACAAGTTAAAAAACTACCCCCCCCCCCCATTATACATGTCATAGATACACCCCCGGAGGGAATGACCCCTTATGATGTTTCTAGATACACCCCGTGTGATGAGTCTATACCTACAACTCATGTTACACCGAACAATGGACCTGTAGTTAAGTGTGGTAACCAACAAACGCGCAATGTTGGTCCGGTGCTGGTTTAATGTTGGGCCGACGTCGCAGACGGCGGGTCAACATTAAAACAACATTGACATTTGTTTCTGTTTGCTTGGTAGTATGTTATGATATATATATATATGTGGTAAATCGTACATGTATCGTACATATATTTTATTATAGAGAGGCAAACAAACATACTGTGTCACCTGGTCACTGTCACTACATACCGGGTCGTGAAGGCAGAAAGAGACAAGGTAACGTCTAAATAGGTGTGTTAAATAGTGTTATAAACATGTAAATGCACAGTCAGAATGACGATGAATATGTAAGTGAAGTAATATTATCATATAAACCAAGAATCTGTAGATTATAAACAGTTTAAGACAGGACAATGTAACGTCTCAATAGATATGATATAGGCGTTACATAATATGACAGACATAGACTCGATGGATGTGTAAACAGGGAAATCAAGTAATATTGTAATATAATAAGATATATTATATATAATGTATATAATAATATTGTGTGTTGCATGACACCAATACTTCAATTCATATATTGTACTGGTATAACAAAACAGACAACAATTCTTCCGACATATATATTTAGAAGAATAGTGAGTGCAGGTGGACAAAATGGCTTCTATATAATACAGCCCGGTAATCACAACCTGTTTGTATAACATTTATCCGACGTTGTATAAATGTTATGAAAATGTTTTGTGTTTACTGGGAGGTTATCCACGGACAGGGAAAAACATGGCCCTGCTGGGAAAGCACGGGGAATTCTATAATTTGGATAGTCATGGTAATAGGATCTACAGGGAAAACACGGACATTTTATCTGGTAGAGCTGATGCTGAAAATGTCATGACTGAGAATGCTATTCCAGAAACATATCATTGTGCTAATTTTTGACAATTTTCGTTTTTGTTTAATTTGCCCGTAATCTGGTAATTAGGCTGATTAAAAGAATACATTGTGGCTGAACAGTTTTGAATCTGGCGTCACTACTTTACATTAGGAGCGGTTATTCATAACTAATAACAAATCTGGGGAAATAGTGCGTCTGAAATTCTGTGGATACCCTTTACTGCATGTGTTCGATATTAATTATGACCGCATTTAACAGTTTAATGTGTTTTACTCAGTGCAATCGTAGCTCGCTGCGACGCCCTTTTCTATGACACGGATATAAAATTTAATCGTATTTAATTTTGCATCAATTAAAATACCGATGAGGTACAATATTGGTAATTTATATATATAGTGATTAAAAAAATGTTGTCATGGATTCATGCAAGAGTTTACGAAACATTGTTACCGCGTTACCAGGTTATATGATCTTTGATTAAATGCCTATTTTCGCCCAAAACTGCTGTGGAGTTTTCTCAAACTATAGGTGTGTCCCCTGTACTCATGGTACTAAAAGCGGCTTGGGGCCCGGCTCACCCGTTCATTGATTATACAGTCCCCCTCTCCCCCCCCCCCCCTCCCCCCGATGACATCCTTTTCCTGTCCGTTTGAAGGGTTCCAAAATTCCATACCTAAAAAAAAGATTTTAAAATTGCTAGATCGTGAATTTATGAAATAGTTTTCGTTGCGGAGCATTGAAATCCATGTGATTTTAGATTGAAAGCATGTGACAGTCCCCAAACACGATACATTGACCCAATGTTGGGTCAATGTTGGTCCACCGTCTGCGACGCTGGCCCAACCTTAAAACAGCGTTGGGCAAATGTTTTGTGTTTGCTGGGTTCAACCGCACAAGACGTTGAACCAATGCTGGTTTAATGTTGGGCCAGCGTCGCAGACGTTGGCCAGCATTAAACCAGCATTGCTTCAACGTCTTGTGTTTGCTGGGAAGTTGATCCTGCTGGAAAGTTGATCTTATTCTGTGAAACGCAGTGACGTCACTCGGTGAAAACCAGGTTATATAACACCCCCTCCCCCATACTTCATTCTGTAAAACGCAGTGACGTCACGCGGTGAAAACAAGGTTATATAAGATCCCTCCCCCATACTTCATTGTATTAGCCAGCTCGGTGAAAACAAAGGAGGTCGAGGTCATTGAGTTTCACAGAATTGTGCACTAGACGTGGCCTTGTGCTCGTTCCAGCCAATCATGACCTACTCCGCAAATTCAAGACGTTGACCCAATGTTGATTTATTGTTGGGCCAGCGTCGCAGACGGTGGCCCAACAATGAAACAACATTACTTCAACGTATTGTGTTTGCTGGAAATCCTGTTCCCAGAAAACACGAAGCGTTGCCACAATTTTGGCTCAGTGTTGGCCCAGCGTCGTAGACGGTGGGCCAATACTGTACCAACATTGTGTCTCCTTCCTCTTTGGTTGATATCCTGTGAACATCCACCATGTCTATAATCTGTTGGAACGGTTCCAAAATTACATAATTACACAGACCTAACTGTTATTTAAGAATGGTATACGGAGCCATAGACATATGAGACCAGACCAGCTTCAGATTCTTATTCACGCTAATGAGTAAAGTGCTTGTTACTAAGACAGGACGATGTTGTATCTTCTTTTCTGAGTAAAGAATAGAAACGTCTAAGAATGTGAGTCTTTTTTTTAATTAAGGGGTGTTTCTTATCAACAACACTACAAATGCCTTGTAATTGAGGTCGTTTTTAGACCTCAGCGTTTTAGCACCAAACTTGTTGGAATGCATATTTACCTTCACACACATAGATACTGGTTAATCATGACTAAAGCTTGATTGAGTCAAGGAATCGATAGGGCTTTATTTTGCTAAAGAAACACCAATAATCATAATGCTATCAATTTCATATCTTATTTAGAGTGATTATATCTAACGATTTAAAATATATATATATATATATGTACTGTGATGACAGATACAAAGTCAAACTTTTTTTCTCCTCAAAAAGTGAATATTTCTAAAGGTTTCCAGCAACACACACCCGTGGAAATTGAATTGGAGCCACTTCTATAAAAAACTCATTCTAAATATTTTTGTGAGTGCGAATAACGTTATTTATGATTCTGATTCTGTCATCAAGTTACATTTGTAGAAACTTCGTCACAAGAGCCATAAGTCATTCACTTTCGTTGTTACATAAATGATATACCGTAGGTGGGAATGAATGTATCCAGCTTAGATTATTAGCATAGTTATTTTGTCTAGTAGACATTCTGTGTTTTTACTAGCCTCTGTATAACATGTAAAGGTATAACCCCTGATAACCAGATGTTAAAGTAAAATATGCCTTCGATCGTGGAACACTGAGATGTATTTGGACAAATATTTCACAAATAACATTAATTTTCAGTCACTTGAAGTTGTGTATCGCTGTAGCGAGACACAATTTCAAGTGACTGAAAAGTGTAAATTGAATAGCTCAGTGATCCAAAGGTTAAGACTGTAGTTTTTTATTTATTAGATGTATTTTTAGAGTTGAGAATAATATTATGGACCTCAGTTAAATCTCACTATGGGTTGCAATAGGTTGTAGTCTGTACCGCTCAGATTTCAGCCCGTTTACTATGTCAGACTGCTAGTGTAAATATATATATGGAATCAACCTAGTTAATTATCTGTCGTGTTTGTTTATATACACGGGACATGTATCTGACACGATACACCGGATCTGGTGAACATTTACAGTCCTAGGAGATTACCTCTGGGTCACCTCTAATGGCTGGACCCTAGAGGCGGAGAGCTGTACGCATAAAAGACCCTCTAGTTGTGAAAAGGCATCCATGTGAATAATTTTTGTTTTCTTTGACACTTGAAGTACTGTAGCCATTCATCACGTCGTAATATAATTTTTCTTTGTTAAACATCCTAAAATTAAGATTATCTTAACTTTCTATCATTTCCATTAGAAAAGTTAAGATGATCTTAACTAATGGAAATGACAAAAAGTTAAAATAATCTTAATTTTAAGATTCTTCGTGGGATGGGCCCCTGGACAATAAAATTTAATATTCAGTCACTCGAAGTTGTGTCTCGCTACCGCGATCCACAACTTCAAGCGTATGGAAATTACTCGATTTGTAGAATTTAAGTGGCAAATTTTCTCAATGTCACAGATTTTACATATATTTTATATTTAAAATATGCACAATTTACTGTTAATCAAAACAGAGAGACAGTAGTGGACATCATAAGTCAAGGACAAATCCGTGTTTTAAAATATGACTATCTAAGCAGTATTTAAACAATATACGCTAACCCTTTAACCGCTAAATTATTTAATTGAATTTCCACCCACATGAAGTTGTGTCTCGCTACCGCGATCTACAACTTCAAGTGACTGAAAATGATCCAGATTTTTAAAAAATGGAGGTCAACGATTTTGAAATGTTGCTGATAGATGTTACATTACTCTGACATGTTTAAAATCTGGTATTTAATGACAAAATGGAAACACAACGAATATAATCGGGACCAGCCGTGAAAGGAAATGCTGTTTTAATGTTGGGCCAGCGTCGCAGACCGATGCCTCACTTTGCTGTCAGGTTCAACATCCTTAGTAACTGCCTTGTTGCCTTTGCATGGCAGTAGTTTGTATCAGATGGTGGAGTATCGATCTATGATCTGGTCTGAGGTTAGTAGGGGGGGGGGGGGGACGGTATCCTGTCAGGCGGGCATTGTAGCTGTATATACTATACACAGGGTCTGCTAACAGTATGTAACACGGAATCTTAGCTACAGTTGAACCCATTGTCGCATTGGTAGAGCGCCTGACTCTCTCGCCAGTCATGCATGCGTCCCGGGTTCGAGTTCCGTTGATCCGGTGTGGGATTTTCAGAGAAATATCCTTGTTTCTCTCCTCTCAATGTGACTAGGCGATCACGTGATCACGTTAATGGCGGCCTCGTCGAATTAAAAGTTAATTTCTCACAGGGTCCTTAACAGTTGAACCCTGTACTGGTCGGGGTACTGGGATGATTGCTAGTATCACTGAGTATAGTAGTACTTTTCGCCCCCATCCGGGGAGAGTCATTAGGGATCTGTTCCGTCTGTTGAATGCTGTAAAGCATTGTACAGAAGCATTGGTCTACAGCAATAATCCAAGGGAAGTTGCAGCCTCCTCGTATCTGGCCGTAATCTTCGGGCGGATTGCCAGTGGCGTACCTTGGTTCCTCTGCTCAACAGCGGAGCCAATGCAGCACCCGCATCAGTGCAGGCGCTGGTGTAGGTCGTGGTAGCCTTAAATAATCGGCAATAGAGTGTTTGACATTAGGTCTCTCACTGGGGATGAATGAAGTTAGCCTTCCTATTGTTACTCTGGGGACTATCCGACCCGAGGATAGCGGAGCTGTGCGAAATGCCACGGTGTTTCAGCAATAAATTGCATATCGAAACCCAAGTCTCCGGCCATCTGGGCGTGTCTGGGAGTAGATCCCCTAGACTTGCCCAGAACCCCTTATCGGGCGAGCGAAGGAAAACGCTCTCAATAACCCAACATGCCCTATCACCCCCACCCTCACATCATCATCTGTACATCATTCACCTCATCAATTGACTTCACAGTTTTTAGCATATATTACAATGTCACTTAAAATACCATTTGTGCCGAAAAGTGGCGTAAAGATTTACTACTACTGCTACTGTACTGGTCAAAAGAAATACTGGCCCATTTTAGCAGACTGATCACATTTGATTGTTATTACATTGTATATAGTGACATCATAAGCCAAATTGGTCTGGCTTAAACATTCCATTGTTCATGGTGTATTTTGTTGCTTATGTAGGCCTATAGTGCATGTCACATTGACCCTCTCAGCGCGGGGAAAGACTTTAGACGTCAGAATCTGACGTCAATAGACGTCAGATTCTGACGTCTAAAGTCGATCCCCGCACTGTAAGGGTTCACACGTAGGACCTGTAGCCGTTAAAGGGACTGGCCCAGGCTAAAATCATGAAAAAATCGGTGATTTTATTTCGGATTCTTAATATGACCATATGATGTAAACATGTACATAGACTAGAACTGCAAATTTTTGTAATTTTTGTGCTGCGCATTCACCAGCTAGGCTAGATATAGAGACGAAATTCCTGATTTCTAATTATTGACAACCATGTCAAAAATAGGAAATGCGGGAATTTCGTCACTATATCTAGCCTAACTGGTGAATGTGCAGCACAAAAATTATAAAAAATTGCAGTTCTAGTCTATGTACATGTTTACATCATATGGTCATATTATGAATCCGAAATAAAATCACCGATTTTTTGATGATTTTGGCCTGGGCCAGTCCCTTTAACTTATTATGGTTATAATCACTACTAATAAACACGTAACAAACACGAGATGCTGACCCAATGGCGATTTACTGTTGGGCCAGCATTGGAGACGTTGAGCCAACAATAAATCAGCATTGAACCAACATGTTTGCTGAGTCTATGGGTCTTATGTGTCTTGTGTCTACACATGGCACTTTGTCAAAAGTGTCCATAATGAATCATTGTCAATTTTTGTCAATTTAAAGGTGATCTATCACCCCTTATATGGTATGAATAATTATATCCTCATGTGGGGTGATGAGAGGGTCACATGATAGCCAATCACCCCATATAAGGAAACACTTGTGCCCCATTTTGTGGCAGCTTTGATTTATTTGTCCCAAAATTATTCATACTATATAAAGGGTGATAGATCACCTTTGAACAAGACACTGTAGATCTGGTAATGTTCGCGAGGTTTTAATTTTCGCGAATTTTGCGAAGAGAGCAAATTCGCGAATTCAAGAATCTCGCGAAAATTGTTATTATGATAGCGCTACTAAAGACAAATGGAAATTCGCGAATTCTAAATTTCGTGAAAAGCCCTAAAATCGGAAATTCGCGAAAATTTAAACATGCGAAAATTACCAGATTTACAGTATATCGGAAATAAGTGTCCAGGTCTGATCACCGCCAATTTTTTAAAAAAATTCTTGCCGAGGTAGAAAAAATCTGCAGCCAGCAATAACTCTACCCCCCCCCCCTCCCCTCCCCCTGATATATTTAATGGTGCGTCCCTAAGTGTCCAGGTCTGTGACAAAGTACAAACACGTCACTATTGTGATGTCTGCTATATCTGTTGAGTAAACAGTCACCTCATGGCAAACACGAAACATTCACCCAATTCTGTTACAATGTTGGCCCACCGTCTGTGACGTTGGCCCAAGATTTTACCGACATTAGGTGAATGTATCGTATTTGCTTGGTTATGCCAGACAGTTCTGTGGTTATGCCAAGTCACGGCACAAACTCCGCTATTTACAGGTGCATATTTACCTGTGTGTACCTGGCCACGGCGTCAACACGTCAGTGACTGCCTGAAGACGCTGGACAATCACACAGATCACTGGATAAAATACTGAATAATAACAGGTTAGACAACATGTCTGAGACTGGAGAATAGGTGAAAGAACACGTTAGACACTGGTTTATAAGTGAAAATGATTTATCTATATAAACTAAACTGCCTGGTCTGAACAATCACATCGATCACTTGGTGAAATACTGGATAATACGAGGTCATACAGCATGTCTGTGGATGTGAAATCAGAGAATTAAACAAGTTAAAGACTGAGCTATAAGTGAAGTTGTATTTAGCTATAAACTAAACTTTACATCATCGCCATGGCAACTGCGTCAGGTATGCCGGATAGACAGCAGAGGTTGTTACAGTTAATAGAGTGTCCTATTTGTCTGAATGAACTACAGGATCCTAGACTTGTATCATGTCGACACATCTATTGTTACAAGTGTCTTAAAGACTACCACATGAAAGGAAACCATGGAAACGCTCTGCCCTGTCCACAGTGTAGAGAGGTGACTACACTATATCAAGGTGGTGTGGATAATCTTCCCAAGTTTTTCTTCATGAATGAATTGAAGGAAGTGGTCATGTCAGAAGAACAAGTAAGCAAGGATAAACCACAGAAACATAGAGGTGTTGCCTGTTCTACAGAGGATTGTGGTCAACCTGGTCTGAAATACTGCAAGCAATGTGAATATCTCTGTCAGCAATGTTATGATGATCATAGCAAATCTAGATTCTACAAATCTCACCAAGTTATTCCAGCCAGTGAAGGGGAGGCATTCACCAAGGCTAAGGTTCCCCCTTACCCACCATGTCACCGTCACAATCATTATGTGATGGATTTGTACTGCCGTACATGTAACATGCCTGTATGTGTTACTTGTTCTCAAGGTGACCATCGAGGTCATGATTGCTGTGACCTTGATAAACAGGCAGAAATATGTAAAACTAAACTAGAGAAGATATGTGAAGACACGGATGGACTTATTGATGTTGTGAAAAAAGCTATAGATAAAACCAAATGTCAAGAAAAGCAGGCTGAGGCAGACATTGATGACGCATGTATTCAGGTGAAGTCTACCTTTAAGATAATGCACGATAAGCTAAATGAGGAAGAGAAGAGAATGTTGGCCAATTTACAAACTGTACAGAAACGTGTGAAAAAAACAATTGATGTCACTCTAGACAGCCAAATGATGACCCAGGCAAGTCTGGAAAGTCTGAAGACGTGTCAAGTAAAGCTGGCTGACAAAAATAGTGCTTACGATTTTTGTACAGTTACTGATTCAATGCAGAGAGATGTGGAAAAACACTTCAGTAAAGAATTACCAGGGTTTATTTGGAAAAGTGTGAAAGTGAGCAAAGATCAATCTGGTGAGCTACACTGCGAAGGAAAAGTTGATTTAGTGGAATCTGTGGAGACAGAAAAAGTAGGGGTGACAGGTTCTGTGACGTCAGATAAACAGGTAGAGGTGACAGGTTCTGTGGCGTCAGATAAACAGGTAGAGGTGACAGGTTATGTGGCATCAGATAAACAGGTAGAGGTGACAGGTTCTGTGGCGTCAGATAAACAGGTAGAAGTGAAGGAGGTGAGTAGGATCCGCTTACACACCCAGGATAAAGGTGATGTGTGGGGTATGGTGGTGTACCATCAGCGTGTTTATGTTGTACATCTGAATGGTTTAATAGTGTACTGTTATACACCTGATGGTTCACTCAGTCACAAGTATGAACATAAAGGTGGAACAAATGCTGCTATCAACGGAATGTGCCTGATGAAGGATGGAGACACAGCCATGCTGGTTGTTAGTGATTATAGTAATAAAGCTCTAGTCTGGATCAGCATCATTGATGACGTCACCATGGATCACCACCACACACAGCGCCTTGATTATGGTCCTTATGGATCATACAATGACAGAGGGGATCTGATGGTGTGTGATCCTGACAACCACAAGATTCACCTCTACACACATGACGGTCAGACACTGGCCGTCATCAACCTGCCTGGTGACGTTAAGCCGTGGAGGGTAACACGTCATGGTGACGGTGACCAGTATGTCGTCAGTGACGGGAGTAATAACGAGGTTGTGATGATTGACGGGAGAGGACAGCTGAAGACACGATACAAGGGTGGCATACACGATGTAAAGCTGAGTGCACCACGTGACGTCATCACTGACACTCACAGAGGTGTCCTGATTGCTGACTGCTTTCACAATCAGGTGCTGCTGCTGAGGAAGACAGGAGATGTGGTGAAGATACTGGATCAACACGTGATATTACCATGGACCATGTATCTGGACACTGACCATCACAGACTGTATGTCTCTGGTAGAGACCAGCATTATGTACATCATGTGTTTATATTCAACTATAAACTCCTCACAGGCGGCAAAGAACTCGCTATGAAAATCACCAAGCTATACATGAGAGTGGAGATGTGATCATTTCTTAAATATTATATGAAAAAGACAGGTTATCATCAATATTTGAAAATATTAACGTTACTGTTATTGTGGTACTAGTTCATTTCTTCTCATTTTCATTCATTCCGAAATATTAATGGTCGCCGCAATTCCCAGCGCAGGATGAAGATTACCCGATTATTATTTAACCAAATGTTAAATCTCAGAAGAAAGTTGAAAAGGTTGTTATTTTGATAAAGTATACTGTTTGTTATTCAAAGAATTTTATTCAAACTATGGTATGATTTATTTATCTGAAATGGGTCATAACCCTCACAGCGCGGGGATCGTCTGTAGACGTCAGATTCTGACGTCTAAAGTCGATCCCCGCACTGTAAGAGTAAATATTTATAATGGTCGTAGATCCATAACATAGGTATTCAAATGAGTCGGAAAGAGGTAACTAAGACATTTATGATGATTTCAAATTGAAAAAACCCCATTTGGGTTGATGCGTAAACACACATCTTATTCACAATAATAATAGTGATTTAACCAAAAAACGATGATAGTTGTGTTCAGCGCTTGTTGGGTTTATTGTAATTGTATTGGCTTATACCTATTGTTCCTGTATTGTATTCTTGGGAGATATCACCCTGATATTTTAACAAATGCTATTATATTTACATTTTACGGTGTCGTATTAATACATAGTCTCAACACGGTACTTCTTAGTATATATACATTATATGATGCAAGCACATGGTATAAAGCATGTGGTATAAAACATGTGGTATGAAACATGTGGTATAAATCATGTGGTATAAAGCATGTGATATAACATAGGCTATGTGGTGAAAAGTATGTAGTATAAAGCATAAATAATATAAAAATATGTGGTATAAAGCATGTGGTATAAAACGTGTGGTATAAAGCATGTTGTATGAAATATGTGGTATAAAGCATGTGGTATAGAGCATATGGCATAGCACATGTGGTATAAATTATATGATGTAAGCACATGGTATAAAGCATGTGGTATAAAACATGTGATATAAAGCATGTGGCATAAAGCATGTGGTATAAAGCATGTGGTATGGAACGTATGGTATGAAACGTGTGGTATAATGTATGTGGTATAAACGTGTGGTATGAAACGTTTGGTATAAAGTATGTTGTATAAAACATGTTGTATAAAGCATGTGGTATATAGCATGTGGTATAAAGCATGTGGTATAAAGCATGTGGTATAAAACATGTGGTATTATACATGTGGTATAAAGCATGTGGTATAAAGCATGTGGTATGAAATGTATGGTAGAAAGCATGTGGTATAAAGCATGTGGTATGAAATGTATGGTATAAGGCATGTGGTATAAGCATGTGGTATAAAACATGTGGTATGAAGCATGTGGTGTACAGTGTGTTATAAACTGTCAATTATTATAAATCACACATATACTTCTCAGCCTTCACCACGTTTACTGCTCAGTTCCTAAATGTTATCTACTAGTATTGTATATTTGCGAGATATGCTATTTCGACGAATATTACTGCGGTAAAATATTACATTTGAATTTTCTAGATGTGTTGTAATTAAACGAGGCTATTTGTCTTTTGATATAATCTGGCAACAATCACTAAATACACGTGTGTATTATAATATTTAATATATTATTTATTCTTCGTAAATGATTGACATTGATGAAGGAATGGTTATTTTAAATATACAGCATGTACCATCAATCTTATCTTCAAATCCTAGAAGGCAAAGTGTCATATGTGTCACTGATCTGAGTGGTAAATACGACATTCTGATTGCTAGCGGTCGTTATGCAACAATAAATACATGTTCATAATGATATTGACGTGTTACATTTCGATTTTTAATTAAATTTAATTATATTTTTAATTTGTTTTAATCTTTTTTTTTATTGATATAAATCGTATAGATATTAAGCGCTGATTTGCTGTAACAGTTCAATTTGATGCTCGGTTTTTGTTTTTGCCTTCCTGTCGTCGCCTCTTGTTCTGCTTATTTCTCAAAGATTCTGCCACTCCGTTATAATTTTTGGTCTCACAACGCTGAATTATTTGTGTATAAACCATGGAGACAAAGGTTTTTGTTCATCAGCCACAGAATAGCGCTCACTCCACCCCCCCCCTCTCCTCCATAGTGGCAGATCCAGAGATGGGTCAGGGAGGGGGAGGGGGGGGGGGGGTTGTCGAGACCTGATCTATCCCTTTGGTAACTGAATGATTCAAAATCACTCCCTAACTCTTAAAGCGCTGAATATTTTCATATAAACCATGGAGACCAAAGGGTTTTATTCAATTTGAAATCATCCTAAATGTCTTAGTCAACTCTTTCCGCTTCATTTGAATACCTATGTTATGGGTCTAAGGCCATTAGAAATATTTTTACGCTCACAGCGCGGGGATCGAATTTAGACGTCAGAATCTGACGTCTGTAGACGTCAGATTCTGACGTCTAAAGTCGATCCCCGCGCTGTAAAGGTTAAAATGGTACTAACGTCTAGAGTAGATTTCAGCATTTCTTCTAGCCCTTCAAATAACACAAAATGAGCACGAAATTTGGTTCAGAATCTGACTCTGTAGTCGATCCCGCACTGAAAGAATAAACCATCTATAATGGCCGTAGACCCATAACATAAGTATTCAAATGAAGCAGAAAGAGCTAACTAAGACAATTATGATAATTTCAAATTGAAAAAAACCTTTGGTTTTATCATCTTCCCTAGCAAGTTATCTTAATACACACTGCGGTAGCACTCGCGTGAGACTGGCCAAGGGAAGATGGGTTTTATTGGCTGTGTCTGTAATCATGGTAATCACTGTAACTGTGACCAATGTGAAGTGAAAAATATCTTACATTTGTGAAACTAATATGTGAAACCTACATTTACAAATGCGAGAGATTTTCAGTGACTTGATGTTGTGGATCGCGATAGCGAGACACAACTTCAAGTCACTGAAAATTAAAATTGAATAGCTCTTTGCTCTAGGGGGTCGCGGTAGCGAGACACAACTTCAAGTCACTGAAAATTGAAATTGAATAGCTCTTTGCTCTAGGGGGTTAAGCTCTAGGGTGTTAGCTCACGACCAGACCAACTCAAACACCGTCAGGTGTTTCAATACCACCTAACTCTGACCTACATACCCTGATAACGGCCAGTCAACCCTTTATGTTAAACCCATGGTACCAAGATACTTAGAATCAGTTAAGTCTTTACATTCTATTGAGGCATATGTGCGAATTGTTCCAATCTATGTGCAAATTGTTCCAGTCTGCGATTTTTTCCCGTCTGTGTGCGAATTGTTCCAGGTTATGTGCGAATTATTCCAAGTATGTGCGAACTGTTCCATGTTTTGTGCGAATCGTTCCAGTCTATTTGTGATTTTTTCCGGTCTATGTGCGAATTATTCCAAGTTATGTGCGAGCTGTTCCATGTTTTATGGGAATAGTTCCGGTCTATTCGCGAATTGTTCCCTTCTATTCGCGAATTGTTCCTGTCTATTTGCAAATCGTTCCAGTCCATTTGCGAATCGTTCCAGGATATGTGCAAATTGTTCCAATTTATGTGCGAATTTTTCCAATATATGTGCGAATTTCTCCCGTCCATGTGCGAATTGTTCCAGTCTATGTGCGAACTGTTCCAGGCTATGTGCGAATTGTTTCAGTTTATGTGCGAATTGCTTAAATTTATGTGCGAATTGTTCCAGTTTATGTGCGAGCTGATCCAGCTCATGTGCGAATTTTTTTTAGGCTATTGGCGAATTGTTCCAGTTTATTTGCTAATCGGTCCAGTCTATGTGTGAATTGTTCCACTCTATTTGCGAATTTTTCGCGTCTATGTGCGAATTGTTTCATGCTATGTGCGAATTGTTCCAGTTTATGTGCAAACTGTTCCATTTTTGTGCGGACTGTTCCAGACTGAATTGTTCCAGTTCATGTGCGAATTGTTCCAGTCGATGTGCGAATTGTTCCAATCGATGTGCAAATTATTCCAGTCGTTGTGCGAATTATTCCAGTCGTTATGCGAATTATTCCAGTCGATATGCGAATTGTTCCAGTTCATGTGCGAATTGTTCCAGTTCATGTGCAAATTGTTCCATTCTCATGTGCGAATTATTCTTTGTGCGAATCGTTCCAGTTTCATACACTATTTAATTTCTAGTGAAATTTTAAACTGCAATGGAATTAAAGAATATGTGTTGTCATAACTAAACTGAACTGACAATCAAAGTAAGTCTCCCAGAAATCGTATAGTAATAGTATGTACTGACTGACCATATGCTACAGGGGTACTGGGATGATTGCTAGTAGTATTACTTTTTGCCCCCAACTGGGGAGGGTCATTAGGGATCTGTTCCGTCTGTTGGATGCTGTGTACGGCATTGTACGGAAGCACTAGTCTACAGCAATCATCCAAGGGCAGCTGCAGCCTCCTCGTATCTGGCTATAATCTTTGGGCGGATTGCCAGTGGCGTACCCTGGTTCCTCCTCTCAACAGCGGAGCCAATGCAACACCCGCATCAGTGCTGGCGCTGATGTAGGCCGTGGTAGCCTCAAATAACCGGCAATAGCGTGTTTGACATTAGGTCTCTCACGTGGGATGAATGGAGTTACCCAGAGAGAGTGATCCTTCCTATTGTTACTCTGGGGACTATCCGACCCGAGGATAGCGGAGCTGCGCGAAATGCCACAGAGTTTCATCATTAAATTGTACAGCGAAACTCAAGTCTCCGGCCGTCTGGGCATGTCTGGGGGTATATACCCTAGACATGCCCAGAACCAGGAAAAAGCTCTCAATAACCCACCATGCCCCATCACCCTCATTCATCACATCATTCATCTCATCAATTGACTACAACGTTTTTATCGTATTAGAATGTCACTTAAAAGACCTTTTGTGCCGAAAAGTGACGTAAAGCAATTATTTACTACTACTACTACCATATCATGCATATGCTACAGTATTAAACAATGTCTAATGTACCATTATGCAATACATATAGGTTAGTAAAAAAAGCTTTACAGCTTTTTATTTGTTTAATTAAAAAATGACCTTTTTCTATGCCACGTAAAACACATCCGTTTCGAGCTATACACACTGTGACTGCAGACTCCCACATAGAGCTTGCGGTGGTCACCATTTCAGATTCATTATACACACGTTGTTCCAACCCTTTAAGTTTAAGCCCTCACGATGCATTAAAGCATCATTTCATATCCCTGAAAACAGACTTAATTTTCCTACACTCAAGGGTTTTAGAACGAAAATTTCCATGAAACTTGTTTACCAATACATGGTAATTTTCTTTAATTTTTAAACCACATCAAATCATCTTCATCCACTACAAGGCGAGAATTGCGACAGCAATTCGCGGCTTGTAGTGGATGAAGATGACAATGGTAAATTCAGGCTTGAAAGGTTTAACGTATATTCTGTCATTTAATGTTGTAAATTACGTTACAGAATCCGGTTTTAACCCTTTCAGTGTGGGGACTAACTGTAAACGTCAGATTCTGACGTCTGAAGTCACTCCCCGCACTGAAAAAAATAAAAAAAATTATAATGACCTTAAACCCATACAATAGGTATTCAAAAGAGACAGAAAGAGCTAACTGAGACATTTATGATGATTTATGATTGTACAACTTAAATGGTGAGCAGTATATTTATTTATCCCTTGGGCCTGAAGGGTTGAACTCTTTATCTCCCAATAATAACTTGTTTTCACTCACTTTAACCCTTTCAGCGCGGGGACCGTTTTCAGACGTCAGAATCTGACGCCTATGGATGTCAGATTCTGACGTCAAAAATCGATCCCCGCTCTGAAATAATTAAAAAAATAATATGTATTCAAATGAAGCGAAAGACAATATTTCAGTGTCGTAAGGGTTGAGCTGTGCAATTGTTTGAACAATATATGGCAATATTATTTAACCCTTACAGTGCGGGGATCGACTTTAGTCGTCAGAATCTGACGTCAGTAGACGTCAGATTCTGACGACTAAAGTCGATCCCCGCACTCTAAGCATGGTAAGAGTAGACATATTTCTAACTGCCGAAGACCCATAACATAGGTATTCAAATGAATCAGAAAGAGCTGATTAAGACAGTTATGATGTTTTCAAATTGAAAAATACCTCTTTGGCCTTCAAGGTTTTCATAAAAAAATGCAGGCTTCAAGGGTTAAAGAAGACTTCACTGGTAAATTCAGGTTTATAAGGTTTAGGCCCTAATACCACGACATAGAGGCTTAGGCCTTAATACCACGACATAGAGGCTTAGGCCCTAATACCACGACATAGAGGCTTAGGCCCTAATACCACGACATAGAGGCTTAGGCCCTAATACCACGACATAGAGGCTTAGGCCCTAATACCACGACGTAGAGGCTTAGGCCCTAATACCACGACATATAAAGGTTTAGGCCCTAATACCACGACGTATAAAGGCTTAGGCCCTAATACCACGACGTATAAAGGCTTAGGCCCTAATACCACGACATATAAAGGCTTAGGCCCTAATACCACGACATAAAGGCTTAGGCCTTAATACCACGACATATAAAGGCTTAGGCCTTAATACCACGACATATAAAGGCTTAGGCCCTAATACCGCGACATACAGGCTTTGGCCTTAATACCACGACATATAAAGGTTTAGGCCCTGATACCACGACATATAAAGGCTTAGGCACTAATACCACGACATATAAAAGCTTAGGCCCTAATACCACGACGTGTATAAAGGCCTAGGCCCTAATACCACGACATATAAAAGCTTAGGCCCTAATACCACGACATATAAAAGCTTAGGCCCTAATACCACGACATATAAAGGCTTAGGCCCTAATACCACGACATATAAAGCCTTAGGCCCTAATACCACGACATAAAGGCTTAGGCCCTAATACCACGACATATAAAGGTTTAGGCCCTAATACCACGACATATAAAGGCTTAGGCCCTGATACCACGACATATAAAGGCTTAGGCCGTAATACCAATAAATATAAAGGCTTAGGCCCTAATACCACGACATATAAAGGCTTAGGCCATAATACCACGACATATAAAAGCTTAGGCCCTAATACCACGACATATAAAGGCTTAGGCCCTAATACCACGAAATATAAAGGCTTAGGCCCTAATACCACGACGTATAAAGGCTTAGGCCCTAATACCACGACATATAAAGGCTTAGGCCCTAATACCACGACGTATAACGGCTTAGGCCCCGATATCACGACGTATAAAGGCTTAGGCCCTAATACCACGACATATAAAGGCTTAGGCCCTAATACCACGACGTATAGAATGTAAGGCCCTAATAGCACGACGTATAAAAGGTTAGGCCCTAATACCACGACGTATAGAAGGTTAGGCCCTAATACCATGACGTATAGAAGGTTAGGCCCTAATAGCACGACGTATAGAAGGTTAGGCCCTAATAGCACGACGTATAGAAGGTTAGACCCACATAGCACGACGTATAGAAGGTTAGGCCCTAATAGCACGACGTATAGAAGGTTGGGCCCTAATAGCACGACGTATATAAAGTTAGGCCCTAATACCATGACGTATAGAAGGTTAGGCCCTAATACCACGACGTATATAAGGTTAGACCATAATACCACGACGTAAAGAAGGGTAGACCCTAATACCACGACGTGTTGAACCGGCAGAATAAACAAACATGTCGCGGCACTTAACCCTTTCAGCGCGGGGATCCTCTTTATACGTCAGAATCTGACGTCTAAAGACGTCACGTCCAAAGTAAATCCTCGCATTGTGAGAAATAAAATATTTGTGATGACCGTAGACCCATAACATAGGTATTCAAATGAATCAGAAAGAGCTGAATAAGACATTAATGATGATTTCAATTCGAGAAAACCCTTTGATCTCCATGGTGTATTTAAAATATTTCAGCGTTATAAGATCAGCAGATACTGTGATAATACAGACTCAGGTCTTAGAGGGTTAGTGGTGTATATATCTAGCCCTTGGGGTTAGAGGGTTAAGTCTCTTGTCGCCCCGTATACTCCACATTACTCAGGTCTTAGAGGGTTAGTGGTGTATATATCTAGCCCTTGGGTTTAGAGGGTTAGGTCTCTTGTCTCTTGTATAGGCCTACTCTACATTACGTGTCGCCTCTCTGTGCACTTAGAGACTAACGACCAGTCGAAATCAACCAATACTCAACGTATTATCAGCTTGTTTACAATCATACTGCTATTGTCGGTCACCACACCAGGATTCGTATTATAACATAACCTAACACACGTGGTGTTAAGTGTGGTGTTTAGGTGAGGTTGTGACGTCACATACCCGGTATACCCGGAGTTAGACCCGGGGTGGCGCGGCCTGAGACCCCGGTGTATAGGTGCCAGCACGCTGACCACCCCGTCTGCTGTCTGCTGTAAATGCCGTCAGAATAATAGTCCTTGGGCCAGGGGCCGAATTTTTACGATTTAGTACCAATCGGGGTGACTAAACTTTGTTGTGATTTTCAGTTAGATACATATATGAGGGGTCTAAAAAAGTATGATGGCCCTTTCAGAACGGTAGCTTAAGGGCAGTATTTGCAGTTTTAAAGAGAGGGGGGTCTCTGAACCAAAAAGTAAATATTAACTATATCTTTTCATCTATGTGTCCTACAAAAATCCATAATATATCGTTTCTGGCATAATTTGGGTCAAGGAATCCGTTTTTGATGTTTTGAAAATGATCTAACCAATATTTTGCCGAAAAATCCAAGATGGCCGCCAATTTTAAGCTGTATTTTTTCGCTCTATGATATAACAAGTTTATTTACGTCTATGATGTTTGAATTTTTTTAGGCAAAGATTCTAGTTATGGGCAATTAACCTAGTATTAAATTAAACTATTTTTTTGTATATCTTGCAAATTTATATAAATTCAGTTCAGTTATCCAACAGACGTGTACTTTATAACACTTAAGGATGTGAGGACCGAAAACGTATCTCTATGACATGTGTAACAATAAGGCATACATGTCCAATGTTGGTCTATATTATCTATTCTTTTCTTGGTGGAATAAAATAATACATATCTCTATTTTTCCACAAATTAAAAAGAAACGATAATTATAAATAAATTAATGATAACAGGGTTCATTACTTTGGACGTTTCAGATTAGATATGTTGTAATCATGGTAATAGTGGTATGTCATATGATTGGGCCAAAATTTAATACCTTCCGGGGTAACTAGAAAAAAACTACTCTAGATAGCTTGGTATGCCTTAGACATGAACAAAAATGTATGATGACCTTTCTCAGAACGGTAGCTTAACCCTTAAAGCGCTGAAATATTATTGCATGAGCCATGGAAACTAAAGTGATTTTTCAATTTGAAATCATCATAAATGTCTTAGTTAGCTCTTTCCGATCCATTTGAATATACCTATGCTGTGGGTCTACGGCCATTATAAAACAAAGTATTTCGTTCAGTGCGGGGACCGTTTCAATACGTCAGAATCTGTAGACGTCAGATTTTGAGGTATAAAGACGATCCCCGTGCTGAAAGGGTTAAGGAAGTTATGAGATATTTGTTATGTCAGAGAAGAAATAACATAACATAACATAACATATATGTACATTCGAAATCTCGATATTTTTGCCGCGCGTTCAAAAAGTAACATCTAAATGTAACATTCAACGAAACTGTCACATATAAATGGCTTTAGCTTTACAAGGGGTGTATAGTGTAGATTAATAAAGGCTTTACGTTAAAATGGCAGCACATATTTGGCCATTTTGTCTATTTAGACCGCGTTACGTCAGTTAAACGTCACTTTCTTAGGTCACTATCAACATTTTTTATGTAGGGTGTGGACCCTGGTTTATAGTTGGTAAAACTGTTTGATGCAGGTTCTTCACCCACTCTGGCATCCATGTTTTGAAGAAAAAAATGGTTCTTCCCCACTCGCTTGTAAGCAATCAGTATTGTGAGGATACTCCATCAAGGGACTTCATGAAAACATCATGAAAGAATGAGTAGAATTCTACATAATCTTTCATGTAGACTAAATATATGAGGGTATACAATTCTCAAATGATAAGACTTTCGGAGGAACACCCGAAAATTTACAAATATTTTACAGGTGGAGGCTTCAGCGTTTAAATTAGCAAAGAACCCCTCTTGGTTGAATACCTGTTGACGAAGCTTTTGCAGAAACCACAAACAAGGATACCCCAAACTGCAGGTGGTACCAGAGGTTTCAGCACAAAACCATCTGCAGTGAGTAAATACTACCTTAATGCCGAATATAGAAGTACAGCCATAAAGCAGCTGTGTTATTGAAATCGACTCTCCTCATAATATTCATTTAGATCTTCAGCCATCACGTGTTAAAAAAGATGAAACTGACATCCAGTCCGTTGTAGAGCTACTGCAAACCAGTTGGACAAATCCTTTTAAAAAAAATCCGATTCAAATAATCTTCCAGCTGGTACAACTGAAGAAGTAGATACGCGTGTGCTGCTTCATGCAAAACATGCCGCTGAATATTAGACCTACAATGATGTTGTTCTTGTGGCAGATGCCACTGATATCTTCATTATTAGCCTTGCATTTAGCACTAACATATAGTGTCATTTATATATGCAAAGTGGTACTAAAGCTCCACAGAGATTGATAGATATTACCTTATAGGACTACATTTATAGTGTTACATTTATAGGGCTACATTGTTACACAGGATGCGACACCATAAGTTCCTTTTCGGGTCAAGGTATTAAGCTTGGTGCATGGACAGTAGTTATAAACAATCACAAATTTAGAGATGCATTGGCAAATCTTGGTTGAAACTGGGCACTGTCACCAGATCTCTATGACGCACTCCAAGAGTTCACATGCCGTTTATATTGTTAAAATCATTAACGTGTGATATAAACATTTCCAGGGATAAGAAGGGCATCATGCGGAGATAGGTATATACCAGCATGCCAAATATCAAGCAAGCATATGTCACAGGAGTTTGGTTATCTGTCCTGATATCCCTCGTCCTGATGATGATCGCGGCTGGATTTTCGATGCTTAAGATAAAAACTAGTTCTTCTGCTCCAGATGCTGTGCTAAATTTCCTCTCGTGTAGGCCTATTTTAAGCGTATTTGTAAACTGCCAGTGTCAATGTCTTGAAAATAGATTAAAATGTACAAATGCAGAACTGTATACCCATGTATGATGAAAAGGCACTCTTCGGATGATGACACAGATGATGATAAATTATAATACTAAATACTAATAAATAATAAATAATACTAAACACCCAAATTACTTGTGTGATAGATTGAAAAGTTCGTTCATCGACGTGTTCACACTTTAAACAAAGATAAATGCAACATATCCACCATTACATTTACATATTGTGTGTAAATATATATAGTGTATCACATGATCGGATCACATAGCTAAGTAGTAGGCCTACATGTCGATATTTACATGTACTGTATACCATAATACTGTAGTTTTTTTACAGAGCTGAATGGTAGTAATGATTTGGGTAGCATGTTTATTTCATTTATTTTATCGACATCTTAATTTGATTTTAGCTTAGTTCTGATTTAACACTAAAAAGAACAGTCGGTTTCTGTTCTGTTTTAAATCGTAAACAATGATCAAGCTGAAAAAGAACATTGTTTATCATCATCATTACTGCTGAATTCACATTTATACAGGTGAAACGGATTTAATACATTACGCTGAAATCGAAGAACTATACCTTCTTATCCTATTCAAACTGCTATATCGAGCTACCATGGCTACTCAGGTTTATACTATGTTGATAATTAATAAAGTTGATAAATAACCACCATGCTACAGATTCATGATAACAACCGAACAAATATATACTAGTATTACCATGATAAGTGTATCTAATCTAAAACGTCTACCGAAATGAACCCTGCTATCATTAATTTATTCATAATTACATTTTCTTTTTAATTCGTGGAAAAATATGAATATTTATTATTTGATTCCACCAAGAAAAGAATGGATAATATCAACAAACGTTGAACATAAAATAAAAGGCCGTATCGTTACCATGGTTACCGTTCTGAAAAGGCCATCATACATTTGTGTTCATGTGTAAGGCATACAAAACCATTTAGAGTAGTTTTTTCTAGTCACCCCGAATGGTACTAAATATTGGTCTGGCTCAATCACATAATCATGATAACAACCACAAAATAGCATACCACTATTAATATGATTACACTGTATCTAAATCAAAAACGTCTAAAGAAA
The DNA here is from genome assembly GCA_964017125.1 of Flabesymbios commensalis. Lineage (NCBI taxonomy): Eukaryota > Metazoa > Annelida > Polychaeta > Terebellida > Flabelligeridae > Flabesymbios > Flabesymbios commensalis. Next base: position 4,423,756 of record OZ024904.1, on the reverse strand, counting down.
TGAACCATACATGCTATCATTAACTTATTTATAATTAGTGTTTCTTTTTAATTTTGTTGGAAAAATATAAATATTTATTATTTGATTCCACCAAGAACAAAATAGATAATATAGACAAATATTAGACATGTATGCCTTATTGTGACACATTTCATACAGAGATACGCTTTCGGTTCGCACAACAAGTCCTATGAGACACGCGTCTGTTGGATAACTAAACTGCTTTTATATATTACAAGATATACACAAAAACAGTTTTATTTAATGCAAGTTTGATTGTCTGACCAGAATATTTACTTACAAATTTCGAACAGTACATAGACATAAATTAACCAGTTATGCCATAGAGTTAAGAAATACAGCTTGAAATTGGCGGCCATCTTGGATTTGTTGGCGAAATATTGGTTAAATCATTTCCAAAACATCAAAAACGTATTCCTTGGCCCGAATTATGTCAGAAACGATGTATTATGGATTTTTGTAAGACTAATAGATGAAAAGATTTAATTAATAATTACTTTTTGATTCCGAGACCCCCCTCTTTAAAACACAAATTACTGCCCTTGAGCTACCGTTCTGAAAGGCCATCATACATAGTTTAATTTAATGCTAGATTGGTTGTCTATCTAGAATATTTACTTACAAATTTTCTAACATTATATAGACATAAATAAACCAGTTATGCCATAGAGTTGAGAAATACAGCTTGAAATTGGCGGCCATCTTGGATTTGTCGTCGAAATATTGCTTAAATCATTTCCATAACATCAAAAACGTATTCCTTGGCCCGAATTATGTAAGAAACGATGTGTTATGGATTTTTGTAGGACTAATAGATGAAAAGATATAATTAATAATCACTTTTTGATTTCGAGACCCCCCCCCCCGTCTTTAAAACAGAAATTACTGCCCTTAAGCTACCGTTCTGAAAAGGCCATCATACATTTTTAGACCCCTCATATATTTATCTAACTGAAAATCACAATAAAGTTTAGTCACCCCAATTGGTACTAAATTTTGGTCTGGCCCAAGGACTATAAGGGGCGTCACCGCCTGCCTGTAGAGTCTATAGACATGGGAGACACAATGTGGCTGTACACCGCCTAGATATGCGGGGAGAGACCCATAACATAGGAAATATTTTTTCCGTGTGGATATATCCAAATCAGGTGATATTATGCACTGTCTTCACAAATACAAATATTTTCATATTTATAACTATTAGTTGTGAATCTGTGATATATTTTATTGCATGTAGAGATGACTGTAAATCCAGCAAACCGGACATTTATCCAGTAACGATTCAATGTTGGCTCACCCATTAGGCCTACAGCATTGGATACACTACACGTCTGGGCCCGTATTCTCGTACAAGTTACGATATATCGTAGGCTTCTGATTGGTCGAGATGACCATCTCGACCAATCAGAAGCCTACGATATATCGTAACTTGTACGAGAATACGGGCCCTGTCTGGAATTTATACGTACAAAACTAAAAGCTGGCATTTCAAAATCTGGTTAATTTTTTAAATTGCATCAAAACATCCGTCGCCAAATTGGCCGATATGGCTACCATTTGCCAATCATAGAGTAGCCTAGACCTATCCAGAATTATGGGACGTTTAACCAATGCTGTTTTAATGTTGGTCCAGCGTCGCAGACGTTGGCCGAACGTTAAAGCAGCATTGGTTAAACCTCTCATGTTTGCTGTGTAGATACTACGTTTTGCGTAATCCGTATTCTGTGAAACTCAATAGCCTTGACCTCCATTGTTGTCACCGAGCTAGCTAATACAATGAAGTATGGGGGAGGGGATCTTGTATAACTTTGTTTTCACCGAGTTCCCATTCGAAACGGTTTCCGGTGACGTCACTGCGCTTCACAGAATTACGTACTGATTAACTCTTAAAGCGCTGGGATATTTTTATATTTATAAACCAAGGGTTATTTTTTTTTAATTTGAAATCATCATAAATGTCTTAATTAGCTCTTTCCACTTCATTTGAATAAACTATGTCATCATGGTTATGGGTCTACGGCCAATATAATATTTTACTCTTTCAGTGCGGGGATCGACTTTAGACGTCATAGATGTCAGATTCTGGCGTCTGAATCGGTTCCCGCGCTGAAAGGGTTAATCGCCTTTACGGTCATGTTTACTACGTTTTTTGTTGCCCGCCAGTTTGGTACAGACAAGAATACATAAGACATGTCTTAATCTGATGTATTAATCTGATGTATTATTGGTACAGGCCATTAGCTGCTGTCGTGCATACACCCCCCCCCCTCCTCCATTATATTCTGTTTGTCAGCACCTTCTTATCTTGGACATAATACACGTGTTAGATTTGACCTTGTTCTAAGGCGCTGACGCTATTCAGACTTTTCCCTCTAGATAGTAGTTAACGCTACCTGCCTGTGACGCCTGGGGTCGCGGGTTCGCTCCCAGCATAATAAAATGTACAGTTTTAATCCAAACATATATGTAAATCAAGCAAAAATAATGTTAATTTCACCTTCAAATTGTATAGTTTGAAGGTCAAATAAAAAGACTGTAGACGTGACTAGGACATAAAGGGTTAACACTTCAAGCGCTAAATTAAATAATTTAAATTAAATCCCGCGACTCACAACTTCAAGTGGGTGAAAATTGATCCTAATAGTTTAATTTGTGACCAAACATTTGCAAATATTGAGTTTGAACACACTTTTTATTCCCAATAACAGTGATTTAATCGACTAATAACATGAATAATACAAATTGAAAACGACTATGGTGGTGATTGGGTGTTTGCGTGTATAGCATTGTATACCATCAGACGGTATTGTTCCCTGCCCCCCCCCCCCAGTGATGGTAATGTACATGATACACACCATGTAATAATGAAGTGTATATAATTATTGGTTTTCTTCTACACACTAACATAAGATGGACATCTATACAGTATACAGTATCATATGTAGGCCTATAGAGCCGGTAAACCAAGTAACATACTATCATTAGCTGAACCCTGAGCCCTAAATGTTTATTATATAAACCATGGAGACCAAAAGGGTTTATTCATCTCGTAATCATCATAAATGTCTTAGTCAGCTGTTTCCGCTTCATTTGAATATCTATGTTATGGGTCTACGATCAGTATGCATATTTTTACTCTTACAGTGCAGGGATCGACTTCAGACGTCAGAATCTGACGTCTACAGACGGCAGATTTTGACGTCTAAAGTCGATCCTCGCGCTGTAAGCGTAAACCCTTGTCGTGATAGGTTAGCATTTTCGTGCTACCGCGATCCACAACTTCAAGTGTCTGAAAATTACTCATATTTGTTTAATGTGAGACCAAATATTTGCAAATCTGGATGTTTACACACTCATTTCATTCCCAATATCAGTGATTTAACCTGCTAATAAAACAGGTTAAACGACCGTACTCGTCCTTAGAGCCTAAAGGATTAACCCTTGTCATCCTAGGTCCATACATGCGGTTTCATTAAAGCTTGACGCCAAATAAAATATAATTAAAGCTGGTAGATGCTCACAAATGATTCAATTTGATAGCGATACACAACATGTGGTAATGAATTATGATACTTTGTATTGGTTTTCTTGCCACAGCAGTATATGGACATCTCGGAGCTAAAGGATCCTATCTGCCACTCTAACGAGTGTCAGATAGGATCCTTTAGCTCCGAGGCGACGATCTATACAGTAACAGTTTAACCCTCGGCATGCTAGGTCAGTATATATTTTCGTCATTTGGAAATTACGTTATCAATTCCAGTTTCAAATAAATGACAAGATTAATGACAATCCTAATTAACGTCTCAGCACGATACGGTTACCACAACCCACAACTTCAAGTGGGTGAAAATTACTCATATTTGTTTAATTTGAGACCAAAGATTTGCAAATATCGGTGTTTAACCTGTTTAAGCACTCATTCATTCTCAGTAACATTGATTTGATACGTTTATAAAACTAAAAACAAGTCATTCTAGTTGTGCTGTGGTTACATTTCCAGGCAGAAAATCTAAAATGTTAAGCTGGAAATACTATGATTCGATGGAATATTCCGTCGTTTTATCAGCATGATTAGCTGAAAGGAAAAGGTGTTTTTATCATGTCTGACAGTGAGCTTTGAGAGGGCTAGTTGTCTGATGTTCTCACGTAATCGTTCTTTTTTATCAATAGACATTATTCTTCTATTCTGTTCATATCCCTTGATCTAGCACAACCTAAACCGTCTCTGTGTCGGCATCACACGGCCACCCAGATAATACGAGCTGACCCAAGTCCGGTTGATGTTGGGCCGACGTCGCAGCCAACGTCGCAGCATGTATGACAGGTCCCACGTGCATCATACACAGTCTGTGTTCATGTGGATAAAAACCATGAGATCGCCATGTAAAACGCGAGACATTAAAACTTACAACGCTGGAATATCTGTATACAAACCAAGAGATCAAAGGGTTTTTGTCAATTTAAAATCCTCATAAATGTCTTAGTTGGCTTGTTCCGCTGTATTTGAATAACCTATGTTATTAGGTTATGGGTCTACGTCCATTATAAATTATTTAGTTTTTTCAGTGCTGGGACCGACTTTAGACGTCAGAGTCTGACGTCTACAGTCGTCAGATTGTGACGTCTACAGTCTGTCCACGCGCCGTAAGGGTTAATCCAATGCTGGGTTAATGTTGGCCCAGCGTCTACGACGCCGGCCCAACATCAATTCACATCGGTCATTGTCTTGTTTTAGCCTGGGTACATTTATTCTATTGCACGTACAAGCAACTCACATAGGCCTACTGCAAAAACCAATACATTAACCCTTTAACCGCCGGTGCCGCATATATTCCGGTTTTCATTTTTTATTAGCACATTAAGTACTACCTTTTAAACATGTTAAAGATAAAACTTGACATCAATCAGCAATATTTGAGAACAGTTGACGTCCATTTTGTCAAATCTGAATAATTTTTACTCACTTGAAGTTGTGGATCGCGTCAGCGATTAAGTCACGAGTCACGACCATTTTCATGTCTGTCGTCAACCACGCAGGCTACATGCTCATTCAACCTTTTAGACGCTGATATATCAGTGATTTTCCCACCCACTTAAAGTTGTGTCTTGTTCGGTTCCCCGTCTCGGCGGTTTGAAAGAAACAAAAAATGTTTCTTCCCCATCCACGTGTGAAAGTCAGTATTGTGGGGAGCCTCCGTGACCGAGAGGTAGCGTGCTCGGCCTCACACCGCCAGGGCTCGAATTTCGAATCCTGTGTCTGGAGGACAGTGTCATCTCAATCATCTCACCATCCTCAGGAGGTTCTCCTGGCCCAGTTTAGCCTATATGTGCACAAAGGTGGCCTAAAGCCCGATTCATTTCATTTTTAAAGTTGTGTCTTGCTAACGCGATCCGCTAATCGTTTTACCTTCAAAAAACACTATTTTGGGAGCTGATCAAATACTTTAATATGATTATAAACGTAAGTGATACATAAAGGGTTAATTAGCTTGATTAGGTAAAGAAATGCGTCCCGAGGACGGGCGGAATACGTACAACTTGCATCTGTGAAAACAGCATTATGCCACAACGCTTAAATATTTTTGTATAAACCATGGAAAGCAACCCTGAATACCTATGTTATGTAGGCCCCTATTTAGCAAAATCTAACCCTCTACATGTTACGAGACCAGTGGAGGGCGAGATCCTTCTAACTAATGTTATGGGTCTACGGCTTTTATAAACTTAAATTGTTAATTCTTACAATGCGGGGATCGTCTATAGACAGATAGACGTCATAATCTGACGGTCCCCGCGCTGAAAGGGTTAATGATACTCTGAAAGTCTAACGATACGTGGTGTGCCTATAGCGCACAGAAGGTGCCGTGTGTGCGTACAGCGCACAAAGGGTGCCGACAAGCTGGCTCACAAATCGAACCACCTCTCATTAACTCCCAGATCACTGATTGATATTCATGCCGTTTCCATGACAACCGCCTTGATCACTAGTGTGGCTTTTCACAGATCACGTGACCAATGGCATTGTGTGTCATAACATTGTCGTGACATGTCACGAGTGGCTCGCTGTCTGGCTGGTTGGCTTGCTGGCTGACTAGCTGACTGACCGTTTGACTGGTCGGATGGTTGGCTTACTGTTTTATTGATTGATGACTAAATGTGACTGACTGACTGACTGACTGACTGACTGACTGACTGACTGACTGACTGACTGACTGACTGACTGACTGACTGACTGACTGACTGGCTGGCTGGCTGACTGCCTGGCTGGCTGGCTGGCTGACTGGCTGGCTGACTGACTGACTGACTGACTGACTGACTGACTGACTGACTGACTGACTGACTGACTGACTGAGACTGACTGAGACTGACTGAGACTGACTGACTGACTGACTGACTGACTGACCGGACCCGACCTTACCCGACCCGCAGGCTGGCCGGCCGGCCGACTGACCATGCTAACGGCTGGCTACTTAGCTGACTGGCTGCATGGCTGGCTGGCTGGCTATAATATAATATCTTAAATAGCTAAATAGTAGATAACCTGTAGCTCACAAAATGTTCTCTGGGAGGCGTGTGGAATACGTAGCACTCATCACGTCTTCCCGTACCGTGTTTGTCGGGTTGCAACGTTGGACCAGCATTAAACTAACATTGGTTCAAAAAATTTGTCTTCGCCAAAGCACCTCCAGTATGTTAATTAAAATTTAAATTGACATTCGCTGCCAAGGCCTATGCTTGTGCAAAATATGAAGTTGCTCCTTCAATAGAATATGTGGTCTGCATGGAATGGAGAGTTATTGTTGACCAAGTACAGACCAATTATCATGATAGACCTATGGTATTGAAATCAGTCAGGTGTGACCGAACTGTAGATTATGAGGGATCCTCATTATCACGGATTATGGTCGGATGTGTCTTAAGTCAGTTAAAGCCCTCGGAACTTTACATTCTCAGCTGCGAAAAAAGCCTCGGCCTTAGGCCTCGACCCTTTTCACAGCTAAGAATGTAGATTTCCTCATAATTGCAGGAGCAATTCACAGCGTTCAATGGGTGAAAATACAATAGCAAATTTGAGTAGTTAACCCCCTCATATTTTTGTATAAACCATGGAATTTGTAATCATCATAAATGTCTCAGTTAGCTCTTTCCGCTTAATTTGAACACCTATGTTATCAGGTTATTGATCTAAGCCAATTAAAAGAGATGTTTAATCCTGTTAGTGTGGGTATATAACTTAGACATCAGAATCTGACATCTATTTACGTCAGAATCTGACGTCTAAAATCGATCCCTGAGCTGAAAGGGTTAAGTGGAAGTTATGATAGTAGCCTATCGTCTTCGACGCTGGCCGAACATTAAAACAACATTGTTTCAGTGTATCGTGTTTGCTGGGATAGCTGTGATCAGATTGCAGCCAAGATTTACGTTTAAATTAGTGTTTAATCGTGTCAAGTATGATTCCATTTGGCAAACAAAACACTGGAACATTTGTCTATGATTGTCGTCTAAGTAACTGAGTTTAATTCAAATATAACACTTTAGGGGTGGAAATACAGTGTAAGTAACCAAAAAAACGCACCCACTGTTGGTTTATTGTTGGCCCGCCGTCTACGACGTCGACCCATCATTAAATCAACATTGGGGCAATGCCGCTTGATTCCTTTTATGAAAGACGAGCTTGTTCATTCCCAGCAAGTACGGCGATCTAATGTTGGTATAATGTTGGCACATCGTCTTCGAGTATGGCTCAACATTATCCCAACATTGGTTCAATATCAGTTGTTTGTTGGCTGGTACGGCCGCTGCTGTGTGAGCAAACAAGCAAGCGATATCACAAAATATTGACATCGTCCATATCTGCTGTGTGTTTGGTTGACAAACGTAGGACTGTGATATCCACTATAGTTGCAGTCATCTTCCACCAGCGTTGGGTGTTTTTCGCTGATTTCTCAGTCAATTCTGAATCAATTTCCATAAAATTTTGCAAGCACTCTTTTCAACTATTCCGGCGCCTACCCTGAAAATTTCGTGAAATTTGAATTAGTATTTCAAAAGTTAGACCATTTGACATGTAGTGGAATTTCGTGATTCAAGCTGATAGCGTTCAATGGGTTTATAAAGGAGCGTCACAATTCGCAAAAACTACATGTCAAATGGTCTAACTTTTAAACTACATAATATTTTTCCCTGAAATTTTCAGGGCAGGTGCCGTAAGAGTAGAAACGAACGCTTTTCAAATTTCATGTGAATCGTATGAAAATTGCTTGAGCAATGAGCGAAAAACATGCAACGCGAAAGTGACAGATTTAAAGTGACTTTTACTATAATGTGTTAACCCTATCCTGCTGATCACGACTATAGGCGATTTTATTCTGTTTTCTTGACCGATTAAATTAAAGGGGCTTTGAATGTCAATTAATATCAAGTTAATAAAACAAATTCTAGTCTGAATTGTTATTGTCTTACTGTTTTGCAGACTGTGGTGACGACCTTGAAGTTAGTGATAACGAACTTGATGACGAGTTGACCTTGGAATCAGGAAACTTTAACGAAGACGACGACATCAACAGTTGTGGGGTAAATCTAAAACTAATAACTTTACTAAATCATTGTGCGTACAGAGCAATAAAACATTCATACTAACAATATTTCACACTGAAATACAAAATATATGCAACGTTTTTGTCCATGTCGAATTCATAATTCCAAGATTAAAGAAATGTACGTGTCATGAAGTGACATTATAATAAAATTGTATGACCTTTATGAGAAACATTTTAACTGGTATTTTAGATATTTTACTTCAATATTCTGAGGATGACACTAATAATTTCAGTGCTCATCCCTTATAATGTCATCGAATATTTTGAAGTGGATGTGTTTAAAATTGAAACATTTATTAAAGAAGCAGTGAACTTCATATCTAAAATCAAAAATAATTACCCTCAAGTTAGCAATATATACATGCAGAGATAGAAATCTACAGCTTCTAGTATATGTAATGTGGACTTTTCAGTGATCAATTGTTTGCTACTAATAACTATGATATTGTGTAAATTGTGTCATATCACACTGTTACCATGATTACAGACACAAGAGACGTCAGAAATGAGTACTTTTAATGAGTACGACATGACAGATGACGACCAGACGTCATCACCATGCCAACACAGGTACACACTGACATCTGACGGTCAAGATGTGGACTCGCTACTGACCACTCAGTAAGTACAACAATGACCAGCACATTGTAACCCTTTAGCCCTTACAGCACTGCAATATTGGTGATTGAAACTAAAAGGTATTGGTCAATTTGAAATCATCATAAATGTAGTCCAGGAGCATTAGCCCGAAAACAGCTGAAACCCGGACAAAATTTATAACAAGCTGATTTTTTCAGGAAACGTCCCCAGAGGTATCTAGATTTACATAGATGGACTTACTTAGTTGAAATGGTATATTGCAAAAGAAAATTGAGCTATAAAATTGACTGCTTTACACAATTTCCTGATATGACAATATGGCAGCGGCCATCTTGGACGCCATCTTGAATTTCTCGAAAAGCTCCAGGTGGATTTTCTGGGAATTCTAATATGTTAATATAAGTACCTCTGGGAACCTTTTCAGAAAAAATCAGCTTGTTATGAATTTTGTCCAGGTATAAGTCTAATGCTCCTGGACTAATGTCTTAGTTAGCTCTTTCCGCTTCATTTGAATACCTATGTTATGGGTCTACATTTTAATTCTTTTAGTGCGGGGATTGTCTTTAGACGTCAGAATAGACGTCCCCCCCCCCCAGTGAAAGGGTTAAAATGATAAGATACAGAGTTTAAATATTCACCCACTTGAAATTGTGTCTCACTACCGCTGAATATTACTATTCTTACATTTGTTAAATGTGAGACCACGCATTTTAAAATCTTGATGTTTAAACACTAGATTTCCCACTAAGATTTAACCGGCTAATAGAAGATATTAAAAATAATTTTGGTGATGCTAATTCTATTCTATGAATACCAAAGGGTTATACAATTTAAAAAAATCATAAATGTCAGCTCTTTCCGCTTCATTTGAATACCTGTTTCTGGTCTATGACATTTTAAATGTTACCGCTCTGAAATGGTAGTCCTTGTGCTGCAGGCACTGTATATATGTGCCCCCTGTGTACATCATAATCTATACCTACTGGGTAATAATAGTTGGCGCCATGCCCCTTCTGAATCCTAGATGAAACACAATAGTTTACATCAAAGGGCACATATGAAACAGTTTCAACATATGGTACTTGACGACCATATTGATGGTAGACTGCCCCACTCTATTGATGTGTGTCCTTTGATGTCAACATATATTTTTAGAGTAAGAGTAGAAATATTTCTAATGGTCGTAGACCCATAACATAGGTATTCAAATGAATAGGAAAGAGCTAACTAAGACATTTATGATGCTTTTAATGTGAAATAAACCATTTATTTGGGGGTTATTTTGCAAATTAATTCAGCCCTTTAAGGGTTAACCCTCCCGGCAATGTCATCATATTTTTATTCACTGTGAGGTGTAAATAGCTGCTTCAATTCACAGGGAATAAAAATCACACAATTAATTGAATATGTAATTCTGATGATACTGTGACTTGACAAGTACACTTGGATCAATTATAATATATATTTTGATTCTAGAATCTGATGAAGGGAGGGGGTGGGGCTTCCCTCTCAAATTTTTTTGGCATATTCAGGCCAATTTTGGGGACATTTTAAAGAATGTGGTAAAATATAGAGGAGATAACAGTTACAATTTGTCCATTTCTTCCACAGATCTGGTGCGGCCTACGATGAGCAGAGTTTTGAGGATTTTGGTGAAGTCCCCGGTGATCAGTCAATGGAGATGCAATACACAAATAATAATAAACTGGGCAGTATCATCAACAGGTGTGTGACGGCTCTAACACTAACTATCATAATCATAACATTAACTAGGCAGTATCATCAACAGGTGTGTGACGGGGCTAACTGAATCTAGCTGATATAATCATATCTCTTTAGCGAGGTTGTCATTTTTAGTGCATCGAGCAAGGGGTGTTTATTCAATAAAATCTTGAATTGTAACACATATTCCAATTTCAGATTGGCTAATAACATCAAATAAAAAGGTTTAGTGCTGGCCAAATAATGAAAGGGTCTGTCATATAAAAGAAGAGGGAGGGGGGGGGGGGGCTTGTCAAACAATTTTATTTAATTCACTTCATCAGATCATTATTTAAATTTAGAGGCCTGTAAATATTTGTATCATATAATTGTCAGACATTTTATGTTTTTATTTTTTCCAGACTAGAGCTGAGCGCTGGCAGTGACGGCCTGCTGGATAATATAGATGAGAGTTTTGTACAATTCTCTGAAAAGGTGGGGACTATGGCGATTTCTCAAACTCCACTTTTATGCTAGGAGCGGGTGGGGATAAGATTAGTAAAAAAATACTTAGCAATGTTTTAAATATGTTTTTTAAATTTTTTTGTTGATCCAAGCATGTATTTAAAAAAGATACATGTACCATTATAGGCCTAATCATTTAAATTTGAAAATTAAGTCAAATTTTCAGCTATATCTAGATATACAGTTTCAAGTAACTTTCAAATTAAATAAAATGCTTTTAAAATTCTGTTATAGTCAAATAATTCTATTTGATCTTTTTTTCATAAATGGAAATATATTTTGTCAATTGAAGCAAATGCTTTTTTTAATGTCTTTCTGTTGGTATAATGTTTGTTTTCCTGTTTGACTCACCAGGTGGAGAGTCTGGAGCAGCAGGTTCAGTCATTAACGGACGCACAGCGACGCAGTCTAGAGAAACAAACCAAACTAAAAGAAGAAAACTCATATCTAGTCGAAAGGTAAATAAATAAACTGACTGCAGTATGACACTGGCAGAAATTGATTGAGTGAGAGATATATACCCGTTTGTATTATTTACCGCTTTTAACTATCATAGCATCGCCTCCAGCCATGTAATAGACTTAACAACACTTTTTCACAACCATCTTCAGACATACGACACATTAATGCCTAATGTACATATAGTGGTCATCATAAGTACTTAACTGAAAACTGTAGTAACTCAGATAACTAAGCTGGAAAATTGTTCTCCCTTGTACTGAAGCAAGTTTTCACACTTGAAGCTGGAAATGGCATGAGCAAATTTCAGCTTTGTATGTATGAAAAACATTAACAAAAAATTCAGCAGAATCCCGATGCTGCTGAACTGTTTGCTTCAATTTTTCATTCATTTGAAGCTGAAATTGCTGGCGCAATTTCTAACTTCAAATCTCGAAACAAATTTATATTTAAGCGAAAAATAGACATCTTCAATATTTAAATATGGGATTAATAAGCATCTAACAAAAACTATTTTATTAAACTTAGTGACATTTCTATTGAGCTAAGATTTTCATGAAATAAGGGGGCCTATATGTGTGGGCTTAGCAGCACACAGTTTAATGTTTATTGTTATTTGGTCAGAGTGCATCAGCTGGAGGAGCAGGTACGAGAGCTGGAGATACACAACCGGACGACGGCCGCCGAGGAGCAGAAAAAACACAGAGATGTCATGGTGAGATAGATAATATATCTGACTTAACTCTGACGTCTAAAGACGGTTCCCGTGCTGAAAGTGTTAACTCATTTGAAAGACAGATACCTTGATTCAGCAGATCAAACAATTGTTTGTTCTACCAAACAAAATACTCACTAAAATATTTAATTTTTATGTTGAACTTGTTTTCTGAATTTGCATGGCTCACACAACTGAATCTTATAAATGAAAATACAACGATTTTAAGATTACAATTGTTGCTTTGTTTAAATTTTGCATGTGTATATATTATTAGTAAATTTCGGACAGTATTTGTATTTGCGAAGCAATAAAAGAATTAACCCTTTTATTTCGGGGACCGTCTTTATGACTTATAAAGACTTATAAAGTCCCCGCACTGAGAGAATTAACATATTTCTAATGGCCGTATACCTACAACATAGGTATTTGAATGAAGCGGAAAGAGCTAACTATTCAAAATTGAAAAAACCTCTTTTAGTCTCCATGATTTATACAAAAATATGTTAGTGTGGTAAGGATCAACATAGATAAAGCAGTATGTAACTGATTGTGAGTAGGCCTAGTCTAATTTATTTCAGGTAAGACTTTTCCTGAAAATAAAGTCATTGAAAAAGAGAATAAAGTTGTTGACTTACATGCCATTTATATTACCAGTAGTATATGATGCCATTTATATTGCTATATAGTGCTATTTGTTTGCAGACAAGATTAGAAAAGGATACAACAACTGATTTTGAAATAGTCCAAACAAGGTCAGTTTTACAAATATATTTGATCTAGTTATTTAGAAAAGGGGCCTGTGTAATTTTTGCAAAATCTGCAATTTAAATTCAGCTGAATAATCTCTTGAATAAATGTAAGGGACCAACACATATCTCCATTGTATAGCTTATGTATTAGTGTTGTGGCTGCCCTTACCAAAATTGAAGGCTTATTAAGCCTTCCGTTAGCTTTCACTAAGCCTTCGGAAAGCTTATTTGTCATGGGACAAGCTATCGCAAGCTATCATGACTTTTGAAGGCTAAGAAACATATTTCTGAAAGCTAACCATAAGCTTTCGAAAGCTACATCTGCTAGATTTTGAAGGCTAAGGAAAATGGAGAGTGAAAGCTAAGACAGCTAGCTTTCAAAATGATAACTATAGGTCTTGAGTTGAAAGTGATATTTTCAGACATATTATAGAACTTTGAAAATTCATCACAATTCCATAAGGATAAAATAAACAAACAAAAATTGAGGACTTAACTTTCAATTTTAAACATGTAGAATTGAAAATTATGCCATCAATTTTTTTAAGCTTCTAAAGTGATCCCCATCGAATTGTGAGCAGTATACTTGGCATGGTTGCTGCCAATGCAGGCACCCAAACATGATCTTGTTGACAACATGAAAATATTTTCTTCCCATGAAAGTTTTATTTGAGTATTAAAATTGAGCATTCATTAGATACATTGCTATGATACATGTACAATCCAAGAGTACATCTTTGTATTGTAAATAACTAAAATACCAATATACTGTCCAATACACATTGAATACATGGATACCCTAAAATGAACACATTTTCAGCTTCAGAATGGCATCTGCAAACACTGGCCCATCAGAAATGTATGAATTATTTGTATTGCTATCTGATCCATCTCAATTTATTGCAATCTCAATGGCCATGCTCATTATTTTCCAATGCCATGGGATATTAAAACCCTTTCTCTGCTGTAGGCGACTTTAGTTGCCATAAAAAGTTTTATGAATAACTATCAGAAGGGATATTTTAATGAGTGAAACAAACCTAAAAACTGTGAATCAACACATTCTAAATCATAACCACAAATCAAATAATTTTTATTCACATCTAGTACATGTAGTTGTGGATCAGCGGCAGTAATCTACAACTAGATGTGGATGAAAATGTGTAAGGGTTTAATCTGTTCCGAAATAAATTTCATGATGTCTACTGCAAAACTAAACTCTGTAGAGAAACAGAATAACAGTCACAAATTATATAACCCTTTGTCTGCTGATCACGACAATAGTTGTTTTTAATCTGTTTTATTAGCCGATTAAGCCACTGGTATTAAATGAGTGTTTAAACATCAAGATTACTGAATATTTGGTCCCAAATTAAACAAATATGTTTAACTTTCACCCACTTGAAGTTGTCGATCGCGGTAGTGATGTACAACCTCAAGTGGGTGTAAATTTAAATAACTTACCTTAGCAGGAGAAGGGTTAACCCTTGTCCTGCTGAATTGTTTGTTCCCATTTTTCGTCATTTGAAGCTGGAATTGCTAACGCAAATTCCAGCTTCAAATGACGAAAAATATGTCCATTTATGAAAAATTGTCATCTGCAAAATGTAATTCTTTCGTTAACTGAGCATCTATGGCAAACTATTTGTTTGATTTCAGTGTAATTTGAAAAAATAAAATAAAGGTTGATAAAGCATTTTTGTTGTTGCTCAGTGTTCAGAATTCTTCAATAAATTGTTGAAAATTAGCCTTGCATTATATTTTTTGTGGCCTTGAAAAACCTGGAAATAGCCTTGAATTTGATAACTCTTAAGGTGTACGGATTCAGCAAATATATACGTGCATTTTATTTTCAGGTTGCAATCTGTAGAGAAGGACTACGAGAGGTTAAAAGCGGAATCGCCGAGGCTTTTTCAGGACAACGAGTACCTGAAAAAAGAGAATAATCAGCTGGATGAACAGCTGGCGAAGGCGCAGAACGAGGTGATAAAAACACAGAAGGATTATACGGGACTTCACGATCAGTGGCTGGAGGATCGGGAGAAGATGGAGCAGGAAAGAACGGTTAATGCTCAGGTGAGGGAAGTTGACACTTAAAAGTTCTAAGCGTCATCATTGTCGTTTTTTATCTGTTTATTAGCCGATTAAACATGTTAAATAACTGTTATTTGGGACGAAATGTGTGTTTAAATATCAAGGTGTCTGTCCTGTGTCGCGGTGAATAAGATTTATATACATGCCTCACATTTAGATGGCACGGGACGCTGCCGACATCCAAAATTTGATTTTGTATTATACAGAGGGGCAGGCGTTTTTCAGGTTATCTGAGGCCTCAAATCTTAACTTGTATTATACATGGCGTCGCACTATACGCGGGGATATACAGTAAGTGCTTTAGGGTTAATGAGGTTAATGAGTCTTTCAATTGTGGTGCTATTTTAGTGTAAGTTAGGCCACACCAAATTAATCTTATGGATGACGGATTCTCAGCAGAAAAAAATGGAGCGAGCGAGCGATTTTTTTTTTTTTTTTTTTTTAAATTTGATTTCCCCAAAAAATGGAGCGAGCGAAGAACCAACAATTTTTTTTCCCGCAAAGAAGAAGCCCATTTTTTTCAAAGAAAGAAACGTAACATTGACATGATTTTTAGGTGGAGAAAAAAAATTGGTGTCTCCAGGCAAAAATGGAGCGGCGAAATAATAATAAAAAAAATTGGTCCCCCCCCCCAAAAAAAAAAACCCGAGCGGCAAAATATATATTTTTTTTTTTTGACTTTTAATCACGTTGAAATCGAAGCGGCGAATCCCTCATCCATAAAATTATTTTGCTGTGGCCTTAGTAAAAAAAACACCCGTACATAACTTTATGTAATTGTAGATCCTTAATTTTCACATCACGTTTTTCTCTGACAGAATTTATAAAAAATGTTTTTCATTGTTACGATACTACCCTTTTTTGTTGAAATAACACTGTATTTTTTTGTTTTATTGTTTGTGACATCTCTTGATGCTTGAAACGTATATAGATAACTACATTCCATGATTTTCCCTTTAATATTTGGTTTATTGTTTATTTCATTCAGCTTCATGTCTGTGATCATTGCCCAGAATTCAAGCTGGGTTTATTTTGACTTTATCTCCTTGATATTTATTTTCTCTTTTTTTTTTTGTTTCCAAGAAACTGGACGAGCCTCGGTGGTCTCAGCACGAGGCAGTGTCTCTCAGCATACGTTTAATGTGTCTTGTTTTTTGTTTCCAGCTTGTAGATGAGCTAAGTAAGGAGCTGGATGAGCTCCGGCAGTCTCAGCACGAGATAGCCTCTCGCAGCTCTCCGTCATCTAACATGTCACGCAGCCTCAGAAAACAAGTCCAGGCTCAACTGACTCAACTCAAAACTGTAAGTACGTTCACCTCACAAAACATCAAGCAATTTTCTGTGCTGTTAACCCCTATAACACTAGGCTGTTCAATTCAAATTTTCAGTCACTTGAAGTTGTGTCTCGCTACCGCGACATACAACTTCAAGTAACTGAAAACTTATGGGATCTATGAAATTTAGGTCCCAATTGATATATCAGTGTTTCAAGATTGAAGGCATATTTTATTTTCAACAGCTGGTTATCAGGGTTTCTGCTGGTGCTAATAAAAACACAGAATGTTTACTGTAGAATACATCAGCGTTCTACGGGTTAACGGAGGAATTGTGAAGTCTGATTGTCAGTCAATATATCTTTGTCCAACCCTGTGCCTGAACATATCTCTGGACATTTTTTTTATTGTCAGACTGGGGGAGGGAGTTGAGGTATAGTGTTGGCCCCAACCTTCAATTATGAGGTTAAATACTTAAAAATAATAACTCCTTGGTATTATGAAATAAAAAATATAATTTTTTTTTAATTGTACAGCACACCATATATGAGGTCATTGAGGATTTTTTTAATTTTTTGTGACGAATATGAGGTAGGCCTATGTTTTACTTTCTATGTTGTATTGTATGAACACGAGAGTTATTTTAAACTTGTTATGTTGTGTTGTAGGATAACCAGACGTTACACGAGGCTAACGAGGAGCTGCAGGCTCAGCTCCTCAGCTCACACGTTCGTGAAGGCAAGAGTCTGGTACAGATGGGACGAGCAGCGTCCATAGCTCACGAGATGGACAACTTCTCCAAAGATCAGGTGAGAAATACGCTACAAAACATGGGTTTTTAACATTTATATTATAGCGATTAATAATATATTATATTATATTAATTTATAATCGCATTATTATTATATTCAGGGGCGGATCTAGCTTTTCAGTGAGGGAGGGCTTACAATTTTACAAAAAAAATATTTTACTGTAAAGGGGTCCAAAGGCTTTCTCATGCAATCTAAGACATATTGGGCACTGTTTCTCACTCCGTATATCACCAAATCATAAGGAAATACCTAAATAAGGTGATGATTTTTTTTTAAAGGGGGGGGTTATACCCCCCCCCCCCCTTGGATCCACCACTAATATTATGTGTGAAATGCACAGTGTCCAAACTGTTTGCACTGCCACAGAAACTGAGATTTCCTACTGATAGTAGCCTTAATGCCTTTGGAAGTAAATAATTAGTTAGTGTACCATGTTGTACAGCATATTATATATGTTAGATGTACTGGCACTATGGACATCTGTTCATCGGTTAGTGTACTGTGTTGTACAGCACAGCTATATTAGATGTACTGGTGCTATTGGCCTACATCTGTTCAGTGATTTTTTTCACCCGCAATGAATGTTCTGGCCGACCACTCCCAGCAAACTATAATACCTAGTTTTGGGAATCTTTTAGTCTTAACCCTTTGAGCCCTCACGATGCATTAAAGCCTCATTTTACATCCCTGAAAACAAACTTAATTTTCCTACAACCAACGGTTTTAAAACGGAAATTTCTAATAAACTGGCTTACCAATACATGGTAATTTTCCTTAATTTTTAAACCACATCAAATCATCTTCATCCACTACAAGTCGGGAATTGCTGTCGCAATTCCCGACTTGTAGTGGATGAAGATGGCAATGGTAAATTCAGGCCTGAAAGGGTTAATGTATGTCTAATTTGCTGACTCCTGAATAGACTTTAGTTGAGGAAGATAAAAAAAATGGAATGATAATAAATTTTATGATTGAAAATCATAACGATCTCTAAGGTGTACCTCCATGTTTTCCAGTTGGTGAAGACGTTAAGAGAGAAGCAAGAGGAGAATGCCAAGTTACGAGATTACGTGGAGGCGTTAACGTTAAGAATAATGGATAAGAACCCCTCCCTGCTAGAAGTACCAAATGGTGTTAAACGAAAATGACTGGAGGTCATGTCACTTCCTCTAGGTGACAGCAGACTACCTGACCCCAGCTCAAAACCTGACCCCAGCTCACTAGACGTCCCCAGCTCAAAAGTGACAGCAGATGAGCCCTGAAAGATCAGAAGCGAAGGTTACTCACTACCTGAACTGTGCTGAAGATGACAGCAGTCCTGAGAGACTGGAGGGGATTCACTGTTGGTGTCGCTTGCTTTGAGGCCTACTCCCACCTTATGCCACACGAGGAGCACAGTAATCACAATCCAGCATTGACACTGACAGCTATGATAGTACACCATTAGGCAGACACGAGAAGTTGACTGAATTGTATTTTAATGTTGGGCCACCATCTACGAAGCTGGCCCAACATTAAAATACAATTCAGTCAGCTGTGTGTGCACCTCATGAGACCTTATGCCAATGCTGGGGGAATGTCTGAGGCACTGGCACGACATGGCCCTGTGGAACGCAGTCATCACAATGTGGCTGCCCAATGTTGGGCCAATGCCATCGGCTTAAAAGTGTGAATGAGCTCGTGTGGTATGCATACACATAAGTATCACCAGGTGATCTATTTTGTGAAAGGAGACACTGTGCGGCCAGGAGTCAAAAAATATATTCATAGCGGTAGTCCTACATGTAGCCTATTATGTATTCTTTGTGGTGCAAGTCAATGGAAATAATCATACAACACTAAGATTATTCAGCTTTTGAATTTGCTTTAACTTTTGTAGAGAGCTCTCTACAATTGTTAAAAACATGGGAAGTTGTTTATTTGTTGACACGATGGTAGAAGAAGAGTGCTTATGGAATACCTGCCTGTGGTAATTTGAAAATACGAGACTGAACTGATGTGAATTGATCGTTCCCTAGAGAGTAAAGGGTCGAATCTGCCCCGTCACAAAGCAAATACGACTCTTTACGACTCTCTAAAGGATGCCATTATTCAGATGTGATTATATTAATCATTCCTACGATCTCCACGGTGTAAATAGCTCAGTCATGTGGTGTGTCGTACATGGAGGAAACTCTAGTGACCAAAAGGTCCCTGCTTCTAGTTGAACCCTTTAAGTGCTGACAACACCTTTTATCACATTCAACCCCTAGACCTCAGATAACAAAATAAAACCACAGAAAAGACGCTACAGTAGACATCAGTCCTCTGGGGCTTAACCCTTTCTGTGCAGGGACCATCTTTAGATGTTACAAGCTGACGTCTAGACATCAGATTTTAATGTCAATCCCCGCATTGAAAAATATCGCCTGAAATTCAGATTCAGATCGCAAATGAAGAAACAATTGTGCATTATAACGGGTTTAGTTTGAAAAACGTATGGGTAATTTTCATTCATTTGAACCTGTCAATTGCAGCAGGAATGACAGTGCCAAATGAACGGGAAATCATGAAAAAGGCGAGGAGTAAAGCAGCATTTAGAGAGTTAACAATAAGCAGATGTGACCCTTTGGTTCCTCAGACAGATATGTGGATTTGAATCATTCCGTGGATCTCCAACTGGTTGTTTTTGAGAACCAAAGTGTTACCTGTGTTGAGTAGGTAACCCTTTGAGCTCAAGGGTATCAGCTTGAAATGTTATGAAATATCTTTATTTATCAAAAAATTACCCTGCACTATTTCTGTGTCAGACAACATGTATGTGAACATTAGGATCAAGCCTCAACACTTAAAATGCTAAACTATACAACTACAATTTTCACCCACTTGATTTTCAATTTCAATTTTCAGCCACTTGAGGTTGTGCCTCGCTCCGCGACCCACAACCTCAGGTGGATAAAAATTACTTACATTTGTACTATTTGATTCAAAACTTGTGTCAAACTAGCATTTTTAACGCTAATTTTTTCTTCTTCTTTACTTGTTTGAAGGTCAAAGAAAACGGCTAATAATGGTAATACCATCCATTAGCACTTCAAGGGTTAATTGCTGGTGATTTATCCAATATAATTTATGCAATTAGATATTTGATCAGCTTATCTGCTTCATGAACTATCTACTCATATAATGAATGGATTCAGAGATATTTTATAAACTATTTTAAATTAGGTTTGCTTTTTATGATAATGTGATGTAGAAATCTTAATTTAGTGATGCCTGCAGTTCAGGAGCTCATTCTTTAATTTTGATGAGGTTTTGATGAGATATGTCATGCGGGTAGGCATCAACCAAATGGATTTGACCACCTGTCTATCGATCTCTAATTAATTATTAAGACAAGGGAATCAACATACATTTTGCCGAGACCATTTTGATCCCCTTGTCTTAGTAAATTAGAGATGCATGGACAAGTAGTCGGATTCCTTTGGCATAAAGCATAAGAATTCCTATGATCTCTTGAATTAAACTTTGATTATAGCTCCGCCACATGATTTCTTCTACTTCAGCCAGTAGTGTTGATGACGCTTTTGTCCCAATAAGATAAGTATATGGTACAAGAACTGATGATGCAAGCCTTTTAACCCTTTAACCGCCGGTGTCGCATATATTCGGGTTTTCATTTTTTATTAGCACATTAAGTACCTCTTTTTAAATATGTTAAAGATAAAATGTGACATCAACCAGCAAGATTTGAGAAGAGTTGACGTCCATTTTGTCAAATCTGAATAATTTTCACTTACTTGAAGTTGTGGATCGCGTCAGCGAGACACAACTTCAAGTGAGTGAGGATTCAAATTGAATAATTTGGCGGTTAAAGGGTTAAATACCTGCTCATTTAACACCCAAGTATTTGAACCAGTAGGTACAAGTCACCAGTCAGTCGAGAAAAAAAAAATTGACATCATTTTCTATTTTTATTGGCTGTCAGCTGGTCCATCTGATTGTGAACACATTTCATTTATTTTGTCTCTCTGTTTGATCTCTGCATATATAGAGCTTGAGATCGTGGGGGGTGGGGTATGTCTACATCCAGTCAAAACACGAGACTGTTTTAATGTTATGCCAGTGCCGTACATTGTGGACAAACTATAAAAAAACATTGTTTAACGGTTTTATGTTTGCTTGGATTCTATATTTGTATATGCCTGTGTTCTGAGTCTATTAAAGTATTAAAAAGTTGTGAAATAAAGAAACAATACCACCACCTGGTGGTAAGATATAGAACTGCTCAGTGTCATTAACCAGTGCTTGGCTAGGGTATATTAAGGGTATAATAATGTAGTCGCTTATTTAATAGTGCATTTTGTCTGCATTTGCTTAGCATTTCTTCACTTTACAATCACTTGTTTTTGCTGTTGTACATGTTACTAATATTTTTACCTGCTGGATACCTATTATGCTATCATACATTATAATCAGTTCTTTCGCAATCTAGTTGTCACATCTGGCCAACAACCAATTATTGGCTTAAAATTCATAGCGCACGTTTTAAGGGCCTAGGGAACAACATCTTGCCTTCTGTGTCTTAAATCACCATGCATCTGAGCCTTGATTATATATTAAAAAAACGATTGTCTCTTAATATAACTACTTATTTTATTATTATCTGTTTGTTTTATAGTAAACAATTATAGATGTAACTATATATAGTTATTGGTTTAAAAATAGATTTTGTGCTTTTTTAATCGGCCTTGTGGTGGCCATTTTTTTCCTGTATTTAATTTGGTAAATCTTGGAATTTTATATTATCCCCTTGAAGTTGAAGGGTGCATCTGACACTTTTAAGGTGTTGAGCCAATATTAGTTTAATGTTGGGCCAGCATCATAGACGCTGGGTCAACATTAAACCAAGATTGGCTCAGCGTCTTGATAAGTGTCAGATAAATCCTTTCAGTTTATGTCCTGTAAAATCAGATTTTTATATCTAGCTAGCGTCCAAAACTTAGAAATCTAGCACTAATCCCTCCAAGCTTATTAGCTCTCGCTATGGAAATAATAAATATGCAAAACTGATTTACGCACTCCTGTTCATTCACATAGCCAGCTAGTGTGCACTTATCACTTATTATGCCTTGTTCTGTAAGGAGATCTATACACTGCAATGTTACATAACTGACAAAACTGTCGCAATAAGCTGGCCTGGATGCCTTCTCTCTGATTGGTTGTGGTCTTAGCCAATCAAAGTGTAGCAATCTAGGTCGAGTTTGTGAGGATCAATGTCAGGTCTTTTATCGCCGTCCAATGGTATGCAATGGTACATGGATCAGAATATAATTTTAAAGAAAAATGTCCTTTAGAAATCAGAGTGTCTAATGTGTCACTTATCTGAGTGATTCATGGGACACTTTAACCACTACTGGTCAAAATTATACACATGCTCTATTATCAAAGACTGGCCTTTATATCCATTTTTGAAATTTTAAAGTTATGCAGATTATAAATATTTTCTAATATGTTTTCAGATTTTATTTGCAGTGATACATTTCACCTATATTTAGTCTTCTATTTTATAGTGTCTTAATATGGATGCAAATTTAAATTATAATGAATAGACACACCAATGATCCAACATTGAGATATTGTTTTTTAATTATTCTGGTATTTAATGAGAATCATCAATATATTAATTTTACAATTCTCTAAACCACACACATTAATTGTTTTAGTGGCTTCTGATTAAATGAATCAAATGATTACAAATCCAGTGAAAACAATGTGTTTTAAAATAATGTTATTAATTGTCTTGTTATCATCGTAATATTGTATAACATGACTCCTTATAAAATATGCGATGTTTAATTAGCGCTGGATCAATGCTGGGTAAAGTCTTTTCCTAGCAAGCACAAGATGTCAGTCCAATGTTGTTTTGATGTTAGGGCAGTGTTGTAGACATTGACCAACCTCACGCCAATGTTGGTCAATGTCTTGTGTTAGCTGGAATTGTGGCAAATACATAAAGATCAGATTTTTATCAGTACAGAATTTATTTATTTTACTTCACAACACATAATTTTTACAAGCCATTTCTTGCTTACGGCATTCGCGCTGACACAAGCCAACCTTGTATATAATGTGTATATAATTGACATATATATTTTCATGGATATCCTGTTACTAAGAGAATTAATTATTTATATCATCTTCATCATTAACTTCATCACTTGTATATATAAGGGAGCATTCATTGTCTCAAACTGTTTCTATGTCCAAAGATGTGGATGTCAATCTAAACTTTACTTATTAATATTTTTCCCATTTGAAATTGAAATTCCTTGTTTGAAAATACATGTTTCTAATAACTTATAAAAAAAACAATGCAGTAGGACTACAATGTGATGTTGCTTATTTTTCAATTTAATAAAAAACACAGATAAATATAATTTATGTATATTCAGCTGAAATTATTTATTTATCAAAACATAATTATCAGATTATTTTTTTTGCTGATTTGTCTGTTTCTATTTTTCATTCATTTTTTTCCATCTTCAAATGACGAAAATTATCTCTACTTATAAAAATTGACATTTTGCAAATTGAGTTTTTTGATAAACTGAGATTTTACCACAAAAATTTCAAATATTTTTTGTAACATTTTATTTTGTTTAAAACATTCCTAAATCTTTGGGCCAATTCAAACGGCCCTAGCAGGCTTAATAATTATAACAGTAGTGTGAGTTTGAAGTGCAATGGGTCAGCTTGAGTCTCGACTTGGGGCATTTGAGCCGGACCAGTGTCATTTTATCCAGAGGCACCGGTCTGACTTAACCCTTAAAGCACTGAATTTTTTATAAAAACCTTGGAAACCAAAGGGTTTTCTTCAATTTAAAACTATCATAAATGTCTTAGTTAGCTCCTTCCGATTCATTTGAATACCTGTGTTAGGGGTCTACGACCATTATAAATATTTTTACTCTTACAGCGCAGGGATCGACTAAAGTCGATCCCTGCGCTGTAAGGGTTAAACTGCTGCTGAGAAAGTGCTCCCTGCCCTGTCAAATTGCTTCACATGTTAAAATGTAACACGATGAAAAAATGATGGATTGGTCACCATACTGATAATAATCGCTGACTGATTGTACCACATGTTGCCGTGTCATTCCTTCAATGATCTCACTCTGTATCTCATCGTATCTACAGTAAGATCTACTTTTATGTAGAAAAATAGCTTGAAAAATGTCAGTTTTCTAAACACAGTTTTTTTTAGTCCATTCTGGACATGATCGCTTCTGTGGTCTTGTTTTAGGAGAAATATTATTTTTGATTTTTTCCTCTACAGCTCTAATGTTTATGTGCAATTTTTTCGATAAAATACAAAGCTACTACACTAGTAATCCTTTCACAAACGATTTTTTTTTATAAATGGTAAATAAGATGTAAACTTTTCTGGCAGAATTCTGTACTTAAACTAGACGCACTGATATTTCACTCATGTGAGTGCCGCTTAAGTGGAACTTATTCCTTTAGTATTATTGGATTAATATGAAACGGTATAAACAATATTAACGGAATAAAACTGAATTTTATAAAACCCAAGACCCGAGTAGGCTATAATATATCTAGTCGAAAGATGAAAATGTCATAATTTTTCGATGGGTTGCATCATTTTTGTTGAAATAGCTTTTAATAAAAAATGCTAGCAGCTTAAAGGTTAGCCTGGAATGCCTTGCAAAACCAAAAGGTATTTGCTTACGACATGTACCCGGTACTACCCTTGGCTTTACAGGCTAGTGTAGGTCAAGGTCCTGGTGTGCAGTCAACTTTAGAGCTATAATAACTACATTATATAGATACTATAAAATTATACAAGAGTTGAATGTGTAGTTATGTTACAATTGATAGATACATACATATTTTCTTCTATTATGCACATCCACAACCTTATGTATTGTATTTACATCTATTTATCAATTTCTAAGGACAACAAAAAGCTACTCTTGTCACCACGGATACCACATGTAAGATGTGGGATCTAAAAATAATTCTGTTGTTCCGCCTCAAAACAATGTTTGCAGTGTAGGAACATGGCGGGTATTAATGATAATACACAAAGATATGTTGTTGTTTTTATTTACATGAACCTAACAGCCCTAACTTCTGACAATTTCACACAACCTATCACACCAACCAATCATCTGTTGTGAAATTCCAACCACTTCCTATCACTACATTCCGTGAGACCTACTTTTATGTATGCCCCTGTCGAGTGAAGCACATACGTTCCTTGTCGCAATCATCACCAGTTTGTTCAAGCTTTGTATACATTTGTTACGTGCAATATTTTCATAATATTATGTACATATCAGACCATAGGAAATATATGGAATAAATATTTTAAAAGATTTCTGCGTTTCTGGTTATGTTTCGTACTCTTTTTATACTTGAGTATTTTCATATCCTATATATATATATTGTGGATGGGGAATAACATTTTTGTTTCTTTCAAACCGCCGAGACCTGGACACGAACCCCGAACTCTGGCGTGAAAGGCAGCGATGCTAACCACCACCCTAGGGCCCCCACCTGTCAAGAAGATAAACTACCAGTTATTATTGACAGACAGAACATGTTTATTTACCAAATTACATGGCTGAGAAACCCTCGCTAATATTAAAAATAACATCTGTCACGAGGGCCTTTAATTGTTTATAAAAACACACAGAAGATATTCCTTTACGAAAGAAAAACTTTTATTTTTTCATATATACAATATTTTACATAACAATAATTTCTAATCAGTGTTATTCAATATAGTGAGAGCTGTGAACTGTTACAAGATAGCTTAGGCCATGGGTATGGTTCAGTCTACCAATTTTAGCCAATAATATTTTAAAGGTGATCTATCACCTCTTATAGAGTATGAATAAATTTGTGACAAATAAATCAAAGTTGCCACAAGATGGGGCACAAGTGTTTCCTTATATAGGGTGGTTGGCTATCATGTGACCCTCTCAGAGGGTCACATGATAGCCAATCACCCCATATAAGGACATAATTATTCATACCATATAAGGGGTGATAGATCATCTTTAAGATAAAAATTTATGTGTCAAAGCGTCACTTACAAAAGGTCCCCATAAAGCTGTGACACCCAAACATCGACCTCAGACACTAAAATGGATGGTCAGTATTGCACATTCCCGTGGTAATATATCAGCTCTATAAATTCTGATAAGCTTTTATTCACAAACAAACGCTGATTTAAGATTGATTTTTTTAAATTTAATCTTATCCTGCAACTTATACGTTTTAAGAAAATTTCAATAAAACATTTTTTGGTAGATAATAAATAATTCAATTTCGGTCATGTCTGTTTTTTATCACACTCTTCAGAATAAATATTTTCGTCCCAAGTTATATCCCTGTTTCAATAAATGTTGTAGTTTGTCATGCCAAAAAAAGGCAATTAGTGACGCTTGAAATCAATCACCTTTTGACATTACACATTCTACATGAATATAATATAACAAAAATGCAAAAACTGTGATTATGCATTCATCATGCTCATAAATTCGATGTTTCAAAATAAATAAATATGTTATTAACATCATATATACAGCTGGTAAACTGGCAAGTCAATATCTTTATGTCATTTGAATATAAATTTTCAAGTCAATATCATTGTCATTTGAATAAAAAATTCCAATTCAATATCATTATGTCATTTTTTGGATATAAATTGTCAAGTTACCATCATTATGTCATTTGATTATATGGTGAACAATAGCTTCAGTTTCTTTAATTGCGAAGTCCAAAATTACATCTGTACCATCAACACAAATCACAGTGACTTAAAGTTAAGGCATCGCAGAGGAAATTAAGGCATCACTGGTCATCTATATATATATACCACTGCATAGGCTCTGCTGAAAAAATTAAATTAACCTTTTTAGTGCGAGACCGACTGAAGTCGATCCCGCACTGAAAGAATTGACTATTTCTAATGGCTGTAGACCCATAACGTAGGTATTTAAATAAAGCGGAAAGAGCAGCTAATAGAAAAATTCATGATGATTTCAAACTGTTATCGGATTTAAATTTTTACCAACTTGAAGATGTGTCTTGTGGACAAGGAGCCATGTTCCAGACGATGTGAATACAAAATGAAATAACATTTTATTTCTGTCCGGATTTGATGCAAATCTGGATTGAACCATTTTGTTGGCAAGACAAAATATGCATTATTATTCACATAGTATACAAATTTTAGCACTTAAAGGTATAAAGTGTGTTTTTCATTTCAAATGCACATTTATCAATATTTAAACACCATATTTTATAAATAGCTGTATTTTTCTTCATTTGAAGCTAAAATCAAATCCAATTTACAAATGAAATCATTGGAGGATGTCAGTAAAATCTAAATTGAATCCCCATCAACACCAGTAGTTGTGTGCCTCTGAGCTCGGTCCTCTGAGGCACTAGATAAGTCTTACTATTGATTGAGGTGCAGGACTAGATGACTGATGGTTTCAACCCTCGTGCTTCTGAATTATTTGTTTCTATTTTTCATTCATTCAAAGCTGGAATTACTGACGCAAATTCCAGCTTCAAATGATGAAAAATTTGTCTATTTCTGAAAAATGGTCATCTGACAATTTTTATTATTTGTGGATTTCAGTGGCATTTCATTTGGTCTGAAACTTCCTTGAAGCGTATAGATAGAAAGGGTTTTCCCTGTGGCCAGGTCAGGGGGAATACCCTTCCAATCTATACGGTTTATAAAGTGACATTTTATTTGGTCTGAAATTTCCTTGAAACCGTATAGATAGGAAGGGTACTCCCCCTGGCCAGGTCAGGGGGAATACCCTTCCTATCTGTAGGTTTATACAGTGACATTTTATTTGGTCGGAAACTCCCTTGAATCCATATAGATAGGAAGGGTATTCCCCCTGGTCCAGGGAAGGGGGAATACCCTTCCTACCTATATGGTTTATACAGTGACATTTTATTTGGTCCGAAACTTCCTTAAAACTGCATACATGTATATACAGTCTTAGCAGCATAAGGGTTAATGTAAGCTGTATACATATGAGGCTCCTGGAGCACAAGGGTTAATGTGAATAATTGGTTGTTCACTCTTCCCAGTAATTGTTTATCTACTCTCCCAGTAATTATTTGTTTACTCTCCTCCGGCCAATAAGTCTTTGAAGCAGAACGGTATAAATTTGACGCCTTCTCCTCTGTAGAATTTACTCTGGAATTCTACCCTGGAAAAGAAAATAGAATAATAAGTAGGAGAAAAGATAGAAATATACTAAAAAGTTGCCTATAAACACCCTTAGCCCTTTATGTGAGTCTGGGGTTTGACTTTTGACAAATGATGCACACTGATAGAAATAAATATTTATAATGGTCATAGTCTCCATAGACCTAGAGAATAGATATTCCATTATTTATTGTCAAGAGAACAGACTAAGCGAATTATGATGCTTTCATAATGCATAATTATGTATGATAATTTTTTTTTTATATTTCAGAGCTGTTAACCCACCTACTCAGCATTTTCAAAGATTTATTTTGTGATTTAACTTGTGGCTAGGTATACATATACACGTCAGCTCTTATTATGATTGCCTACTTAACCCTTTAAACCCTCACGATGCATTAAAGCATCATTTCATATGCATGAAAACAGACTTAATTTTCCTACAACCCAGGGTTTTAGAATGAATATTTTCATAAACTGGTTTACCAATTCATGGCAATTTTCTTTAATTTTTAAACCACATCAAATCATCTTCATCCACTACAAGTCGAGAATTGCGACAGTAATTCGCGGCTTGTAGTGGATGAAGATGACAATGATAAATACAGGCTTGAAAGGGTTAACAGCACATGGCTGGGGTTCCTATACACTTCAGCCAGCACTCATTCATTATTGAATCTTTTACAAACAGAAACTTCTGAATAAAGTGTTTTTTTCTGTCACTGAGGGGCTGTCGCAAAAGTTAGCAATGTTTCAAGGTAGGTGGGTGGTTTACTGGCGCTTTCCTTTTGACGTTTTGGGATTTTTTTAGGTGCACTTTTTGTAAACCTATGAAAAAATCAGCTAGAGATATGTATATAGGTTCAGAAACGGTATGGGTTTGCTACCAAATGTCTCATGTCTTTCATATCAGGGGGGTGGGTGGTCAAATCCAACACGAACTGTATTTGTATTTTGGTACATTGCGAACTTTAGCCATGTCCCTTAGAGCCGGATTTTTACTATTCTGAGTGGCACTTACCAGTGGAGTCTGAGTGTGACTATTCTGAGTGGCACTTACCCATGGAGTCTGAGTGTGACTGAGTGGCACTTACCAGTGGAGTTTGAGTGTGACTATCCTGAGTGGCACTTACCAGTGGAGTCTGAGTGTGACTAGCCTGAGTGGCACTTACCAGTGGAGTCTGAGTGTGACTAGCCTGAGTGGCACTTACCAGTGGAGTCTGAGGGTGACTGAGTGGCACTTACCAGTGGAGTCTGAGTGTGACTAGCCTGAGTGACACTTACCAGTGGAGTCTGAGTGTGACTAGCCTGAGTGGCACTTACCCGTGGAGGCTGACTATCCTGAGTGGCACTTACCAGTGGAGTCTTAGTGTGACTAGCCTGAGTGGCACTTACCAGTGGAGTCTGAGTGTGACTATCCTGAGTGGCACTTACCCGTGGAGTCTGAGTGTGACTATCCTGAGTGGCACTTACCCGTGGAGTCTGAGTGTGACTAGCCTGAGTGGCACTTACCGGTGGAGTCTGAGTGTGACTGAGTGGCACTTACCAGTGGAGTCTGAGTGTGACTAGCCTGAGTGACACTTACCAGTGGAGTCTGAGTGTGACTGAGTGGCACTTACCAGTGGAGTTTGAGTGTGACTAGTCCAAGTGGCACTTACCAGTGGAGTCTGAGTGTGACTAGCCTGAGTGACACTTACCAGTGGAGTCTGAGTGTGACTAGCCCGAGTGGCACTTACCGGTGGAGTCTGAGTGTGACTGAGTGGCACTTACCAGTGGAGTTTGAGTGTGACTAGTCCAAGTGGCACTTACCAGTGGAGTCTGAGTGTGACTGAGTGGCACTCACCAGTGGAGTCTGAGTGTGTGTAGCCTCAGTAGCACTTACCAGTGGAGTCCGAGTGTGACTGAGTGGCACTTACTAGTGGAGTCTGAGTGTGTGTAGCCTGAGTGGCACTTACCAGTGGAGTCTGAGTGTGACTATCCTGAGTGGCACTTACCAGGGGAATCTGAGTGTGACTATTCTGAGTGGCACTTACCCATGGAGTCTGAGTGTGACTGAGTGGCACTTACCAGTGGAGTTTGAGTGTGACTATCCTGAGTGGCACTTACCAGTGGAGTCTGAGTGTGACTAGCCTGAGTGGCACTTACCAGTGGAGTCTGAGTGTGACTAGCCTGAGTGGCACTTACCAGTGGAGTCCGAGTGTGACTGAGTGGCACTTACCAGTGGAGTCTGAGTGTGTGTAGCCTGAGTGGCACTTACCAGTGGAGTCTGAGTGTGACTATCCTGAGTGGCACTTACCAGGGGAGTCTGAGTGTGACTAGCCTGAGTAGCACTTACCAGTGGAGTCTGAGTGTGACTAGCCTGAGTAGCACTTACCAGTGGAGTCTGAGTGTGACTAGCCTGAGTGGCACTTACCAGTGGAGTCGGAGTGTGTGTAAGAAGGCAGACAATCCCTCCATGAGGAGTAAGATGGCGACAGTGAAGGCGGCAAACGCTGCAAACACGGCGTAAATCATAAAGGAGCCCCACCAACCATCAATCTTAAGACCTGGTCGTAAAACCATCGTCCATAACACCTCCGATAACTCTGTAGAGAAAAAACAAACATACAGAACAAAGGGAGTGAAAATCATCGTCCACGACACCTCCGATAACTCTGTAGAGAAAACAACAAACATAAAGAACAAAGCAAGTGAAGAGTTTGCTGTTATTTTGATTTCATTTTTTCTTTTATTTGATTATCTATCATGGTGCATACTTCTCACCAATGACAAAAATCAATTAAAACATCAAAAGCAACATTACTGTGAATACAGAATGTTTTATAATGTCACAGGAAAGTTGCGGCTTTGCTGTGACATTATAAAATAACACATAATGATACATATCACTGTAGTATCTTCCAATGTGGATACGGTAGCAAAATTCAGGGATTTTCAAGTAACTTGCTGCTGAATATCCCATTTTTAAGCATTTTCAATGTCTTGAATAATTGTTGTAGAATTCAAGCACTTTGTACAAACACTACACTAGAAAAGTATTATACTGATTAGAATGAATTATTGATTCAATACAGAACAAGTAAATTTTGAAATGTTGAATACATTCCTGTAAGTATACCACACTACAATAAAAGTGTCAATAACACTGCTGCTCGTCTTTGTAATCGCCGGTGTGTTTGATTTGAATCTACTGTAGGTTTCATTGACAATCCTCCACTGTCAAATGAACTGTACTATCTCAAATGAAATCTGACAACTTATAGCGACACAATCAGGCCAAAATCACAGCTTATAGCGACACAATCAGGCCAAAATCATCGTTTTTACTTTGGCTATTTGCTATGTCCACAATATGTCTACATGCCCATAGACTAGAATTGCATTTTATTTTTAATTTTGTGTTGTGCATTTACCAGGTGGAAAAGAAATAAGGCTGAGATTAAATTTCAGACATGTGTGTCCAAAATAAGAAATAAAGGAATAACTTTAAATTGGCCTTTCGGCACACTTGCTACGTTGCCACAGCAACCCAAAATTTAAAAGACTTCCACAATTCTATGGACATTTTCACATTTTATGGACATATAAAAAAAAGTATATAAATTTTTAACTTTTGGACAATTTTTGGCCTGATTATGTGGCTTGAAAGGGACATGATAATATGATGATTTACCGGAATGAGCGAGGCTGAGCGCTCAGAGACATAAATATGACGCCGTGTGAGATACACAGCCGAGGCAATACTCTATGGTAACTTACACAGCAGAGGCAATACTCTATGGTAACTTACACAGCCGAGGCAATACTCTATGGTAACTTACACAGCAGAGGCAATACTCTATGGTAACTTACACAGGCGAGGCAATACTCTATGGTAACTTACACAGCAGAGGCAATACTCTATGGTAACTTACACAGCAGAGGCGATACTCTATGGTAACTTACACAGCAGAGGCAATACTCTATGGTAACTTACACAACCGAGGCAATACTCTATGGTAACATACACAGCAGAGGCAATACTCTATGGTAACTTACACAGGCGAGGCGATACTCTATGGTAACTTACACAGCAGAGGCAATACTCTATGGTAACTTACACAGGCGAGGCAATACTCTATGGTAACTTACACAGGTGAGGCAATACTCTATGGTAACTTACACAGCAGAGGCAATACTCTATGGTAACTTACACAGCAGAGGCAATACTCTATGGTAACTTACACAGCAGAGGCGATACTCTATGGTAACTTACACAGCAGAGGCAATACTCTATGGTAACTTATACAGCAGAGGCGATACTCTACGGTTACTTACACAGGTGAGGCAATACTCTATGGTAACTTACACAGCAGAGGCGGTACTCTATGGTAACTTACACAGCAGAGGCGATACTCTATGGTAACTTACACAGCAGAGGCAATACTCTATGGTAACTTACACAGCAGAGGCGATACTCTATGGTAACTTACACAGCAGAGGCAATACTCTATGGTAACTTACACAGCAGAGGCAATACTCTATGGTAACTTACACAGCAGAGGCAATACTCTATGGCAACTTATACAGGCGAGGCAATACTCTATGGTAACTTACACAGCAGAGGCAATACTCTATGGTAACTTACACAGCAGAGGCAATACTCTATGGCAACTTATACAGGCGAGGCAATACTCTATGGTAACTTACACAGCAGAGGCAATACTCTATGGTAACTTACACAGCAGAGGCGATACTCTAGGATTACTTACACAGCAGAGGCGATACTCTATGGTAACTTACACAGGCGAGGCAATACTCTATGGTAACTTACACAGGTGAGGCAATACTCTACGGTTACTTACACAGGTGAGGCAATACTCTATGGTAACTTACACAGGTGAGGCAATACTCTATGGTAGCTTACACAGCAGAGGCAATACTCTATGGTAACTTACACA
The DNA here is from genome assembly GCA_964017125.1 of Flabesymbios commensalis. Taxonomy (NCBI): domain Eukaryota; kingdom Metazoa; phylum Annelida; class Polychaeta; order Terebellida; family Flabelligeridae; genus Flabesymbios; species Flabesymbios commensalis. Next base: position 4,390,012 of record OZ024904.1, on the reverse strand, counting down.
GCAGAGGCAATACTCTATGGTAACTTACACAGCAGAGGCAATACTCTATGGTAACTTACACAGGCGAGGCGATACTCTATGGTAACTTACACAGCAGAGGCAATACTCTATGGTAACTTACACAGGCGAGGCAATACTCTATGGTAACTTACACAGGTGAGGCAATACTCTATGGTAACTTACACAGCCGAGGCAATACTCTATGGTAACTTATACAGCAGAGGCAATACTCTATGGTAACTTATACAGCAGAGGCAATACTCTATGGTAACTTACACAGCAGAGGCAATACTCTATGGTAACTTACACAGCAGAGGCAATACTCTATGGTAACTTACACAGGTGAGGCAATACTCTATGGTAACTTACACAGCAGAGGCAATACTCTATGGTAACTTACACAGCAGAGGCAATACTCTATGGTAACTTACACAGCAGAGGCAATACTGTATGGTAACTTACACAGCAGAGGCAATACTCTATGGTAACTTACACAGCAGAGGCAATACTCTATGGTAACTTACACAGCAGAGGCAATACTCTATGGTAACTTACACAGCAGAGGCAATACTCTATGGTAACTTACACAGCAGATGCAATACTCTATGGTAACTTATACAGCAGAGGCAATACTCTATGGTAACTTATACAGCAGAGGCAATACTCTATGGTAACTTACACAGCAGAGGCAATACTCTATGGTAACTTACACAGGCGAGGCAATACTCTATGGTAACTTACACAGCAGAGGCAATACTCTATGGTAACTTACACAGCAGAGGCAATACTCTATGGTAACTTACACAGCAGATGCAATACTCTATGGTAACTTATACAGCAGAGGCAATACTCTATGGTAACTCATACAGCAGATGCAATACTCTATGGTAACTTATACAGCAGAGGCAATACTCTATGGTAGCTTACACAGCCGAGACAATACTCTATGGTAATTTACACAGCAGAGGCGATACTCTATGGTAACTTACACAGGCGAGGCAATACTCTATGGTAACTTACACAGGCGAGGCAATACTCTATGGTAACTTATACAGCAGAGGCAATACTCTATGGTAACTTACACAGGCGAGGCAATACTCTATGGTAACTTACACAGCAGAGGCAATACTCTATGGTAACTTACACAGGCGAGGCAATACTCTATGGTAACTTACACAGCAGAGGCAATACTCTATGGTAACTTACACAGCAGAGGCAATACTCTATGGTAACTTATACAGCAGAGGCAATACTCTATGGTAACTTACACAGCAGAGGCAATACTCTATGGTAACTTACACAGCAGAGGCAATACTCTATGGTAACTTACACAGGCGAGGCAATACTCCATGGTGACTTACACAGCAGAGGCAATACTCTATGGTAACTTACACAGCAGAGGCAATACTCTATGGTAACTTACACAGCCGAGGCAATACCCTATGGTAACTTACACAGCAGAGGCAATACTCTATGGTAACTTACACAGCAGAGGCAATACTCTATGGTAACTTACACAGGCGAGGCAATACTCTATGGTAACTTAGCTGTGGCAATACTCTATGGTAACTTACACAGCAGAGGCAATACTCTATGGTAACTTACACAGCAGAGGCAATACTCTATGGTAACTTACACAGCAGAGGCAATACTCTATGGTAACTTACACAGCAGATGCAATACTCTATGGTAACTTATACAGCAGAGGCAATACTCTATGGTAACTTATACAGCAGAGGCAATACTCTATGGTAACTTACACAGCAGAGGCAATACTCTATGGTAACTTACACAGGCGAGGCAATACTCTATGGTAACTTACACAGCAGAGGCAATACTCTATGGTAACTTACACAGCAGAGGCAATACTCTATGGTAACTTACACAGCAGATGCAATACTCTATGGTAACTTATACAGCAGAGGCAATACTCTATGGTAACTTATACAGCAGATGCAATACTCTATGGTAACTTATACAGCAGAGGCAATACTCTATGGTAGCTTACACAGCCGAGACAATACTCTATGGTAATTTACACAGCAGAGGCGATACTCTATGGTAACTTACACAGGCGAGGCAATACTCTATGGTAACTTACACAGGCGAGGCAATACTCTATGGTAACTTATACAGCAGAGGCAATACTCTATGGTAACTTACACAGGCGAGGCAATACTCTATGGTAACTTACACAGCAGAGGCAATACTCTATGGTAACTTACACAGGCGAGGCAATACTCTATGGTAACTTACACAGCAGAGGCAATACTCTATGGTAACTTACACAGCAGAGGCAATACTCTATGGTAACTTATACAGCAGAGGCAATACTCTATGGTAACTTACACAGCAGAGGCAATACTCTATGGTAACTTACACAGCAGAGGCAATACTCTATGGTAACTTACACAGGCGAGGCAATACTCCATGGTGACTTACACAGCAGAGGCAATACTCTATGGTAACTTACACAGCAGAGGCAATACTCTATGGTAACTTACACAGCCGAGGCAATACTCTATGGTAACTTACACAGCAGAGGCAATACTCTATGGTAACTTACACAGCAGAGGCAATACTCTATGGTAACTTACACAGGCGAGGCAATACTCTATGGTAACTTAGCTGTGGCAATACTCTATGGTAACTTACACAGCAGAGGCAATACTCTATGGTAACTTACACAGGCGAGGCAATACTCTATGGTAACTTACACAGCAGAGGCAATACTCTATGGTAACTTACACAGCAGAGGCAATACTCTATGGTAACTTACACAGCAGAGGCAATACTCTATGGTAACTTACACAGCCGAGGCAATATTCTATGGTGACTTACACAGCAGAGGCAATACTCTATGGTAACTTACACAGCAGAGGCAATACTCTATGGTAACTTACACAGCAGAGGCAATACTCTATGGTAACTTACACAGCAGAGGCAATACTCCATGGTGACTTACACAGCTGTGGCAATACTCTCTGGTGACTTACACAGCAGAGGCAATACTCTATGGTAACTTACACAGCAGAGGCAATACTCTATGGTAACTTACACAGCAGAGGCAATACTTTATGGTGACTTACACAGCTGTGGCAATACTCTATGGTAACTTACACAGCAGAGGCAATACTCTATGGTAACTTACACAGGCGAGGCAATACTCTATGGTAACTTACACAGCAGAGGCAATACTCTATGGCAGCTTACACAGGCGAGGCGATACTCTATGGTAACTTACACAGCAGAGGCAATACTCTCTGGTGACTTACACAGACGAGGCAATACTCCATGGTGACTTACACAGCTGTGGCAATACTCTCTGGTGACTTACACAGCAGAGGCAATACTCTATGGTAACTTATACAGGCGAGGCAATACTCTATGGTAACTTACACAGCAGAGGCAATACTCTATGGCAGCTTACACAGGCGAGGCGATACTCTATGGTAACTTACACAGCAGAGGCAATACGCTATGGTAACTTACACAGGCGAGGCAATACTCTCTGGTGACTTACACAGCTGTGGCAATACTCTCTGGTGACTTACCGGCATGAGCGAGGCTGAGTGCCCATAGACGCAGATATGATGCAGTGTGAGACACACAGCCGAGGCAATACTCTATGGTGTGAATAGCCTGGTGAATGTACTCCTCCCCCGTGTCAAACTGGAAATACAACAAAAATATTAACCCTTTGACACTTTGTTGTTGGTCGCTGTAGCAAGACACAGCTGCAGGTAAGGGTAAAATTTAAATTCTATAATTTAGCACTTGGGGGGGGGGGGGGTTAATAAGCTATTGGTGTACATGTATCACTTTAATAGAGGTCAGTAGGACAATGTTTCCTTTTTATATTCACTTTTGTAGGACAAGAACCATAATTAGAGGCCAGCAGCTCTTTTTATATTTTGTGTACTTACATATGGTGGTTCCTGTAGCTGCACGCCTGATGGTCCAGCTTCCATATCCTCCAACACCTCAGAATCCTGAATCAAACAGATCAATAATAAATCACTATGCATAATCTTAATCATCTAAACCATTCACTCATTTCCTGTGCTACTCTGTATATTCATCAGTTCTCAATAACCATTTATAACAGGTGATATATTTTAAAAATATAGAGGATCAAGTGTCATGGAGTGTATGTGTACATGATGCTAGCGTGTCATTAATGACAAATTATTGATAATAACTCTTTTACTGCATAATATTTTTCATTAAATAAAAGGTTGTATTGGTGATGTAACAGCCAATCTCCATTATTGCAGTATTTTTTAAAACTAGGACCATTATAAAATAGAAGTTGTGCCTCCTTTCGAATCTCCATCAACATATTTAATTTAAGCCTTTCAGTGCGGAGATCAACTTGACATCAGATTCAGACATCAACAATCAATCCTGTTGGTGGAAGAATTAAATATCTGCAATGGACGTAGACCTCTAGATCTATAGGTACTTGAGCGAAGCGCACTAAGCAATTTACCAATTTTTCTAAATCAATAACTATTTAAAAGAAGCAGTAAGAGCTAACCAACTAATGTCTTTATGACTTTTTTATGGTGAATAATTTTGCTTTTTATTAACTGTGACAACTATTTCTGGATTTTATTGGTATAATTTTATCTGTATAACAAACAGACTAACACTCTCTTTTCCCAGTATGATTAAATCTGTATCTGTACTTGTCTCTCCCCCTAACGCCCCCTCTGTATCTATGGTAACACCGTTATTTTCAATGAGAGGCTGTGTTTTTATCCAGTTCTTCATTTGTCGTTTATGTTTCAGGTAAAGATAAGTGGGTTTGCTGAGGAGCATCCATATCGCTGAGAACGCCGCCAGCAGGAGAAGACACGTCTGAACTTCAATCTGCAGCGAGAAGAAAAGATAAAAATAATATATATCATATTTATTCTAATAAACGCTCGGGACGTTAATTAGAATACCCCCCTGAGATTACAGGAGGGATGGGCGCTTATTAGAGAAGTTTTGCAATGATCATAAGTGTACATAATCGTGGGATTTATTTTCAAATCAGGGGGTGGGCGTTTATTGGAATATGGGCATTTATTAGAGTAAATACGGTATGCATGAATGCCTGAGTTAGTCTGCCACCCTGGGCCACCACACATCCCTGCCTGTATACCCAGCCCTGGTGTAATAACCCTTTAGGCACAAAGCACAACTGTAGTCATTTGTAATTTGTTTTATTAAAAGATCAAATTAGTGGGAATGAAACGAGTATTTCAACATCAAGATTTGCAAATAAACACTTTAAACCCTCACTATGCATGAAAGCATCATATTGCATCTCTGAAAAATGACTTAATTTCAACAGCTAGAGGTTTTAGAACGAGAATTTTTTTTTTAAATTGCAACTCACTTCAAGTCATCTTCATCCACTACAAGTCGAAAATTGCGACAGCAATTAGCGGCTTGTAGTGGATGAAGATGAAAATGGTAAACTCAGGATTGAAAGGGTTAAACAAACATATGAGTAATGTATATTACAGTAGTGGTGTGATACCATGAATGTCAGTGTTGCCACCTGGTGAACAGAGCTATAAAGTACAGGAAGATGGGAGTACATGTACCATAGTACACTGTACACAGTAATTTGTACCAGCCCCAATCCCCACCCCCCAATCCCCCCCCCCACCCCAGCCTATATTGATTTCAGCTGGTTTGTCCGAAGTAGTGGCTGATGAGTATTAAGCGTGATACCATAATTGCCGGACTGTACTAGGCACTGGTCTATACCGCACAGAAGATCGAAATAGGCCTTTCTTGGTACTTGAGCCTTACATGTGATGAGAGTACATGTACCATTATAGTACACTGCACACAGTGATCTGTACCTGCCCCCCTCCCCCTTCCCAGCCTACATTGATTTCAGCTGATTTTTCCAAAGTAGTGGCTGAGGAGTAAGATGTATGATATCGTAATTGCGGGACTATACTACGCACTGGTCTATACCTTGCAGAAGATAGAAATAGGCCTTTCTTGGTACTTAAGCCTTACAAATCACGCACCCTTTATTTACTGCGCGCTCCTAGATATCGCAGTGAAACGCCAGTAGCGGTAACTAATGGTGTGTTAGTAAGAATAATTAGTGATGTCTCAGGTCGTAGATTGATTAGATTGTGTTTATTATCATTCTAATATATAATAACAATAACAAACAGAATACTGTCATGTACACTAGCTCACCTGTCCAGGGTACCAGGCCCACGTATGACACGGCTGTGACTTGTCTCCGGCCTCGGGTGTGTTGAACAAAAACATGTTGATAAAACCTGAAATATTCAGAAATACGATGAAACACATGAAAAATGTAAATATTTCAAGATTATCATTGACTGGTGTAGATATCAAACTTAAATTATTATTATTTTTCCATCACACCTTCAGCCAAAATAAATTATTTGTATGAAATATTTTGTTCATTATATTTACGTTTCAGGCTTATCAAACAATGGAAACACATATGTTACACTCTCACTGTCTTAATGAAAGATATTTTATTTTTCCCCTGACCAAGAGATCTCAGTGAGAGTGTAAAATGCAGCATAAATTACGAAAAAATAAAGACATTATTTTCCTTTTAACACTTTCAGTGTGATGGGGGGGGGATGATTGACCTTTGGTGCCATATCGAACCCGGCACTTAAAAGGTTAAATACTAGGGTCAAATATTTATAGCCATAGACATATAAAGGGGTTATCAAATGAAGTAGAAACAGCTAAATACTTCACATATAAGGTTTTAGTAAATAACCCTTTGCTCACTTATAGTATTTATCATATTATTTCATCACTGTGAGGGGTAACCCTTACAATGCTTCAATATTAACCCTTTGAGTGCGGGCGACGCTTTTAAGCGCATTCATACTGTTTTTCCACAACTAAAATTTGACAGAAATTGAACAAATATGCATGTATAAATCTTGAGTTAAGCCCCCATTGTGAAATTTGGCAGGTTTAATTTTTAAGTGAGGAGGTATTTTCCTTTCATTTGAAGTTGGCAATTGCGTGAGCAATGCCAACTTCAAATGAAAGGAAAATTTTAAGTAGTAATGAAGCACTTAAAGAGTTATACTATAGAGATCAAAAGGTTATTTTCAATTTGAAATCATCAAAAATGTCTCAGTTGGCTCTTTCCGCTTCATTATTCTAGGCCTACATCCATTATAAATATTAACCCCTTTCAGTCCAGGGTTGACTTTTGACGTCGGATGTCAAAAGTGAATCCTCGCACTGAAAGGGTTGATCTGGCCGTAAAACCACCGTCCATAACACCTCAATAGCCATGTAGTTGGAAGTGGTATTCGTACACTGGATACAATTTGTTTCACATTTAAAACCATGAAAGGTAACCCTTTCAGTGTAGACATCAGATTCTGACGTATAAAGACGGTCCCCGCACTGAAAGAATTAAAATATTTCTAATAGTCGTAGACCCATAACATAGGTATTCAAATGAAGCGGAAAGAGCTAACTAAGACATATAATTATGATGATTTCAAATTGAAAAACCCTTTAGTCTCCATGGTTTATACAAACATATTTCAGCATTGTGAGGGTTAATATGATATAACTGACCAATCAGGAGATCGGGAGCACAGTTTGAATTAGAGGCGTCGTAAATGATCCATTTCGTGATGATGAGTGCATCCAGGTATCCGAAGAGAGACAGCATGAATAACACCTGAGGTAAGAAGCAGCAAACCACGTCCACCGGGCTCTTAAAATACCTACAACATAAAGACAAAGATTAAACTACACCTGATTAACTACATTATATAAGAACAGGATTATTATTTAGAGAGGTTTAACCCTTTAAGCCCTCACGATGCATTAAAGCATCATTTCACATCCCTGAAAAAGGGTTTTAGAATGAACATTTCCATGTCACTGGTTTACCAATTAAATGCGTCATGGCAATTTTATTTTATTTTTCATCCACTTCAAATCATCTTCATCCACTACAAGTCGAGAATTGCGACAGCAATTCACGGCTCGTAGTGGATGAAGATGACAATGGTAAATTCAGGCTTGAAAGGGTTAATTATGTTAAAAATAAAAATAATGCCTGATGCTTAATCCTCAGAACACTGAACTATTCAATTTAGATTTTCAGTCACTTGAAGTTGTGTCTCGCAACCGCGATCCACAACTTCAAGTGACTGAAAATTTGTATTATTTGTGAAATTAAGGTCCCAACATATATCAGTGGTTCAAAATTGAAAGCACATTTTACTTTTAACAACTGGTTATACAGGTGCAAATAAAAACGCAGAATGTCAACTGTAGTCGACATCAGTGTTCTAAGGGTAATGTATTTATCTCAGACTCTTTTTATACACTTCACTGCTCTGTTTGATTTTGCCGTTTCAGATAGATATTCGTACGAGAAAATACATACTGCATCGTTGGGTACAGATAGATGGGTTGATCTCAACACTCGTCACTACATCAAGCCCACGTCTAAAGGCTCGGGGCTTGATGTGGTGGTAACTTGTGCTGAGATGAGGCCATCTCACCTTGCCAACGGTGCATTTGTTATTTCCTTAACCTTTACAGTGCGGGGATCAACTTAGTCGACGTCAGATTGTGATGTCTAAAGTCGATCTCCGCACTTGAGACAAATATTTGTAATGGTCGTAGACCCATAACATAGGTATTCAAATGAATCGAGAAGAGCTAACTAAGACACTTATGATGATTTCAAATTGAAAAAACCCTTTGGTCTCCATTATTTATACAAAATAATTCAGTGCTGTAAGGGCGAATCCTCACAGCAGGTGCGACCTAATCTGTAGACATGAGACTTTATGTCTAAAGTCTATCCCCGCACTGTAAGAGTAAAAATATTTATATTTGCTGTAGACCCATAACATAGATATGCAAATAAAGACTTTTATGATGATTTCAAATTGAATAAAACTCTTTGGTCTGGTTTATAAAGAAAATATTCAGCGCTTTAAGAGTTAATACCAGTGATTGAAGATGCTGAGAATGACTCCCGTCATCATGTGGAACAAGGCAAATATAACAGACAACTTCTCCTTGAATGAGTTGGTGAATGTTATCTTATTGTATGAATCCTGCCAAATCTGAAAACAATCAGGCCATAAAGAACGTAAAAATCATGATAAATATGAAGCAAATCAAGCAACAAAAAATAGAAACATCTTTCCTAGTTAAAAAACAATCAAGCCATAAAAAAGCTAAATATACACCAAACAATCATGGCAGAAATAATGCATTTTATGAAGTCAGATTATTTTGGTTATAATAACATTTATGAATCTTTAACATACTGCTGATTCAAGAAAATAATAAAATGGTTATCAGTATTTCATTAAATGTACTCACAATTCAAATTGTGAAAACTTTGCTACGTTTAATGCTTTAAAATTACAAAACATACAATAAATAAATAAACTAACGGGATCTACTCCGAATGGATACGGAGTGTGGCTGAAGACATTCGGATCACCCGGATCTAATGTGAGGTCATCGTTGGCTTGGAACGTTTTATTACTGCAAAGAAAACATAATATTATATCCAGTGATATCAATTGATAAGAATTTTATAATTAATAAATTGTATTGGTTCACAAAAGAAATCTATTATTAGTTTTATCAAGCAGAATCAAAGTATAATAAGGATTAAATGGAACACAACCACTTTAATGTGGTTCTTATTGCAGATAACTTTGCCAAGCTGTTACAGCCTAAGGGTGGCTTCAAAAGGTGGTTTAATTTTATATTAACCCTTGAAGCGCTGAAATATGTTAATATAAACAATGGAGACCAAAGGGTCAATTTGAAATCATCATAAATGTCTTAGTTAGCTCTTCCCACGTCTTTTGAATACCTATGTTATGGGTCTACGGCCATTATAAATATTTAACTTTTTCAGTGTGGAGATCGACTCAAATTGTCAGAAAACGACTTCTATGGAAGTCACATTCTGACGTCTAAAGACTAATAACATTTATAATGGCCGTAAGCCCATAACATATAGGTATTCAGATGAAGTGGAAAGAGCTGACTAAGACATTCACGATGATTTAAAATTGAACAAAACCCTTTGGTCTTTGTGAATTATACAAAATATTTCAGCGCTTTGAGGGTCAAAGGGTTAAAAGATATTTTTCAGTCAAAAGAAAATCATTATCTCACTCATATATGATGGTCCAGGCTGTGCCAAATATATTGAACGACTTTGAGTAAATGTCATTGTACAGAAGTCCGGAGTAGATGGAGAAACAGCCCATCATGAGGATGAGGTAACGACCGGCAAATATGATCCCAAATATCTGAAAATATATGAAAAGCATGCAACAGTAATGTAATGATTTAATGTAGGTGCTGAAGTTTGTTTATAAATAACTCTGTTAAAGCATCTTGATAGTTTGTTGCTGTTTTTACATATTGAAACATGTCAATTTGTATCATGATACTTTATTTTACTGCCTGGTGAAGTGCAATCATTAGGTTATACCTTACCTCGCTGTCTTCAGCCATTTTAACGAGTTTCTTTTCCCAGAGACACATCCACAAACCAAACAGCAAGAGAATCACAGCGTGACCAGCATCACCAAACATCACGGCAAACAGGAACGGGAACGTGATGATAGAAAACGGAGCTGAAAACACAATAAAACAAGAAAATCAGCCCATGACCTGCGTCACCAAAGATCACGGCAATCAGAAACGGGAACAAGATGATAGAAAATGAGGCTGACATGTATGCTTAAGAAGAGTTGCAGATGTTTTGTTACAAATTAATAATGTAAATACATGTACAGAATGAAAATAATTGGACCACTAGTTTTGAGTTTTTGCACCCACAAAAAGTGTGATGATGCCAGTCGGAATCCTGGCGCGACTAAAATCCCCATCCCCTGCGCGCATGGGATAAAAATGGAAACTAAACAAATACTGACATGGGTCACATCAGCCAAAAACACCATAAAATGTCAGGAGAAGGTTCTATTATTATGATGGCTTACATTGTAATCATGTTTATATCCTTTTATGAACTCTTCCCCTGCTGAATGGTTGATTTCTGTTTTTCATCCATCTGAAGCTAGAATTGTTGACGCAAATTCCAGCTTCAAATGACGAAAAAGATTTATGTTCAGTGGGAGATCCAGGACCCCAATTTTTTGCTATGATTTATACACACCACAGCTGGCTCAGCCAGCCTCTTAGAGGGGTCTAGGTGCATGGTCCTGCAAAAAGTTTTGAAACATTGAATTCTAGAGCATATTCCGGCCCAAATATGGTCATTTTTGGGTCTTTGGGGACACTGAACTGGGCGGCCTGCTGCAATTCCCATTTGAAGATGGATAAAAATGCCCTGATTTCTTAAATACAAAAGTAAAATATCTCAAATGAAGGCTTAGTATGACTTTGTTCTGATGGATTATAAAAAAATTTGTAAAATCAATTTTATTCAAAATAAGACAGTTGATGTGTAAATACGGGAATAAGCTATGGGGATGAAAGAAGAGATGAGCCATGAGGAAATTATGTTAGAAACTCCTGCTTAAATTCGAGATGACCGAGTTAAAAAATTAAAGGCTCTTAACCCTTGTGCTGCTGGAACCCTATATATCTACCTTACCTAGAATGTTACAGAGCAAATGTACCTGAAATTTATGATAATTTTGTGGTTGATGCTCACTTAATTCAATAATTCAATTTGGGAGACGTCACCGGGCAGTGTGTGGGAAAACACACGAGGCGGGTCCAAATGAAAATTTCTGAGAATCAAAAACAGTGGAAAAATACAAAAATTAAAATGACAGACGAGACAAACAGACTGCCTCATTTGCCTCATGCTGGCTACAGGACTGTGTCTATTTTTCATAAATTGAAATATTTTTCATGATTTGAAGCTGGAAATTCCAGTTTCAAATTAATGAAAAACAGAAACAAACCATGCAGCAGAAGATGGGTTATTACATTGTTACTAACTTGGGTTGACTTCCTTGTACGTGGCCACACCATAAGCATCAATGATTGACTGGAAGCACGAGGTGAACTTGTTTGTCTTGAAATAGGTCGGGAGGTCATCAGAGGGCACAGGATGCACGAGTGACGGAGCACTAACTTCACTCGCTATCTGTAATCATAGAAAAATTAAAATGTATTTCTTAATCTCTATTTCTGTATTATATAACCTTTTATTATACTGACAAGCCTCATACAGTTTTAAATATTACTTCTATATAATAAATCAACAATTGACCATCAAAATATTTCGAATCTTTCATAATTTCGGGGACCGACTTTAGACATCAGAATCTGACATCTAAAGTTGTCAGATTCTGACATCTAAAGTTGATCTTCGCACTGGAAGAATTTACAATTTAAAATGGACGTAAACCCATAACATAGATATTCAAATGAAGCGGAAAGAGCTAACTAAGACACTTATGATGATTTACAATTGAAAAAAGAACAATTTTGATATCTTGGTTTACATAAATATATTTTAGCGCTTTAAGTGTTAAGTATCTTAACCCTTAAAGTGCTCAATTAAATTTTCAGACACTTTAAATATGCTACCACGACCCACAACTTCAAGTGGGTGAAAATTACTCATATTTGTTTAATTTGGGATAAAACATCTGCAAATCTGGATGTTTAAACACATTTCATTCCCAATATCTATGATTTTATCAATTAATAAAACAGATTAAAAATAAATAAAGTTAGTCCTGCTCAGCAGTTTGAGGGTCAAAATGTCAGTGCTTACACTTACAGTGTGGTTGTTGAGCATTGTCTGTAACGTGTTACTATGGTTACTTGTAAGTATGGCTGTAGAGTATCGTCTGTACCATGGATGTTATCATGGTTACTTACTGTTTAGCTGTTGAGTATCGTCTGTATCGTGTTGACATGGTCACTTACAGTGTGGCTGTTGAGCATTGTCTGTACCATGTTACCATGGTTACTTACTGTGTGGCTGTTGAGTATTGTCTGTACAGTGCCGACCTCCTCTGTAGGTATCCAGCATTCAGCCACGTAGTTTTTCCCCTCAGTGTGAAACTGGTTCATAATGTGATAGATGGCCTTGACCTTCATGACCTTCACACGCCATGTCTTTATGTTACTATTCACAAGGTCAAGGACACGCCGCTTCTGTTCTTCTGATGTGATAATAACCTGCAATGAGCCAGCGGTTGAGATATTAATACCTGTGCCGCTGAATTGTATGTTTCTATTTTTCAAACGATGAAAAATACTTCCATACATGGTGAATAGATATCTCTAAAATTGAATTATTTCATTAATGCGCATCTCTTACAAAACTCTAAAATAAAATAAATAGACTAATTTTCACCCAATTGAAATTGTGGGTCACATTGGCGAAACACAAGTTCACAAGTGGGTGAATAGTAAAATTATTCCATTTAGCGGTTTAACCCTTACAGCGCGGGGATCAAGTTTAGTTGGCAAAATCTGAAGTCTGTAGACGTCAGATTTTGATGTCTTAAGTCGATCCCCACACAGAGTAAAAATATATTTTTAATCACGGTAGACCCATAACATAGGTATGCAAATGAATCGGAAAGAGCTCATTTATGCTGATTTCAAATTGCAAAACCCCTTCGGTTCCCATGCTTTATCGAAAAAATGTTTCAGCGCTTTAAGGATTAAGAGTTTAAAAAACATTTTTTCTTGGATAGTACTTGTCTAAGAAGTGAATATTGCTTTGTGTTGCTTTCTGCACAATCTTGGCAATATCTCGACAAAAGGAAGCTTCTTTATAGTGCACAGTACCATATTTGTCGAAGAAATGTGATGCAAGCACACTATATCTTGGGGATCACTGACCGTTTTGAGGTCCTGCAGTCTACTGGCCACCTGAATTGCCATCTCATTCCTTTCCTCAGCCGTTTCTGGGCATGGGTAGAGTGAAGCACGGAACCTAGAAACAAAATTAACACAGTTGTGTAGTGAGGTACACTCGGAGACATCAGAATCCATTGTTGGTTCAATGTTTGTGTACCATCTACGACGCTGACCCAACATTGATGCAACATTGAGTTGATGTCTCATTTTTGCAAGTATATAAGGCATATCGAAGGTATGGATAATGTGATCCTCAGAAGCTAGAAAGCGTTGCATATTATGCAATACTGTAGATCTGGTAATATTCCCAAGGTTTAAATTTTCGCGATATTCGCAAATTCAAGAATCTCATGAAAATCATTTTTATAATAGCGCTACTAAAGAAAAATAAACATTCAAATATTTTAAACTTCGTGAAAAGTCCCAAAAAATCTGAAATTCGCAAAAATTTTAACACACGAAAATTACCAGATCTATAGTATATGAATATTGCATGTAACCTTGTTATTAAACATGAATACATTGCTCAGAATCACCTACAGGTAGTGGCATCCAAGGGAGGGGGTCATTTGAAAAAACTAAATTTTACACAGTTCAAATTAGCCAAATATAGGTTTTTGACACTCTAAATTTACTAGGGTAGTGGTACATTAGAATGATTCACTGGGAGTCCTCTATTTTAATGTTACCTACCCTTCACATATTTTGACGTCCTCTATTTTAATGTTACCTACCCTTCACATACTTTGGCTTCCTCGATTTAAATGTTACCTACCCTTCACATATTTTGGCGTCCTCTACTTCAATGTTACCTACCCTTCACATATTTTGGCGTCCTCTACTTCAATGTTACCTACCCTTTACATATTTTGGCGTCCTCTATTTCAATGTTACCTACCCTTCACATATTTTGGCGTCCTCTACTTCAATGTTACCTACCCTTCACATATTTTGGCGTCTTCTATTTCTATGTTACCATGGTTACCTACCCTTCACATATTTTGACTTTCTCTATTTCAATGTTACCTACCCTTCACATATGGTGTCCTTTCAATGTTACCTATCCTTCACATATTTTGGGGTCCTCTATTTCTTTGTTACCATGGTTTCCTACCCTTCACATATTTTGGGGTCCTCTATTTCTATGTTACCATGGTTACCTACCCTTCACATATTTTGGCTTCCTCTATTTCTATGTTACCATGGTTACCTACCCTTCACATATTTTTTTAACCCTCTGCTCCAGTTGCGCCCCCTGGAAGAAGATCATGAAGACGTTCTTGATCGTATATTCACCCTGAAATAATAAAGTACGATCATCGTAATACAACAGCACTGGATATTGCTGGTATACTCGTCTCTTAAACAGTAGATGTACAAATATGCATACATATACAAATATGTGTAAAAATGAACAGAATATTATTTCTTTTTATTTTCAACCTGGCAGATTTTATATGGTATACAGTCTTTCAATAATTAACCCTTAAAGTGCTGAAATGTTTTAAAACAATAAAGCGCTGGATTTTATTTTATATAAACCATGGAGACAAACTTTATTTTTCAGTTTGAAATCATCATAATTGTCTTAGCTAGCTCTTTCTGTTTCATTTGAATACCTATGTTATGTGTCTACGGCCATTAGAAATATTTTTACTTTTACAGTTCGGGGATCGACTTTAGTCGTCAGAATCTGACATCTGTAGACGTCAGATTCTGACAACTAAAGTCGATCCCCGTGCTGTAAGGGTTAAACCAGGAAACAAAAGGGTTTTTTTCAAATTTGAAATGATTATGTTGTCTTAGTTAGCTGAATTACTGAGGGATTCACTTCAGATGATCCCCGCACTGAAAGAGTATAATTATTTATAATGGCTGTAGACCCATAACATAGATATTCAAATGAAGCGGAAATAGCTGACTAGGACATTTATGATGATTTCAAATTGAAAAAGCCCTTTGGTCTCCATGGTTTATACAAACATATTTCAGCATAGTGGTTCAAGTGAACAATTACTGGTTCTTGGCTCCACATTGCAATACACTCACAGTGTGCGCGTCCAGAATCAGCTCAGGAACCTCAGCGTTTCTCACAAACACGTTCCCTCGGCAAGCAAACCACAGCATCCTCATAAAACTCTCCATCTTGTCCGATGGTATCACCCCGGAAACAAACCTACAGTAACCATGGCAACCATGTATATAAAAAGAAAACATAAGAGAAATATGTAGATACAGTTGAACCTGATATGAGCAGCCACCCTTGTGACACATGGAAAGTGGCCTTTTAACACAGGTGGCTGTCAATAGGAGGTTCATTTGTATACAAAATGCCATTTTGGGGAATGACCAAGTGACCTCCCTAAGTATGGTATGATCATCGTTGCTTTGCTTGTTGGCATTTTTCAATTACTTTTGTATGGCAAATATCACAGTTCAGGAAACTAGACTAGATTTATTTTATGCACGTATCGACACATACATGTAATATGTAGTTGATCAAAAGCACTTGAAAGTTTTCCTTCAATTAAATGCTCAGTAAATTATATGATCTATAGGAGGCTTTGTATATTTTTGTTGAATAGAAAAAATATAAAAAAAAAAGAAAATACAGTACTACTAAAGCACATTAATTATGGGAGATTAAATTTGTTTGATAAAAGTTTTGGTACATTAAGTATGATTGAACTTAACACATTTAAAAATAAAAATAACGATTTTCATTTAAATAGAAGGACTAACATGAAACATAAAAAATATGACCAAATAAGCAAATGTGAGAGTTTGATAACAGTTTGATAAACTTCACATTGTCTCAACACCTATCCTGTTATTTTGTAAGCTAGTATATTTCACTGCTAATCTTATCCTATCTTAAAAAAAAATCCAACTACATGTAGGCCTACTGGTTTGATTACCAGAAATTATTTTACTAATTACAGTGATATTACATGTATATTTGATATGAAATTTGATTGAAAATGTGAATGTATGGACCAAGCACTACGAGTGGTTAAAAGAGAACTGTGAATTACATTGACTACATTGGATACAGCTATATCTGAGCTGCATGCAAAGATAAACAGCAGTAACTGTATTACGGTACTCTAATCACGACAAAAAGTCATTTGTAATCTGTTTTATTAGCTGGTTAAACAACAGTTATCGAGAATGAAATGACTGTTTAAACATCAAGATTTGTAAATGTGTTATCCCAAATTAAACAAGTTTGGGTAATTTTCAACCATTTCAGGTTGTGGATCGCGGTAGCGAGACACAACCTGAAATGGTTGAAAATTTAAATAAATTAGCAGGATACGGTTTAAGAAGTTGACAGTTACCGCGGTTGGCCTTTGCATGAGTGAATAATATCTGGGCTACATGCGTGATAAAGAATGAAAATCCTTAGTCAACTAAATATTGGTAGAACATGTATTTTTCTTATCTCCTGCATCAAAATAAGTAATATACTTCACAACTGTTACGTAAAGAGATAGCTAATGGTCTCCAAGCAGGTAAAAACTTCAGGCTTTGGAAATTTATTTGTGTTATACAAGTCACCATCATAAAAGAGAGGTATTGATTTATTGTTCAATATCAATTTTATTCTTGGTATTCATCCATTTCTAGAAAAGTGCTACATTATGATGTTCAAATTATCAGGGAAATCTGACTAAATCTCATGCATTCTATGATTATTTTTTTGTTTTAATATGCAATTCTGATATATAATTTTAACTCGTAGTAAGTCTTCTATTACAAATTATTACACAAGATTTGAAGAAAATTCCAATATTAACCAAAAGTGTCAATTAATATGATTAAAATAGTTTTGTATTTCTCTATAGCTAGCATTGATTGAAATCAGTGAAATATATTATGACATACACATATAAAAACCAGGTGAGTTACATTTTGTTTCTAGTGCTCTATTTCAGATCTATATTTGATCACTACTTTGTTGGTTCTAAAAAGCTGCTTCAGAATGCTGATGTAAATGACTTAGCTTTGTGATGTGATAAAGTATGATTCAGGCGGTGATTAGACATTTAAGTCAAGGAGAAAGAACGAAATTCGATAGATTCGTAGATCCAAATGTTCGGATCTACGAATCTACTGTAATTCTGTTCTTTCTTCGATTTAAAAAACACAGAATATGTGCAGATGTTCCAAGATTTGGTATAGAAAACCTCAATTTCATTGTCAGTATATGGCCAAACCATGAAATCTTAGAAACCTGTATATTGTGCTGGACTTGATCAGTACAAAATTACAGTATAGATTTGTAGATCCAAATCTACTGTTTTAACAATAGACTGATGTGTCTTGTAAGTGGTGTTTTTGTTGGAAAAACGATTGCTGAGAATGAGCTGACAGCCCTAGGATCTTTCCACATTTTAAATTTATTCTATTATGCGCTGTGGGACGGGTTTATTCTCACGGCTAAGCAAGTCTAAGTTTCAGAGTGAGAGATTCAGACAGCTAGGCCACAGAAAATCCGCTACCAGATAATTAGAGGCAGTCATCACTTTGTTTCATGCACCATTGGCTCAAAACAACCCAGCCGCAAAGCTACAGGTAGTCGAGGACTGAATTTAACTAGAAGATTTTGCAAGCACTTCATTTTAAATCTTTATTCCTCAGGCCACTATGGTTTTTTACTCTGTTTTAGATAAGCGCGCGCATTAGATTTAGGCAGCGCATTACCAACAAAAAACATGTGTTTTTTTCTGCCCAGCGCGCGCATTAGATTGTTGCCGATTTTCAAAAAAAAACAGTCAATTTCGGGAGATTAAAAAAAACATTCTGAAAAAAACAAGTTCATTTTGAGAGATAAAAAATATTTTTCCAGCTATGTTTTTTATTGTTTGTTTTTTTCTTCGCCCTCATTAACTTTTTTTTAAAAAAGGTGTAATGTTTTTTTATATCGTCGCCCTCATTAACTTTTCCAGAAATAGTTTCAATGTTTTTTTTCCTTCCTCATTAGATTTTGAATTTTTTTCTGATTTAAAACAGAGAAATTAAACATAGTGGCCTTAGAGAGCAGCATAATACTGATTTCATGTTAGTCAAAGACCATGGGCAAACATGAAGCCAGCATTAGAGCCTAAAGAAGTGTGTACTCGTAGAAGAGTGAGCAGAGACCGATCACTGCATTTTAACACATGATTTCTTAGAAAGCTGTACATCACCCTCAAATATCGTACATTGAGATCAACCTAAAAATATATTTTAAATCATCCACCCTTTTTGAGTTGGAATTGCAGACAAAATTTTTCAAAAAAAAAAGTAAAAAATAGCGCATAGCTTTTGAAGTGTTTCATTTACTTTATTACAATTGTTATACATATGAAGTCGGCAATATTTACATTATAACCAGCTTATATAAAGCCCTATATTTGAATGTCAAGCATATTGTTTGAAAACTATTAATTAGGATTGGCTCATGTAGCTTAGACTTGCATTACATCTTTGTCATTGATGTATAAATATTTATTTAGTAAATTCAACATTGACTAGCAAACGGGCAAAATTACATGGCATACTAAACAAAATATTATCTGAATGTGAATAATGCCATTGCTTTTTATTGTACTGAATAAGTACATTTCAAGCATCTAATAGGCATCGAGTCATCTCAAATGTCAAAAGCAAAATAGTGTAGCGAGTAAAAGCTCATTTGCTGCCTTCTATTATACTATGCTGTGTGCAATATATTGACTCACATTTAATATTTATTGTAAATAATTAGTATACATGTCTCATTAGAAGACAACAAAATTGCTTCTGAATTATTCAAGCAAAAAATAAAAGAGGCAAATAAAATAAAACATATAGCACTAAATAAAATAACTCGCAGCCATCTTTCTAAGTATCATACACATGCTGTTGGCCTGGTGTTGCTATGGGAACATGCAAATGAGGCTGCATAACAAGAATCCCAATGAAATAAAACTTTAAAAGTAGCCTTCACGACAAGTTAAACATCCAAGCTCCTAGCTTTTATTCACCTTGAGATTGGAATAGCTGTCGCAGTTCCTACCTCAAGGTGAATAAAAAAGATCCAGATTTGATAAAATTAAAGTATAATATCTGAAATAAAAGCTGGAAACCTTATTTGTACTATCTTGCATTCTATGATTTTTATTGAAACTATGTGATGTGTTGAGAGAGCTTAAGGGGTTAACCCTTGTGCTACTGAATTGTTTCTCTCTATTTTTCATTCATATAAAGCAGAAATTGCCAACGCAAATTCCAGCTTCAAATGACGAAAAACATATGTCTATTTATGAAAAATGGTCATCTGCAAAAATTTTATTACCTCTTTGATTAACTCAGCATCTATTACAAACTATTTATTAGAATTCAATAAAATTTTATTTGGTCAGAAACTTGCTTGAAACAGTAAATATATATATATGGTTGTAGCAGCATAAGGGTTAGTAGTGGTCTTTATGACAAGTCAATCCCTGATATTAATCCACAGTACTGTACCGAGTGAGCAATCAGAACAGTGCTGGTAAATAATCAACCAACATCCGGCCACTCGCTATTTAGACATCACATCTGCATGCAATATATTAGGCCTAAAAAAAATATTGTTTGTTTCCGATTTCCGACCGACCCTATCAAAACATGTGCGACCCAAATTTATTTTATGGATTTCCTAAAAAAAAAAAAAAAAATTTTTTTTTTTTTTTTTTTTTAGGAAATCAATAAGTTAAGGGATGAGTTACTGGCTGTAGTCAAAGTAACTAAAAAACGTTACGAAAAGGAGAGGAGGGGTCAAAAAACATACAAAAAACAAAAAATCGTTACATAATGTACAGATAAGACATGCATGAGAGTGAATTTGGCGCCAAATAAAATAAAAAATAATTCTTACCTACCGATTGGTTGAAGTGACAAAAAATAAAATAAAAAATAAAATGAAATAAATTTCCTACCTACCCACTGGTTAAAATGACAACAAATCGGAAACAAACATATATTTTTTTTGGCCTTACCGGTAATGTCTAAGTATGAACAAGTCTCCGACAAGAAGACTCAGCTTGTCTTATGACTATACTTACTTTGTGAACGGAACGGACCTGAAATCAATTCAACAAATAGTATAAAACAACACCTGTTTAAGAAAGGCTGTGTTACACTCCTTAACTTCTTCATTGGATTGAAACTTACCAGCCTCAACCTAATTAAAAAATACATCCATGTTATAAAAGTAGGCCCAAAGTGATAATAACTCAACAGGGCCAGCGTCATTGCAAAAAACAACAACAAGATTGTGTAAATGTTTTGTCTTTAATCTCTGAGATTAAACATGTTAAAGGGGTGATAAATCCTGAACATTGTGCAGCATTACTCTTTAACATTTTTCAGATTTTTTAACCTGACCTTCCTTACATGATTCAATAAGAATTCCCTGACAATCATAACCTATTATAATCAACAGGCAGTGCTTTTATTTGGAATCTGCATCTTAGACAGGATACAATCAATATGTATTGTTCCAATGAATCCTGTGCTAAAATATTTTAATTAAAAATTATATTATAACAAGACCACACTCGACAATAGCCCGTCGCCATTATTGAACTTGAAGTCATTATTGCGGCCACAAGGTCAAATTTTTTATGTAAAATGTGAAAAATCGCAATAAGTGGGCCATTTTGAATTTTTTTTCGACCATTATTGAACTTGTCAGAGAACTGGTCATTAGTAGCATGCATAACAAATTTGGGAAGGATACATGAAAAACTTTTCAAGTTATTGCGCCCACAAGTAAATGTTAACGCCGACGCCGCAGAACTTCAATTGCAATAGCCCACCTTTATTTAATTAAAATTAAAAGGCGGGCTAAAAACCAAACTGCATCGACAGAAAATTGTTACATGAAAATGGTAATTAATGGCTTAGTCTGATAATTCAGCTTTTTTTAAGTAGGGCGACCTATTTTGAAGAATGTACAATAGTTTTATTATTTTCAATGTGGGGAAAATTATCAATATTTTCAGTACAGGGATTGACTTTTGACGTCATAATCTGAAGTCGAAAGTCAATCCCCCCAAAAAATTACAAGTATCGCCCAAACAGAAACAGCCTCTATTGCTGACTCACCCCAGGTGCAGGCGTGTTGATGGGGAATGAGTTTCCATCTCCACTGCTTCGTTGACTTCCGCCGTCACCTGTTGTGGCATCAGCGCCGACTGTATATATATCACAGGTCAAAAGGTCAAAGGTCACGAGCACCACAGCCAACACACAGGAGAGGCAGAGCAAACAGGCAGGCAGGGTTAGTAAGGGGGGGACTTTCACTGAGACATGAGTGACGTGCATTAGGTGATAATAATGTTGAATTTAAAACTGTAAATGTAAATAGACTGATAGCAAACTTTGACGAAAAATTTATAAATATTTCAGAAAATTGCATTTGGTCTGAGCTTAGGAGCATAAATTTGTTATGGGTGGAGGGAGTACATCCTGAAAGAATACTTCCTTTTGAAAATCTTTACCATTTATTTTTAATATGAAGCTTTTTAATGTTTTTTTGTGGACCACTTTCAATTCGCAAATAATCTGTTACAACAAAAGTGATCAATTTGTTTAAAAAAATTACAATTTCATAAAGCAGTCCGACTAATGACTTATGGTAAAACATCTTGGCCATTTAGCGATCCCTTTATTTAACCATAGAGAAATTAAATGAAAATGTCTCAGGAAAAGTAAAAAGACAATTAACATAACATGCTACAATATAACAAACACGAGATGATGAGTCAATACTGGGTTAAACCTCATCCTGCTGGTCACAACTATTGTAGTTTTCAACCTGTTTTATTAGCCGATTAAATCATTGATATTGGGAGTAAAATGGGTGTTTAAACGTCAAGATTTGTGAATTTTTGGTCTCAAATTAAAGAAATATGCCTAATTATCAACCACATGAATAGTTGAAAATTCAAATAATTTAACTTAGCAGGACAACGGTTAACAAAGAAATGTGTATTTCAACATCAACATTTGCAATTTTTTGGTCCCAAATTAAACAAACGCAGACTCGACAATAGTTCGCCGCCATTATTGAACTTGTACAAGACATGGTTATTGACAACATACAGAACAAATTTGTAGCTGTGGATCGCAGTAGCGAGACACAACATCAAGTGGTTGAAAATTTAAATATATTAATTAATTAATTAAGAGTTTATGTTGGACAAAAGCCTTCAAGAGACAAACAAAATTACAATATTTTAAATCCTTTCTATTATTTTTATCAGCACTTCAAATAGTACTCTTTCTTCAGGTAAAATGTATCTTCAATCAGATAAATTTAACAATGATTTCCTTCAATTTTATCAAAATCTTCTAATTTTTTACACACTAATTTGGTGAAATGTTCGAAGAGTCAATGTCTCATGTTTGTTTGGAAGTGTTTGGAAGTGTTGCTCCTATTCATTGTGTAGCCTAACATGCCTAATAAATACATAAGCATAAATAATTTTCACCAACTTGAAGTTATCGTCTCACCACACATAATACCCCTCCCATAGACTTACATGTATTATGACCCATACGCTCAGGCCTCCCAGCACTCCTAAAATGGGGAAATGTAAATAACCCTATATATCATTTTAACCATCCTGCTGTTCTCTTTCAAAATAAAAAATAAAAAAGGTATGTGAATCTGCTTGCTTTCCTGCTATTTTAGCCTATAATAAGCTCTTGCCCCACTCTCCCCCGGGCGACCTAGAAAAAAATTGACCTCGTTTTTTAGAAGAGCCTTGTTACAGCCAGCGCAAGGACTACCTGTTGGATCTATCTTTTATCATTTCGATGCTTTTGCTACAACAAAACATCACAGAATCGATTTAAATTGGTATCAAAATGATATTTCCGTAATACTCACCACAGGAGCTGCTGCAAAGAGCCACAGTTTTTAAAAAGAGACTAACTTTCTTATTCTTAAACTTTATAATGATATGCGCGAATGAATTTGTGTGGTGAGACCTTAAGAAAAATAAACATGTTTATGGAATATTTTTTTCAAGTGAGCTAGAAAATACATTCTATTCTGAAATCGAAAAAGAAAACCTTGTCCAATTCCGATGAGCAGAAGGCACACAAACGCAAAATGAAATTCCCCTGTTTATTACTAGATCTCGAGAAATGGCCCGTTTTTCGATATTACAACATAATTTTCCATTTTCATGAAGCATCTGCATGGAATTGTCTATTTTTTCAGAGACTCGTCTTGAAATTGGGCAATGAATGATTTTATTTCTTCAGAATAGTGATGTACGGACATTATACACACAAACAAAAGAGGTATAAATACCAAAGGACAAGAAAATCAATGTGGGGAAGCGGAAGAACCAAGTTGAACTTACAACTGTTTCAGTGCTATATGGACGAATGCTTGGTATATGGGCCATAATTGAACATTATCAAATTAGTTTCGTTAAATTCGCTAGAAAACATGTCTATATTATATTTTTTTGCTGAATTGGCTGCCTGGTGATAATAAATGAGCAAAATTAATGGTCTAGTAGCAATAAAACATCCCACAGGCGCGAAAATGTGTTTTCTGGAACTATGGCCTTAACGTCTCACCACACATAATACCCGTCCCATAGACTTACATGTATTATGACCCATACGCTCAGGCCTCCCAGCACTCCTAAAATGGGGAAATGTAAATAACCCTATATATCATTTTAACCATCCTGCTGTTCTCTTTCAAAATAAAAAATAAAAAAGGTATGTGAATCTGCTTGCTTTCCTGCTATTTTAGCCTATAATAAGCTCTTGCCCCACTCTCCCCCGGGCGACCTAGAAAAAAATTGACCTCGTTTTTTAGAAGAGCCTTGTTACAGCCAGCGCAAGGACTTCCTGTTGGATCTATCTTTTATCATTTCGATGCTTTTGCTACAACAAAACATCACAGAATCGATTTAAATTGGTATCAAAATGATATTTCCGTAATAATCACCACAGGAGCTGCTGCAAAGAGCCACAGTTTTTAAAAAGAGACTAACTTTCTTATTCTTAAACTTTATAATGATATGCGCGAATGAATTTGTGTGGTGAGACCTTATGTCTCGCTACTGCAACCAACAACTTCAAGTGGGGTGAAAATAACTTATATTTGTTTATTTGGGACCAAACATTTACAAATCTTGATGTCTAAACACACATTTTTTTCCCGATAACTGTCATTTAAGTGGCTGATAAAACGGATTAAAAACTCCTATATTCGTGCTTAGCTGTTAAGGGTTAAGGTTTGGACGCCCAATGTGAATATTAACCCTTAGAGAGTGGGGACCGACATTAGACGTCAGAATCTGACGTGTAAAGTCGATCCCCACACTCTAAGAATCAAAATATTTCTAATGGCCGTAGACCCATAACATGGGTATTCAAATGAATCAGAAAGAGCTAACTAAGACATTTATATTGCTTTCAACTTGAAAAAAACCCTTTGATTTCCATGGGTTATGCAAAATAATTCAGCGCTTTAACCCTTAAAGCGCTAAATTGTTTTATAAAAACCTTGGAAAACAATGGGTTTATTTCAATTTAATATTATCATAAATGTCTTATTCAGTTCCTTCTGATTCATTTGAATACCTATGTTATGGGTTTACGGCTATTAGAAATATTTTTTCTCTTACAGTGAGGGGATCGACTGTAGACGTCAGAATCTGACGTCTACAGATGTCAGATTCTGACGACTAAAGTCAATTCCCTCACTGTAAGGGTTAATAGCAGCAGAACATAAAAGTTATATAATCTAACTATACATTTATGTTGAATGAAAATTATAACTTTAACACACTTTCTATATAGGTCCACACTAGAACTACTCGTCTATCAGTCCATGTACATGGACTGATAGTTCTAGTCCACACTAGAAATTAGTCAAATTTATTCAACTCTACACAAATATTGCAAAAGAAAACAAAGATTACTCAATTGCAAGATTTAGGTATTAATGCATAATACATGAAATTTAACATGTTATGCATTACTGGTAATGTATGGCATATAACTCTTTCAGTGTTTTAATCACAAAATTTGTGAACAAACACATATGTTCATACAAAAAGCTCACACATTCCGGATTTACAATTTAACTGTGTTTCCACTACTAGCTCTGCTCGTCATTTTAATGGTTGACCTTTAAGGAATAGTGTAAAGTTAACAAAGACTTATTTAAAACTAGAAACTGATGATCTATCTAAATCATATTATCAGTACAACAAGGAATATACATCTAGATGAAAAATAATCAGCTTGCCCATGTTACAGTCAAAATGATTTACTTAATAAGATACTGTTGCACCTAAATTATTTTAAAATGTGGATAGTGAATAAGGTAAAATAAAAAATTAGGCATTTAAAGGAAGCTGCATGGGAAAAAACACATATAGAATTAAGATTATAAAGAATATAAATTAAGATTATACATCATTGTGAGTTTATCTGACTAGATAAATACACTAAGACACTATAAGCTATGTATAAATACACATTATAAACTACTGCATATTATCTTCATAATAGATTCTATCTAGACTTTCTAATATAATGCACAACATGCAAATGAGCGAGTCTCAACATAAGCAGATTTTCAGCATTCATTAACTTTTTGAAACTCGATGTCATGTTTTGAGAAAAGTGTCATGTTTTGAGAACACAGTGTTATGTTTTGAGAACAAGATGTCATGCTTTGAGAACAATGTCATGCTTTGAGAACAATGTCATGTTTTTGAGAACACTATGTCATGTTTTGAGAACAATATGTCATGTTTTAAGCACACGATGTCATGTTTTGAGAACACGATGTCATGCTTTGAGAACACGATGTCATGTTTTGAAAACACAATAAATAATCATGTTTTGAGAACACGATGTCATGTTTTGTGAACGCGATATCATGTTACCACAATTCCCACAAAATCACCTAGTTATCAATATTTATGAAATATTCAATGCATACCAATACGGAAGCTTATTGAATGAGTTGTAATATTTATCAACCCTTTAAGCCCTCACGGTGCATTTACCCATCATTTTACAACCCTGAAAACAGATTTCATTTTCCTACAACTGAAGGGTTTTAGAATGAAAATTTCCATGAAACTGGCTTACCCAATACATGACTATTTTATTTAATTTCTTACCCACTTCAAATTATCTTCATCCACTACAAGTCGAGAATTGCGACAGCAATTCGCGGCTTGTAGTGGATGGAAATGGCAATGGTAAATTCAGGCTTAAAAAGGTTAAGTAGACAGTATTTTTATATCAAAAATGCCCAGTAACATATATGTGTCTCTAGTAGGTACCTCAACAAATACAAGTTCACTCACTGTTGGTTTAACACTGGCTCATCATTTATGACAATGGCCTTACATTAAACCAGATTTAGATCAATGTTTTGTGCTTGCTCAGAGTGGAAGAAAATGATACTTGGTATCAGTACGGTCTTATTCATTAAATGACAAGAAATACCTCAGTACCAGTAAGGTCTCAACACTTACAGTGCGGGGATCGACTTTAGTCGTCAGAATCTGACATCTGTAGACGTCAGATTCTGATGACTAAAGTCTATCTCCGCGCTGTAAGAGTAAAATATTTATAATGGTTGTAGACCCATAACATAGATATTGAAATGAATCATAAAGAGGTAACGAAGGCATTTATGATTTCAAATTATAAAAAACCCAATTGGTTGCGATGTTTTTTACAAATTAATTCAGCGCTGTAAGGGTTTTTCATTCTGTGTATCAGGCGTATGGACTTTATGCTTATATGGGCATTCCTACTTATAAAGTTATAAAGCTTATAAAGTGCGAACATAACCTTAGTGCTGCTCAGTGCTGAAGCCATTAATATGTAGCTTAATGCTTTTCAGGATTTTAACCCTTTAACCACCAAGTAATTTAATTTGAATTTTCACTCACTTAAAGTTGTGTCTCGCTGAAGCGATTCACAACTTTAATTGGGTGAAAATTATTCAGATTTGACAAAATTGAGGTGAACGATCTTCAAATCTTGCTGATTCACGTCACGTTTATCTTCAGCATGTTTGAAAGCTAAATTTTTCTAAAAAAAAATTTAAAACCCAAATATAATCGTGACAATTCAGCAGCACAGGGGTTAAAAATCTACAAACTGGTGCATGCCGAGTGTTAGTAAACTAAGTAGGGTTGTTATGCCTGTATTTATCTATCAAACAAATCAGGATAAGAGGTTCGTGTGTTGGCTTTCACCAGAAAACTTACATTATGTGTGGTTTGACCATATCATAATAATTACTATCTATAATCATGATAATAATATTAAATCAATTTTTTTATAATAATAAGTTATGATGACAAATTAATAAAAAATATGGTGAAGAAGGGATTAAATTCTGAACAATAGAAAATATGTTTTCCTCGAATACTTAGTTT
Source organism: Flabesymbios commensalis (assembly GCA_964017125.1). Classification (NCBI taxonomy): domain Eukaryota; kingdom Metazoa; phylum Annelida; class Polychaeta; order Terebellida; family Flabelligeridae; genus Flabesymbios; species Flabesymbios commensalis. The sequence continues at coordinate 4,361,669 of OZ024904.1, read as the reverse complement.
TTTCTCAGCTTCTGTGTCTAGCTTGTTTAAACTGAACATTTGTTGCTGTAAAAAATAGGCCTACCAGTATATCAATGATAAAAAATTAATTAAGATCAATTGCTAAATTCCAACATTGATAAATACTATTTTAAGGTGATGTTTTCAGCTATATGGATTACAAGAGCATTACCACCCCTCCCCCCTCTATCTTAATGCTGATACCCTTATATTATGGACATATAGCCCTCTCCTTAAATGCTCCCATATATTTGCATGCTTGTATGTTGTCATTATCCTTCATATGGACAATAAAAGGGTCAAGTCCATCAGTTATCTTTAGCAATGAATATCAAATGTTAACTTTTCTGGTGCATTAACAGCTGAGGACATTTTATTTTTAATTGTTCAAATATTATAAACGATAAATAATAAAAGCTAAAATTCACTGTTGATGCAACTCACATGATTTGACTTTGTGATAAACATGACTAAATGCCAATGCTAATTTAATGTTGGCTCACCATCTACAATGCTGGCCCAACATTAAACTAACATTGGTTCAACATGACTGAAAAGAAAATTGATTGAGAAATCAGGGAAAATCATGATCTTCAGGACAATATGAAATTTGAGATTGGATGACAGTATTTGTCCCCTGCGCAAAGTTTTCCACTTGTATCGTACTGTTGATATTCCCACTAAGGCCATGCCCATATAAGGACATCAAGACACCCCCATGGGGTGTCATGATGCCCTTATATGAGTACATGACCCTGTAATCACTCACCTCGTAGAAGAACCCCTCGGCTTGTCTCAGCATGTGCCCCACCTCCGTCAGACTGTTAGTGTTCCCCTGTAAAGCCTCCAGATTGTTGTTCATCTCCTTCAATTCACTCTCAAGACGCTCAAATGTTGCCTAGAAATCAGAGAATAAATGGAATAAAATGTATAGTGATCAATTATTGCCACTCAATTCAAGGCTACTATGTTTAATATCTCTGCTTTAGATGGGACAAAATCCAAAATCTAATGAGGGTGGGTGGTAAAAAAAAACATTTAAAAAAAAACAAATTTGGGGTCAATTTCTGGAAAAGTTAATTGGGGTGATGAGATAAAGAAAACATATTTTCGAAAGGTTATTGATGGCCATAAACAAACAAAAAACAATCTCCTAAAATTGACATATTTTTTATAGAAATTGGCAAACATCCAATACCTGTGCTCTTCTAAAACAGAGAAAAAACATAGCGGTACATAATCAATAATCTACTGATAATTTTATTAAAAACCAGATATCAAATAATTATCATTCTAGATCATGGTTTAACAAGCACAGTGTTTTGCAAACAAGATTAACTCTTGGCATATTCCATTTACATTCCATGTAGTCATCATGACTGTGAGGGTGAGGGTTGTGTAAGTGACTGACCTCTAGATCGACCAGGTCAGCCGGGGGTGGAGCCTCGGGGACGACCCACTCATCGCTGTCAATCAAAGCCATGTCTGACTTCCTCAACTCACGCTCAAAATAACCTACAAAATACATAAATACATACAGTATCAGCCCATTAACCCTTTCAAGCCTGAATTTACCATTGTAATCTCATACACTACAAGCCCCGAATTGGGACAGCAATTCGCGGCTTGTAGTGCATGAAATGATTTGATGTGGTTTTAAAATTAAAAAGAATTGCAAAGTATTGGTAAACCAGTTTCATGGAAATTTTCGTTCCAAAACCCTTAGTTGTAGGAAAGTCAAGTCTCAAAATGATGTTTTAATGCATATTGAGGACTTAAAAAAATAGGAAAACATCTAATGCACACCCTCTTCTAAAGCAGAGAAACAAAATAGTGGCTTAATGGTACATAATCGATAATCGTATCTTAAACGCTGACAATTTTTGTATAAACCATGGAGACCGAGGGCTTTTTTTCAATTTGAAATTATCATAAATGTCTCAGTTAGCTCGTCCCGATTCATTTGAATACCTATATGTTATGAGTCTGCGGACATTTAGATATATTTCAGTGTGGGGATTGAATTTAGACGTCAGATTCTGATGTCTAAAGTTGATCCTCGCACTATATTAGCATATTATTTAAATTTCAACCCACTTGGAAGCTGTGTCTCGCTACCGCGACCCACAACTTAAAGTGGGCTCAAATTACTTGTGTTTGTTTAATTTCAGACCAAACAAGTGCAAATCTTGATGTTTAAACACATTTCGTTCCAAATAAAAAAAAATTATAACCTAATATTAAACACGAATTAAAAAAAGACTACTGTTAACATTTTCTAATTATAATGCTTGTAGTATTTGTAATATTATTTATCTATCAAGTTATAAATATCTTTATTTTAATGGAGGTGGATAAGTCAACATCTCTGATAAAGGTAAGCTGTAATTTTGTGTTAAAGATGTTTTTTATAAACGCAGTTTTTGTGGTAGAAATGTGGTATCAAGCAGAAAGAGGTTGATCATATAATAGCGTCTATAAATACAAATATTTAATAATTGAATTTAGAGGTTAAAATCAAGTTTATAACTTCACTAATCATCCCACGACTCACGCAGCTGTCTTTCGATCTCTTCACATCTTCTGACTTCGTTTACAAATTTTCTCTGGAAAACGTTAACGGTCGGGTTCATCTGTAACCGTAGAAACATGAATAGTCTTACACAAATTTTCAAACAAATTTATTTGCCATAATGTAATGTCTTCCATTGATGATAGTTACTCAAGACAAGTTGACGATCTGGAAAATCCTCAGAAAAATCGACTGTAAGTGAAAACAAGCAAACATGGTAAACATGGTGAAGATGGTCTCTCAAAACATTGGATATACTTGATTATTTGAGTTCCACATGTTTTACATCTGGCTATTCCATTTTAAACTCAACTATTCTATTTAACAACCTATAGAATGTCATGAAGGGAGAGAAGAAAACAATAATTGGTAATCTCTCTTTAGCCGACATTAGCCCTGTTTGGTGTGTAAAAATCAGTTGCTAAGTAAAGTCAGCCTATTATTAAAGAATATGCCTAAATCATCAGCTGACATATTCCGGGCCAAAACAAGTGTGTCAACATAGAACATCGAGTATCGAAGAAGAGTTAGGGTGGGAAAGACGACCCAAATATATTGAAATTTGAGCAATTTTCACTTGGGGTTTCTCACATACAATTTGATGGTCAACCTTTGTCCTGTTAGGCCCGTTTAGTATATCTTAAGCCAAATAATATTTCATTGAATGGATAATAGTTTGTGGTAGATGCTCAGTTAGTCAAATACCGGGGTAATTCAATTTAAAAGATATATATTTAAAACAATTATAAATATCATTCGTCACTTGAAGTTTGAGATTGTGTTAGCAATTGCAGCTTCAAATGACGGGAAATAAAATTAAATCAATTCAGCAGGACATGGGTTAAGATGTTTCCCATAATTATATAATTCATAGTTTTATTTTTCTGTCGCTATGTTGCTTTGCAGCACCAACTGATAACGGTCATCCCCAGCAGGTGATAACTTGGACAATGTGAACACTACTCACATCTTTAAACTGTACTATTCCCAGTTCGCCCAGCTGAGCTATGCTGTTGTAAGCCGTCTCTGTCTGTATGTAAAGCTGACAGAGGCTCATAGCCTCACTCCTGTACAATGACCCCATGGTGACCTCTGGAGATTTGACCTCTGGATATCACCTACAACAGACAAACAATATTACATCAATATTACATCAATATTACATCAGTGAAAAATTTCCCAGCTATCCTTTTCAATATTACATCAGTGAAAAGGTGACCAGTTCAGGGGCACCCGCAGCTTTCCGACATGGGGGGGGGGGGGGGGGTCAAGAGGTAAAAATTAAAAAAATAGGGAGGTTCTGGAGGCTTGCCCCCCAAAATCCTGGAAATTTGGTAAAAATCTGCATCACCTCCCTGACCCCTCTCCCCCTTGTGCACGCCCCTGTTGCTATCCTGTTCAAAGAAAAAGACTGGTCTGTCACAAAAAACAAATAGCAGCCCTACCTGTATCAGTGTGTATATTCAAGAGTGAGTTTTCGGCCAAAAGTGCATATTCGAAGGTTTGTTGTCGGCCAAAACTGCATATTTAGGGGTCTGTTTTCGGGCAAAACTGTATATTCAGGCGTGTATTTTCGGCAAAAATTGTATATTCAGGAGTCTGTTTTTGGCCAAAACTGAATAATCAGGGGTGTGTTTTCAGTCAAAACTGTATACTCAGGAGTGTGTTTTCAGTCAAAACTGTATATTTAAGGGTGTGTTTTCGGCCAAAACTGTATATTCAAAGGTCTGTTTTCAACCAGAGCTATATATTCAAACCTGTTTTTTGGCCGAAGTTGTATATTCAACATGTTCAAGGGTGTGGGTTTGGGCATCCAATATACACACCCTGCAATTCGTGAAGATGCTTTTTCAGTTAAAGCAGCCATGGCAAATTTCTTCAATTTTTCACCCACTTCAAATCATCTTCATCCACTACAAGTCGAGAATTGCGGCAGCAATTCGCGGCTTGTAGTGGATGAAGATGACTATGGTAAATTCAGGCTTGAGAGGGTTAAAGCAGCTACGCTGTCCCAACTGCGTATGTCTGTTTGTGGGCCCACGTGTACAGATGAATCTCCATGGAGGGGAGTCTAAAAGCCTATATGTTTTCACTTCACAACCCCAGCATGTTACTTTTATGTTGGTGTTTTTTCTTTCTGTTGATTGTCAGCTCACGCGGAGCGCTGGCCCGATGTTGGTTTGAAGCTGGGCGACCGTCCGCGACGTTGGCCCAACATTAAACCAACATTGGGTCAATGTTTCATGCTTGAGTACTAATTGATGTGTGGCGTGTCTGTTTCAATTTACGCCGCTCTCCTCACGCCACATGTAATTATAGTCTCAGAAAAAAACAAGAGATTGGACTAATGTTGTTTCAATTGTGGGCCAGTGTCGCAGATGCTGGCTCAACATTGAAACAACGTTGGGATAACATCGCGTGTTTAATTCAGACGGTGCACCCAAAAAACTACCTGTTGCACTGTGTGTGATAGCGTGAGCCGATACAACGCAGACCTGCCTTATTCAATGATCAGAGGATAATCTAATCCTGCTGAAAAAAACGATGGATATAACGTCATGGCAGACAATGTGTGGGGGGAGGTAACAGCCCAGCATACATAAAACATTTGTATAACATTTGTTCAATGTCGGTCCAACGTTTTCGACGTCGGCTCAACACTGTACAAATGTTTTGTTTTCTATGGGAGGTGCACTCTTAGTAGAAACGAGATGTTTATTGATGGTCCGACGTTTCAGACGGTGTACCAACAATAAAGCAACATTGGGCGACCAAGCAAACACATTGAAACAATGTTGGTTTATTGTTGGCCCTGCATCGTAGAAGATGGACCAACATTAAAACAACATTTGATAACCTAGCAAACACGCGACATTGAGCCAATGTTGGTTTATAGTTGGGCCAGCGTCGTAGACGATGGGCTAATTTTAAACCAACATTGGTTTAATGTTTCGTGTTTTCTGCGAAGCGTATCATGGTACTTGCTGGGCTGATAATTTACACGCAGTAAATGATAAACGTAGCATCGCAAAAAGGTGCCTCAGTCATGTCAAATACAGTAAATAATGAGAGAGAGATGTTTTATTGACACAATTAAAAGTCAATATTGAATGTTTGTCATGAAAAAAGAAATATGTAGATATACATTATATGCTACAAAGTTAGCTCTGTAAATCGACATGACATGTACACTTAAAATCAGGCTTGACATTATATTTAACCCTTTAAGCCCTCACGATGCATTAAAGCATCATTTTACATCCCTGAAAACAGACCTAATTTCCCAACAACTAGGGTTTTTTGAATGAAAATTTCCATGAAACTGGTTTACCAGTACATGGCAATTTTCTTCAATTTGTAAACCACCTCAAGTCATCTTCATCCACTACAAGTCGAGAATTGCGACAGCAATTCGCGGCTTGTAGAGGATGTTATTCGGAACGAAATTTGTTCTCAAAGATCAATATTTGCTAGTCCTAGGTGTCACATTAAACAAATGCGAGTAATTCTCACCCATTTGAAGTTGTGTCGCGATAGTGACACACAACTTCAAGTGGACGAAAGCTTCTTTTTTATGTAGGGTTTTAAGGTTTAAGAACTATTATATTTAACAAAATACATTTAACAAATGTTGACGTAATGTTGGGCCGTCGTCGAAACATTAACGTCTATAGACTATAGACGTCAGATTTTGACGTCTAAAGTCGATCCCCGCACTGAAAAAACTAAACATTTATAACGGCCGTAGACCCATAACATAGGTATTTAAATGAAGCAGAAAGAGCTAACTAAGACATTTATGATGATTTCAAATTGAAAAAACCCTTTGGTTTCCATATGGTTTATACAAAAATATTACAGCGTTGTGAGAGTTAGGCCAGCATAGGGTAAACGTCTCGTGTTCACTGGGAGCGTTGGCCAAGCCCTGGCAAAATATTGGTCCACAGCTGGCTCAATACTGGCCCAACGCTATACAGTATTGTCCTGCTGTTTTTTTAATTTTATTTGATTCATTTCAGTAAAACGGTACATGTAAGCATGATTATAAAACAATCAAGGCCACATTTACTGGTCACCAGGGATAAAAGACACTATAAAGGGTCTGGTGACTCTCATTTCCATAGTGGTCCCCAAAAAGTAGACCAGATGACGACTGGAAAGTTTACAGAAAATTTGATTGAAAATACTTGTGAAAAGTTTATATAAAATAAATTATAAATAAGAAACATTTTCCATGACCGCAACATACACTTTTAGTCAAACCATTATCACATAATGAATAGACTGGCTTGTATATATATATAATTATTGTAAATTTAAATACAACTCAGACAACCTAGTAATATAGAAAGTCGGCAGTTGTATTCGCTCGCTAGTCTATCTATTAGGTAGTCTGTTGGGACAGAATTGCGGTAGGGCCTAAAAAAAAATATTGTTTGTCTCCGATTTCCGACCGACCCTGTCAAAACATGTGCGACCAAAATTTATTTTATGGATTTCCAAAAAAAAAAAAAAAAAAAAAAAAAATTTTTTTTTTTTTTTTTTGGAAATCCATAAGTTAAGGGATAACTTACTGGCTGTAGTCAAAGTAACTCAAAAAACGTTACGAAAAGGAGAGGGGGGTCGAAATGCGTCCAAAAAACAAAAAATCATTATGTAATGTACAGATAAGGCATGCATGGAAGTGAATTTGGCACCAATTAAAATAAAAAATAATTCTTACCTACCGATTGGTTGAAGTGACAAAAAATTATATAAAAAATAAAATAAAATAAATTCCCTACCTACCCACTGGTTAAAATGACAACAAATCGGAAACAAACATATATTTTTTTTGGCCTAGGGTTCTGGTAAATGTTCCGTATTTAATCTAATCCCGGATGTACAAGCCATCGCATCGCCCGGCCCGGCGGGACGCCCTTCTTCATCCCCCGGCCCGGCGGGACGCCCTTCTCCCGCCCTTCAGCAGTGTTCAGCTAGAAATAACTGAAATAGTTGCATCTGCGGTTATATCAGGATATTACCCATGTTTCGGACCAGGGGCTTTAAAAATGTAGATAGCTCCTCATCAGATGTGCATTCAAAAAGTAAGAGTGGTGAATAAAGATTTTACTTTTCGTTAATCTGTCATTAAAGAAATGATGAACGGGAAAATATTGAATGATATTATGATTGAAGAAACATCACTCATATTTTTCATAGCATTGCTTTCATTCAAAACTAGCACAAATTGTAAACCCTTCGAGCGTATACATTATTATAGCAATAATAGTTATTTTATCTCTGGTTTTGGTGCGAGAAACATATATCTATCATGTATAACTAGTATCATTACCATGTATATTTATTTTAATTATTTTAAAGCATTTAATACTTGTACATATATTTACAACACTTTCTATTTTATTCATACTATGCACTGTGTCATATATAATGTATTGTTCACTTTTATTGACGCATAAATGGCAAAACACACCAACGCGAGCGCGATTAGGCACGCGACGTGGGACGCGACAACAGACGCGACAATCGCGTGACTGTCCACACACCAACGCGACGACCGCCGCGACGTCCAACGCAACATGAACATGTGAGCCCGCATGTGAGGCGCGACGACCGGCGCGACGGAAATGTCACAGTTTTGAAAAAGACCGCGTTGCCTTTCGCGCACGTCGTCGCGCTGGTATGTTGTGCCAATAATGAAATATGTGTTTGAAAACCGACGCGACGTCGCGCGGTCGCGTGAGTAATGGCGTTAGTGTGTTTTACACTTAATATCACAGACTTCTCGTCGTCAATAAATATCTATCTATCTACAACTTAAATTTCCACCTACTTGAAGTTGTGTCTCGCTACAGCGACCCACAACTTCAAGTGGGTGAAAATTACTCATTTTTGTTTTATTCTAAGACAAAATACTTACAAATCTTGATGTTCAACCCCTTAAGCCCTCACGATGCATTAAAGCATAATTTTACATCCCTGAAAACAGAGTTTATTTTCCAACAACTGTGGTTTTTTTATTGAAAATTTCCATGAAGGTCGCTTAATCAACTTAACTTAACTGGTAATTTTCTTTAATTTTTCACCCATTTCAAATCATCTTTATCCCCTACAAGTCAAGAATTGCGACAGCAATTCGCGGCTTGTAGTGGATGAAGATGACAATGGTAAAGTCAGGCTTGAAAATGTTAATACCCGTGTCACATTTAGTCGGATAAACCCGACGGACAAAGAAGGGACGGCATCCGTTGATGTTTGCAGGGAATAATTTGTCTGGTGTAGCGGAACAGTTTGCTACATATTGTTAGACATATGCTACACAATAATATGTTGGGTTAGCAGTTTTTAGCATGGAGAATAATAGTTATGCACATTCAAGGCTGTTAAACTCCCACACAATTTTTCTGCGACAAATTATTCCCCGCAGTTCGTCATGTTTGTTTCATGTTATGTTGTTGTCTTGGAACTACGCATCATGTTTATGTTCTTCGGTGATGTCTGTCAGAAATTCCCTGTGTATGTCTTGAATGTCTTCGTTAATATTCTTCCTTGCTAATATGTGCGAAATAATATTTAATATAATTTCCATAAATCTCATCATTCACTTCAAAACAAGGTATATTGATATTGTATACATACAACTTTATTAATTTATTGATGTATTTATATAGGCCTACATGCATATTTATTAGTCGAGCGTCTCTCATAATTCAAAAATTCATAGCTACATGTAGCTGTATGTACTTTTGACACTGATTTGAATGTAGAGTGACAGTGTTAATGTTTAAATTATTGTGTATATATGATAATATGTATCTTGGGTGAGACGACAATAAACGAATATGAGTCTGTTATCGTTCGTAAATATTTGTGTATAAAACATGGAGACCAAAGTGTGTTTTCTTCAGTTTGAAATCATCATAAATGTCTTAGTTAGCTCTTTCCGCTTCACTTGAATACCTATGTTATGGGTCTACGGCCATTATAAATATTTTACTCTTTCAGTGCGGGGGTCGACTTTAGACGTCAGATTCTGACGTCTAAAGTCGATCCCCGCACTGAAAGGGTTAAACACTCATTTATTCCCAAATAACAGTGACTTAGTCCCTAAATCATGTGAATCGGTTAATAAAACGTATTAAAACGGCTATAGTCCGGCTTAGAGCTTAAAGGGTTAGAACAATATTTGTTCCATGTATCGTGTTTGATCGTAACCATGGTAAAGGCGGTAATAAATCATTGGTAGTCACGTGATCGTGATGAGTCATGTGAAAACTAGGGTCTTAGAGCGTGGGAAGAGATAGGGGTCGAAATTACGAGGTGACATGCGACGCCACATTACAGTATGCTATCTTGACTGTTAACGTTGTTACATCCGCCAAATGAGGTTATGTTTCGGTCGTGTTGTTTTGTTTTTCGGTCCTTCTGTCCGTCTGTACGTAAGCAGGACTACTTCCAAAGTAATGAACAGATTTGCATGAAACTTTTATCAGAGGTGTGTCTAAGGCCAAAGAACATTCCAATAAATTTTAGGTATGATCCTGAATACGATCTGGATCAAAAAGGAAAGGTTTGCAGTCTCTGATATATCATTGATCAAACAAATGACGCTTTAATTCACTGCGCAATCGATCGTACGCGCACCGGATATTTAAGGGCACAAGTTTACGAATGGCATTGATTACAGACTCTGTATCGCACACAATAGTCTGTTATTACGGGCTATGTCGACTAGTGCGAGACAGAATCATTATGAAAACATGTCACTGTGATGGCCTGTATTATATTATTATACAAACAGCGCATCCTGGTCACATAGGGACGTGTGGCGAGTACAAGCAGGGGGGGGGGGGGGGGGGAGGTGCACACAGGGCGAGTACACGAGTACACACAGGGGAAAGTATACAATAAATAGTATATTATCAGATACTCATATATCACAATGATGACCAAGGATAAATACAGTCTATAATTACATATAATGAAGAGTTAATGAACTGAAAATATGCAGTGTTATTCATGTGTGCAAATATCTGAATTCTAAGGGTATGTCACTGCCCGCTTTTAACACCTACAACGCTGAAATATGTTTGTATAAACTATGGAAACCAAAGGGGTTTTCTTCAATTTGAAATCATCATTATGTCTTAGTCAGCTCGTTTTGATTCATTTGAATACCTATGTTATGGGTCTACCTCCATTATAAATATTTAAATCCTTACAGTGCGGGGACCGGCTGTCAGAATCTGACGTCTACAGACTCTGATGTATAAAGACGGTCCCCGCGCTGAAAGGGTTAACCACATTCCAGCTGTTCTTTACAAGAAACTATCCATTGGAATTGCACAAATATAATATCCGAAAATGGATTTCAAAATTTTACATTTATACTACTTTTTTTTCATTCATTTTAAACTGTAAAATGTATTTTAGCAAGTAATTATCAGGATAGGAAATAAAACAATATTAAACAAGACTACATAAGTCCAGGAGCTCCCGCTCCGAATTAGAATTTGATTTAAGCAATTTTGTATAGGGTTATTAATGTAGTCCTAGTCTAGGTCAAAAATCAAGACGCAAGACAACTAGGTCTAAGAAGCCCAGTCTAAGAGTAAGATAAGAACTAGACAGTCTGTCAGAGATTGCAAACCTCCATTGAAATTAATGATCCTAATCAGTATCCCAGTAATGGTCTACCTATCTGGCATGGTTTACCCGATATCAGGCCAATCGAGTTAACTAATAGCTGATTTACGGTCATTTTGAATTCGATATAAATTAGTTAAAAACTTAGGGTGCATCCTCCCCCGAAACCTCAAATTTTGTTTTATAGTAATGGACTAACATCTAACACAGTTTGCAAAATATTGGGCATGTGAAAGTAAATAATGGCCGATAGGGGGCCATTTTGAATTTGATCGAGTCAGAATTTTTCAAGATGCATCCTCAGCTGAAATCTCACATTTCATTCTATAGTAATCATCTAGCTATCTAGCACGGTTTACCAAATATCGGCCATGTGGAAGTGAATAATGGCCTAAAGGCGGCCATTTTGAATTTGATCAAGTCAAAATTTTCCAAGATGCATCCTCAGCTGAAATCTCACATTTCATTCTATAGTAATGGTCTAGCCATCTAGCACGGTTTACCAAATATCGCCCATGTGAAAGTGAATAATGGCCGATAGGAGGCCATTTTGAATTTGATCAAGTCAAAATTTTTCAAGATGCATCCTCTCCTGAAATCTCACATTTTGTTTTATAGTAATGGTCTAGCCATCTAGTACGGTTACCAAAAACCGGCTATGTAAAAGTGAATAATGGCCGATAGGCGGCCATTTTGAATTTGATCGAGTCAATTTTTTTCAAGATGCATCCTCTCTTGTAATCTCACATTTTGTTTTATAGTAATGGTCCAGCTATCTAACACGGTTTACCAAATATCAGCAATGTGAAAGTAAATAGTGGCCGATAGGCGGCCATTTTGATTTCGATTGAGTCGAAAGTTTTCAAAAGGCATCCTCTCTCGAAACGTCACATTTTGTTTTATAGTAATGGTCTAGCTATCTGGCACGGTTTACCTGATATCAGGCCTATCGAGGTAAATAATGCTGATTGTCGGCCATTTTGAATTCGTAAGTTAAAAATTTTCAGGATGCATCCTCCCCCGAAAACTCACACTTTGTTTTATAGTAATCAGGTAATGGTCTAGCCATCTAGCACGGTTTACCAAATATCAGCCATGTGAAAATGAATAATGGCCGAAAAGGCAGCCATTTTAAATTTGATCAGTCAAATTTTTTCAAGATGCATCCTCATCTGAAATGTCACATTTCGTTTTACAGTAATGGTCTAGCCATCTAGCACGGTTCACCAAATAACGGCCATGTGAAAGTGAATAATGGCCGATAAGCGGTCATTTTGAATTTTATCGAGTCGAATTTTTTCAAGATGCATCCTCTCCTGAAATCACACATTTTGTTTTATAGTAATGGTCTAGCCATCTAGCACGGTTTCCCAAATAACAGCCATGTGAAAGTGAATAATGGCCGATTGGCGGCCATTTTGAACTTGGACGAGTTGAATTTTTTCAAAATGCATCCTCTCCTGAATCCTTACAATTTGTTTTATAGTAATGGTGTAGATATCTTGAGCGGTTTTCATGATATTCCACAATATCAGGCCTGTCGAGGTGAATAATGGCTGATAGGCGGCCATTTTGAATTTTATCAACTTCAAATTTTTCAAGATGCATCCTCTCCTGAAACTTCACAATTTCTTTGATATTAATGGTGTGTCTATCTTGAGCGGTTTTCATGATATTCCGCAATATCAGGCCTGTCGAGGTGAATAATGGCCGATAGGTGGCCATTTTGAATTTTATCAACTTCAAATTTTTCAAGATGCATCCTCTCCTGAAACCTCACAATTTGTTTTATAGTAATGGTGTAGCTATCTTGAGCGGATTTCATGATATTCCGCAAAATCTTTCAGTCGGATTTACCGATGTTACAAATAAGGTCAAAGTGCTGGGTCAACTTCAAGGTCAAGGCCCAAAAACCTGAAAAGGCACAACTAGGGACCTTAGAGAACATGTATGTGCAATATGACTGTCATCGGCCCAGTACTTTTCGAGATCTGCTCCGGAAACGAAGTGCGCGTCAAAACGTCTAAATAGGTCATAGTTCTGAACCAGAAGTAGGTCAAAGTTCAAATACCCCAAAAGGCACAACTAGACCCCCTAGGGGTGTTGTGTGTAAAATTTGAAGACAATCGGACAAGTACTTTCAGAGATATGCTCCGGAAACGAATTGTTTACGGACGGCCCAACGGCCCAACGCCGTCACATCATCATTTTCTCCTCTGCAACCTTGCGTATTGAATTCAGATAAAAAATATTTTAACCTGTCCATTAGCCACCTGGAAGTAACCCACATACCAAAAATTGTTATCCTAGCTTATTTTCTTACAAAGTTATAGGCAAAAGAAGAGGCCAAAAAAAAACGGAGGTAGAATCCATAGCTCCCTTCGTCTCACCTACGGTGACGGCGGGAGCTAAAAAATAACATTGTTATAAATAGGATAAATTTCATGAAGGTCTCAATTAAAAAAACAGATCTGAGTTGATATCAAAAGATGCCGCTGTACTCACAGATTCATAGGTTTCAAAATTGTCATAAAATATTTATAATCATTTATTCAGGGTACCCACAGAAATGAAGTTGTAAAACTGTCAGTATTTCCCCTGATTTTTCCTTGTCAATATTTACATTTTCCCTGTGTTAGATATCAATAGGCGGCCTCCAGCAACACCTGTAGCCGCGCCAACGTAACCTAAATGTAATATAGAGAAGAGTAATATATTCATCCAAATATTCAGCGAGCAGAGGTCAGTACGAACATGAAGAATGAGTGAAAATTAAACTGCATAATTAGTGTTGTGAACACTTTTTGGTGTTTACAAATAACATCCCCTCAGTCACGACATTTTATGCAAAGACAAAAGTTACTCCCACCAGATAAAATTCCCCGTGTTTCCCTGTATTTCACAGAATTATATAATTCCTTGTGTTTTCCCTGCAGGGAAATTATATAACAATTTCCCCTGTCTCCCTTTTTTTACCTGGCCGTAGGTCCGTGACGGTGTCCTGTATTGGTTTAGCCCGTCTCAATATCAGCTCAGTCTACAGGTCTAGATTTACCATGGTTACGGTAAGCTTCATTTTGGTTAAAAACGTGACGTTGATCAAATGTTTAAAGGGACTGGCCCAGGCTAAAATCATAAAAAAATCGGTGATTTTATTTCGGGTTCTTAATATGACCATATGATGTAAACATGTACATAGACTAGAACTGCAAATTTTTATAATTTTTGTGCAGCGCATTCACCAGTTAGGCTAGATATAGAGACGAACTTCCCGTATTTCCTATTTTTGACATGGTTGTCAATAATTAGAAATCAGGAATTTCGTCTCTATATCTAGCCTAACTGGTGAATGCGCAGCACAGAAATTATAAAAATTTGCAGTTCTAGTCTATGTACATGTTTACTTCATATGGTCATATTAAGAACCCGAAATAAAATCACCGATTTTTTGATGATTTTAGCCTGGGCCAGTCCCTTTAATGTTGGTTTATTGTTGATCCAAAGTCTACGATACATCAAAAAACGTCTGGTCAACGTCTAGTATTAGCTGGATTTTCGGAACTGGGATATTATCACAAGTAGGCCTATCCCAGCAAACACGAGACATTGAACCAATGCTAGTTTAAGGTTGGGTCAGCGTCGCTGACGGTGGCCCAACCTTAAACTAGCATTGGTTTAATGTCTCCTGTTTGCTGGGATACAACCGTGATCCTCAGTGGTACTAGACACATGAGACAAACATAATGTTTCAAACCGTATATACCTTGCATGTGTAATGTCACTGAACATGTGGTGAATCATGTAATCATGGTAATAGACATGATAGATGAGATAATGTTCAATTCATCAAATAATTCAATTTTCATTAAGTCTATTTTTTCCGAAATAAACATACTTTTTCGTCGTGTCATATGAAATGAATGCATAATAGAAACAAACACTCCAGCAGCACAAGAGTTTCAAATGTAAAGACTACGCTATAACATGTATAAGTCACTTTAAATTGTAGCGCATGTTTTCCGCCGATTTCTCAGTCAATTTTGCAAGGACTATATTCGTGTCACCCGCCAAATACCGTGCAATTTTCATCAAAAAATATTTCATAGTTCAAAAGCTAGACCATCTGGCATGTAGCGCAATTCAGGGCTTAAAACGGACTTCTATTTAACCAGTTTAATGGGTTTATCATATATATAAGAGGACGTCGTAATTACAAATTTACTACAATGTCAAATGGTCTAACTTTTGAACTATAGGAACCTAGAATATTTTTTAATGAAAATTTGGCGGGTGACAAGTATTCCTTGCAAAATTTCATGAAAATCGGTTGAGAATTGACTGAGAAATCGGCGAAAAAACATGTGACTTCCACTATATACATAATCATGATATTATAATAGCTGACCTCTTGCCGAGTGGATGACGGTGCTTTAGAAAACCAGGTTCAGATGCAAGGCGCTTAGCCAACGTCCACCCAGCGTCTCCGACGTTAGGCAGACGCTGTGCGAGCGTTGGTCATACGTATACGTGAGTTTTAAGCCTGGATTTGTTTAGCAACATCACACCATAATGTTATTATTATACTGGTGGTAAACAATGTAATTCCTATTCATTTATGTCTGTTTAATAGTCCATTTGATGACCTCAGATCACGTGGTGACCTCAGATCACGGGCTGGACCAGGATGCATGACGATGTCTGAACTGTTGACCCCACGGACCACGAAAAGCGTATTGAGACTAAAAACTGTAAAAAAAACTGAGCACATTCATCCACTATCATGACTATTCTGTGAAACTCAATAGCCTAGCCTTCCAATATTTTCACCGAGCTAGCTAATACAATGAAGTATGGGGGCGGGGGTCTTATATAACTCTGTTTTCACCGAGTAGCCATACAAAACGGTTTCCGGTGATGTCACTGCGTTTCAAAGAGTAAAGCGTAAAACAAATTAACAAATACACTACTTTATCATTACTAAAACATATCCTCGCGGAGGCAAAGGGCAACGCGAAAAGTATCAAAACTGTTAGATTTTTTTGCGGGTTGCTCCGGTTTCCACATGGTTTTCGCACGGGAAGTGGATAAATGCTACGTCGAATTTCCGACCCGTGGAATTTCGCGCCTGTTTGCATGCTGTCGCAGCGTGCATATACCCTCTTCGCTTTCCTTTTCGCGTTGATGTGATGTGTTTTAGTCTACTATAATTTAAACATGTTAAACGTGGATCTAAGAATCGATAAAATTGTAAATCTGGCAAACATGAAGCTTAAGGGGGGATGAATACTCGCTGAAAATATGATATGATCAGGTGATTGAAATACTTAAAGGGACTGGCCCACGCTAAAATCATCAAAAAATCGGTGATTTTATTTCGGGTTCTTAATATGACCATATGATGTAAACATGTACATAGACTAAAACTGCAAATTTTTATAATTTTCGTGTTGCGCATTCACCAGTTAGGCTAGATATACAGACGAAATTCCTGATTTGTAATTATTGACAACCATGTCAAAAATAGGAAATGCGGGAATTTCGTCTCTATATCTAGTCTAACTGATGAATGCGCAGCACAAAAATTATAAAAATTTGCAGTTCTAGTCTATGTACATGTTTACATCATATGGTCATATTAAGAACCCGAAATAAAATCACCGATTTTTTTATGATTTTAGCCTGGGCCAGTCCCTTTAATATAGTAAGCATTGTAATAATGTATTGCAATGGAATACAAAAGAAGTATATCAATTAGAAATAAATGAAAAATTGTAGGCGGAAATTTTACATAAAAAATAAGATATCATTCTAAAATTCAAGGTGTCCCAATGCCCCCCCCCCCCCCTGGGAATAGTCATGGAGGATATAAGAAAGATATATACAATCACTCTCTACATATTTAATATTGACATGACAAATAATTAATAGAATATTTCGTCTCGCGATATAGTTATATCGTGAGACAAAATAACTCATTAAATATTTGTCATGTGATATTTAATTAAAAATGTAGAGTGGTTGTAGCGTAGCGGGATACATTATTACACACCAGGGAACACAAAGCGTTGAGCCAATGTTGTTTTATTGTTGGTCCATCGTCTACGATGCTGTACCAACATTATAACAACATCGGGCGAATATCTTGTGTTTTTCAGGGACAGCGTGACGAAATTATCCAGGGGCGGTCACGCTTCACTGATTGTCAGGTTGAAATACAACTTACAGTTACCTGGTGACTCCGCGTTCATCCTATTCAAACGAAGAGGAACGTGTGAGGGCGCCACCGTTCAATCTCCAGGGGGAAGGGGGGGGGCTGTAGTTTTCTTCGCGACAAATTATTTATTTCAACCCGGCTCGGCGGCGTGCTGAAAATTTCAAATTTTACTACATGTAGCTTTGTTATATAGAAAAGTTCTTGAAAGTATACAATTATTTATTTCTCGCAGAGTCTGCTCTAAATTATTTATTTAAAAAATACCCCCCCCCCCCCTGGAGATTGAATGGTGCTCCCTAAGACATTTAGTGTGATTTTTTAATTGAAAAAAAACCCTTTGGTCTCCACAGTTTTACACTGCCCGCCGTAGACACTGCTACTTCTTCGCATGTTAAAATTTGCTAATGGATGACATCATATTTCGCCCACTTTCAATTTGAAGTATTGTAGTAAGCTTGTGATTGGCCGGCTGTCCTGCTAAAAGTACCGTGATCGGCTGGCGAAAATATTATGGAGGGAGGGTTGGGTGTAGACAAACACCAGTGTGGAGCCCAGCAAACACCAGGTTTTGACCTAATGTTGTTTCAATATTGGCCCACCGCCAACGGCGCTGGACCAACATTGAAACAACATCGGGTCAAGTCCTCATCTTTGCAGGGAGAACTGTCGGTATTTGGATACACGCTTGCGGTCTGTGTCTGGTTGGAACAGGCTACACAGAGCTCCGTGTACCACAGTTTATACAAACATATTTCAGAGTTATGAGGGTTAAACACTGCGATGATGAACTATTTCAATTATTTCTCTAGCAAATAAAGGGTTATTCACATCGAAAATCTATAAGTGATTTCAAGGTTGCTTAATAACCTCCAACCGCCAAAGGGTTAATCACAAATACTAGAGGGGAAATGACTGGTGTACAGGTGAAGTGAGGGTGGGGTGAATTAAACCAATGTTGGTGCAATGTTAACAACATCAAACTAACATTCGGATTATATTAACAGATTAAGCGAACAGACACGAGACGTCTCGTGTTTGTTCGCTTAATCTGTTAATGTAATTCTGTGAAACGCAGTGACGTCACTCGGTGAAAACAAGGTTGTATAACACCCCCTCTCCTATACTTCATTCTGTGAAACGCAGTGACGTCACTCGGTGAAAACAAGGTTATATATGTATTAACACCCCCTCCCCCATACTTCATTCAGTGAAACGCAGTGACGTCACTCGGTGAAAACAAGGCTATATAACACCCCCTCCCCTATACTTCATTCTGTGAAACGCAGTGACGTCACTCGGTGAAAACAAGGTTATATAACTTTTAAGACCCCTCCCCCATACATCATTGTATTAGCCAGCTCGGTGAAAACAAAGGAGGTCAAGGCCATTGAGTTTCACAGAATAGTTACACCTCATTGCTTAATACCCTGATATAATTTGATTTATTGACTTTGTAAAAACCGAAATATAGGCTACTTTGACTTTTTATAGCTAGCAGCCCCAGCTGTTTCCTCTCGTTTTCTTTCATTTCGAGATGTGAAATTTTAACGCAATGGTGTACCTTAATGTGAAAGATTTTTTTATTATTATTTACAAACTTATCGTATAATAGTTATATCAAGATAAATCACAGGACGTCCATTTTTCAGATGAATTATACCGTCCTGATTGTGATAGCATAACATGTATTATAGTCAATGAATATTATTCAAAATAAAAAAGTGTGTGCAAATGCGCGAGGGTCACGCACGCTAAACCCTTGAAATGCAGAAATATTTTTATATAAACCATGGGGCCCAAAGGTTTTTTTTTCAATTTGAAATCATCATAAATGTCTTGGTTAGCTCTGTCCGCTTCATTTGATATGTATATTATATTATGGGTGCTACGTTCATTACATTATTTTTTCAGCGCGGGGATCAACTTTAGACGTCAGATTCTGACTCAATATACGTCAGAATCTGACGTACTCTATCGACGTCATATTCTGACGTCTAAATCGGTCCCCGCACTGAAAGGGTTGAGGGTTTAAATATAACGGACTCGGTGACCTACTTTACATAAAACGTTACGCCTCGCTCCGATAGGCTGCAATTGATGGTGGCTGATTCATTTTGTTAGACCACGCCTGATTGGCTGCTATACACGGCTGAATGACCTAGTTTATCAGGTCACGCTTGGCTGGCAGTAACTCAAGGTAGATGGCTCCCAGCAAAGAAGGCATTGAACCATCACAAAATGTTGAGTCAATGTTGGGCCAGCGTCAGAAACGTTGGGCCAACATTGGGTTGGCATATTGGGAAGGTATCTATAGAATATATAATACATTGATGATACCTGTGCGCTCAATTAAGTGGATACTTTTAAGTGAACAAGCGTAAGGGGGGACTATTCAATCTCCAGGGGGAGGGGGGGGGGGCTGGAGTTTATTTGAAATAAATCATTTCGGGCAGACTCTGCGTGAAATAAATAATTTACCTCAAGAACTGTTCTATATAAACATCACATGTATTAAAATTTGAAATATTTAGCGCGGCGCCGAGCCGGGTTGCAATAAATAATTTGTCCGCGACAAAAACTCCAGCCCTCCCCCCCCCCTCCTGGAGATTGAATGGTGGTCCCCTAACCTCGTTACACAGATACAGTTGTGGATGCACTAAAGGAAATCGCACCAGCATCGATAAAAACGGCCAAAATATCAGTATTTGATTCAAAATTTTACTAGAGTTTAACTTTTGCTTCAACTTAATCTGTTAATTGGGGCACTACCCTAGTCACTTTTGAGTGTTAAGCCTCCATATATTAGATTGATCATTGATTCACACCTATTTTTTTAATCCGACCAATTTTTCAGGACTCAGAAATAGTAACCCTTCCAGCCCAGAGGCTTGGATCTGCCCCTACAAGGTGTAAAACTCATAGGTATTGTTATTTAGAAAAAACTAATCACAAAGGTCACTCAGTTCGAGCTATCCACTCTTTGCTTAGACATGGTTACGCTGAAATATTTTCGTATAAACCAAGGAGACCAAAAGTTTTTTCTTTAATTTGAAATCATCATAAATGTCTTAGTTAGCTCTTTCTGATTCATTTGAATACCTGTGTTATGGGTCTACAGCCTCTACAAATATTTGCATTCTTTCAGGGCGGGGACCGTCTTTATACGTCAGAATCTAACGTCTACAGACGTCAGATTCTGACGTATAATGTCACGTCATAAGATCCTTCAGCCGAAATTACGGGACCTGTTCATCTATGTGCCATTTCAACTCCCCGGGGAGTATACTGTCCTGCAACAATTTGGCGCTAAGAACTTATTGTACAGATTGCCCCCTCATTGCACCTTAGTAGAGTGGAGCACTTGAGGGCGAAGTGCCTTCCCAAGGACACAATATCGAAACAACGATGTCACAGCGTTGAGAAACATGATATTTCTCTGAAAATCCTGCACCAAGAGGGTATTGGGTATAACTTGCAGAGCAAGCAGCGGTAATTGCAAAGCGCTACCACTGTGCTCATCTTGCCCTATCAGGTCTGACCATCAGACCACTGGTCTGACCTTGACAACAGGTGTGCCTCACAGATGTACGAACGGGAGGGGTGCGAACAACATGAATATTCATTATGACGTCACCGGTTTACTGACTGTAGTGTAGGTCACACTCAGGTCAGATTGTATGGGCTGTCTGAGTTGGCCAGGGAGGAGGGGGATCTGTACTCATAGCACATATGCGTGATATCCAGGAGTCTGCCTGTAGCAGACAACTGGATAGATGAAGATGACTGTGCCACGTCCCTCTCTCTTCTTCTTCTTCTTATACTGGTCACAACTTCCAGCGGGAAGACTAATGGACCAGGGTTTGTGTGGTGCGCAGCGATCAATTAAATGAAAAAAATATATATATACTGGTATCTAGTCTATATAAAGTGTCTCTGTGACCATTTATTAATAAATGACTATGGCTTAGAGCAACAAAGTTAAAAGGGTGCTGGGTAAAACTGAACTAACCAATTGATTTCCAGTCCTGTAAACAAAAAAGGAAGAAAGGAACTGGAAGGGTGCAGATAAAAATGGTGTAGCATTTACAAGGTTAGTGATGGTAGACTGCAGACATGCTGAGTGACTGCAGCCTTGAATATATTGAGGGATGATGATGCAACCATATGGTCAGGCAGAGTGTTCCATTGACATACTGTTGCTGGGAAAAAACTTTGCCTGTAAGAATTTGTGCTACATAGGAAAGGCAAGAAAGCATGTTGGTGAGTCCTAGTATTTGTTTGGTGACTGGTAATATAGAGGTCCGGTGGTATGGCAACTAGCTGGTTTACAATTTTGTATAAAAAGACAAGGCGAAGGCAACTCCTGCGCTGGGATAGCAAAGGCCACTGGAGATGATCCAGCCTATAAGTAACACTACTGGTGTTGTGATAGCGCCTCATAACATATTTCGCAGCTCGCCTCTGGACCATCTCCAGTCTCTGAACAGCACAGTGGGTATGTGGGTCCCACACACTGGCACAATATTCCAGACGGGGATGCACTAGAGCCTTGTATGCCATGGATCTGATTTTCTGCGACCTGGTGTTTATGTTTCGCTTTGCAAATCCCAGCGCCTGTTTGCCCTGCCTGTTATGTTCTAAATATGTCGGTACCAATTTAGATCAGAGCTGATGGTAACTCCAAGGTATTTGGTTTAGCTTACCCTTCGTAATGTTTCATTGTGCAGTAAGCTACTGGATTACGTGTCCTGGTCACCGAGAGGACTTCACACTTCATTGGATTAAACTCCATTAACCAGGTTTTCTCCCAGAGGGTCAATTTATCTAGATCTTGTTTGAGGATTTAAGAGTCTGAAATGGAATTTATTTCTGACTAAACGATGGCGTCATCAGCAAAAAGTCGCACTTTAGATGTAAGGGAATTTGGTAGGTCATTGATATAAATGATAAAGAAGGAATAGGACGGGTCCTAGGACTGCGCCATGAGATACCCCAGACGTAACCGAAACATTTTCTGATATTGAACCCTCTAGTACAACTCTTTGCATCCTGTTGGACAGGAAAGAGTTAATCCAATCAAGTATCTTCCCCTCAATGCCGTAATATTTTAATTTCAAAGCCAGATGTCTATGAGAAACTTTGTCGAAAGCGTTGCTGAAGTCCAGCACTACAATATCAGTTTGTTTTTTCTGATCTGAGTTTTTGGATAATTCATAAATTAATGTTACTAGTTGTGTCTCTGTGGATTTCTTTGTCCTGAAGCCATGTTGCCAAGCATATAATATTTGGTTTGTTTCAAGGTGGTTCATGATGTTTTTAACCACTACGTGTTCCAGTAGCTTACAGCATATGCATGTCAATGAAACAGGTCTATAATTAGATGGTTTGTACTTTTCGCCTTTCTTAAAAATAGGTACCACGTTTGCCTGTTGCCAGTCACTGGGAACTATTGAGGAGTCCAGTGATTTTTGAAAAATGTAGGAGAGAGGTTCAGCAAGCTGGTCTGCATAATCTCTAAATATCCTGGGGACTATTCCGTCTGGTCCTGGGGCCTTATGGATCTTTAAATTTTTGAGTAACTTTAAAACCCCATTTTCACTGATCTTAAAGTTTGGCATGGGATTAAAAGGACTAGGTCCCATGGTTGGTAAATTTAAAGGATCATTTGGCGGGTGAAAAACAGACTGGAATTGCTTGTTTAAGAGATTTGCTTTACCAAGTGGGTCAGGGATAAGGTTTCCATTTTCTTTTAGGGGCCCGCCGCCGGAAGAGTCCCTCTTAATTCTTTTAACCATGCCCCAGATTTTTTTGTTTCCTGTGTCTGAATTGGGTTCGATTAGGTCTTCTATGTATTTGTTGTAATTTTTTCTGATTTCTCTCTGAACAGTACTTTTCAAGTCTTTGAATTTGTCTATGTTTTTCCGGTGTGCTAGAGTCTTTCATGGTAATAAATGCTTTGTCTCTTTGTCTGATTAAACGTTTAATGTTATTACTCACCCATGGGAGGCGGTGTTGTTTTTTAAGAATTTTTGATGGTATAATTTTTTCAGCCCTACTATTTAGCATTTCCTTAAAGTCAATTTAGCATTTCCTTAAAGTCAGCATTTCCTTAAAGTCCTGAGTAGTTAGGTGGTCGTGAACGTCAACCATGTCTGATTGTAGACCCACATGCATAGATAAACTTACATAATGTAGATCTGGTATTTTTTGCGTGTTTACATTTTCGCGAGTTTCTGATTTTAGAACTTTTCATGAAGTTTAGAATTCCCGGAATTCCATTTTTTTTCAGTAGCGGCATTATAATAATATTTTTTGCGAGATTCTTGAATTCGCGAGTTTGTCCTCTTCGCGAAATTTTAAAACCTCGCGAATATTATTATCAGATCTACAGTATATATATATGGAGTAAAAGTAATATGACCAACAGCAATGGACGACATATGCCCCTTCAACCCTTGTCCTGCTAGACCCGGATATATACGGTTTTAAGCATATTTTGAGCCAAATAATATGTCACTGAAATGGATAATATAGTTGGTGGTAGATGTTCAGTTAAGTCTAATAACTCAATTTAGAAGATGTATATTTTCAAATAATAAAAATATTTTTCGTCATTTGAAGCTGGAAATTGCGTCAGCAATTCCAGCTTCAAATGACGAAAAATACAATTCAAACAATTTATAATGACAAGGGTTAACATGGTTAACTCTTTGCTTGCACCTTGGATTAACCAAATCTATGCTTGCACCAAGTGTCCATTTGCACACACAGTCTAGAACCGATTTTGACCGTCCCCTGCACACTGAAAATATTAATATTAGTTGTACATGTATATATAGACAAATAAAACATACAGGTTGGGATTCAAACGAAGCCGAACTAAGCCATGTATGAGCCCTTTACCATATTTACTTGTTGGTGACGCATGTGCACATATACATATTTGTCGTCAATAAACATGATAAAAAGTTATATTTTTACATCAGCGTCAACTGTTCTGGTAATGTTCGATTCCAACAAGTACAGTACGACATTTGTTTTCATGGACGTCAGATTCTGCTGTAAATGGACGTCAGATGCTGACGTATAAAGCCGATCACCGTACTGAGAAAATTAAAAAATTATAATGGCCCATAACACGATAACAGAGGTATTCAAAAGAAGGGGGAAGAGCTAACTTATCCCCAGTGGCTGAAACGGGTTTCAGCCACAGATTGACCGCGTACAAAATCGTGGGACATTTCTTTGGCCTGTCATATCGGAAAAAACGGGGCTTAATCAGGTCAAAAAAAGTTTTTCTAGAATCAGTAACATTTCAGTCCCATGCCCGCATGCTCAGCTCAGAGGTCGCACAGTCATTAAAAGTTATGGACATTTTTCGGACCTTGGGGTCGGGATCACTCTCAGTCTGGATTTTTCGGGTAAAGCAAATACATCCATCCACGGCCTCGGAGAGGACGACACGGCAAGAGCTAACTAAGACATTTGTGATGATTTCAAATAGAAAAAACCCATTTGGTTTCCATGGTTTAAATAACAAATATTTCAACGTTGTAAGGGTTAATAAGAGAAGGGGACGTGGCGCATTGGTAGAGCACCTGACTGCCTCGCCAGTCATGCACGCGTCCCCAGTCATGCACGCTAAAACCCGCGTGCAGTTTTCAGAGAAATATCCGTACAGTTTCTCCCTTCTCAATGTGGCTATGTGATCACGTTAATGACGGCCTCGTCGAGTTAAGGTTGAAACCAGTGTATCGACGTTAATTTCGCGCAGGGCCACGCGCTGCGCGCTCCTCACCCACTAAGGGCTAATATCTACACAAACCATAACGACTGCGCCTTGGTAGGCGGAGGGTTGACCAAAAAACGCGAGCTCACACAAATATGCCAATTAAAAAACATCGTGGCATCCAGGATGTAAATATTGGTATGAAAAAAACTACATGAACTGTCATCGAGTGTGTAAACACAAGATTAGCAACACATTTTATAACTCGTGCAGTGCATCCTGTCTGGCTTTAACATGTTTAACATTATATTAAATCGAATCATTTGTTGCGTTTCTCGGCTTGTATAGTGGATGAAGATGGCTTGAAGTGAAGACAATTGGTCTATATACTGATATATACATAACATTGTCAAAACATTTTCATGAAAATGTGTGTTTTAACATGTTTAAAGACCTTAGTTGTACCCTAGCAAACACGAGCCACTGACCCAACGTTGTTTTAATGTTGGACCACCGTCTTCGACGTCTGCCCAACGTTAAAACAACATTGGGTCAGCGCCTCGCGTTAGCTGGGACACAGTAACCACATCTGTCCACATAACATTTGTTTTTCCCTCACCCAAAACAAGTCCTCCCCAAACCTCTTGAGCATGCAGGAAACTCTGAGGGGGTGGGGGGGGGCTTACATTTTCGAAATTTAGCAAATTTTGTAATTTGCATTCAGTGTGAGGTGGAATTACAATAGTACAGTAGCAATACACATCAAGGTGATAACTAGTATACTATCTCCATACACATATCAAGGTGATCAAAGTGAATAAATTTACGAGCAGACAAATGATTGAAGTGCTTTAGGGTATTGAGTGGTATGGATTTATCACGGCCATCACCAGATCACCGGCAGGGCTACCTGTCACCAGATCAGCGGCAGGGCTACCTGTCTATTGATAAACCAGAAGCTGCCAGGTGGAGTCCTCAGGTACTAGACATCCATACTAGATATCCACACTATACCCGCCGTCAGATTAACTTGTATCGCAGGTTTTTCGCCGATTTCACAGTCAATTCTCAAACGATTTTAATGAAATTTTGCAAGGACTATTTTGGAGTCACGCGGCGACTATCGTGAAATTTTCATAAAAAATATTATGTAGTTTAAAAGTGAGACCATTTGACATGTAGTAAATTTAAAATTACGACGTGCCTCTATAAACCCATTAAACTGGTTAAATTAAAGTTTGTTTTTAGCCCTGAATTGCATTACATGCCAGATGGTCTAACTTTTTAGCTAAACATTATTTTCCGATGAAAACTCCACAGTAGTCGCCGAGTGACTCGCAAATAGTCCATACAAAATTTCATGAAAATCGATTTAGAATTGACTGAAAAAGAGGCGAAAAACATGCGATACAAGTTAATTTGACGGCGGGTATAGTCAGATTCACATTAAATTCATCAACCAGAATTAATTAATTTCGCGGACTCCTCAGTCAATTCTCAACCAATTTTCATGAAATTTTACACACACCATTTTCCATTCATGTCGTGACTACCCTGAAAATTCCGCGAAGTTTAGATAAGTTTAGATAAGTATGTCAGAAGTTAGACCATTTGCCATGTAATGAAATTCTTAGACGAAGCTAATGGGTTTATAAACATGATAAACACGATAAAGGGCGAGTCCTTATTTTTTTTACTTCGTGTTAAACAGACTAAATTTTAAATTTTAAAATACCATATTTCTTTTCAGGGTGGTCGCGACGTGAATAGTGCTTGTGAAATTTCATTACAATTAGTTCAGAATTGACTAAGAAATCGGCGAAAATCATTCACCACGGTTCATCATGTTAATGTAAATCCGAGTAGACTTAGCTGTCTAGACCTGTAGACGGCCACATAGATGCCGCAGCATGCCCATAGACATGATAGATGTACTATATTTAAATAGCACTGCACGAAGATCAACAAGACCGCGAGCTCCATGAAAATACAAGACAATGAAACATTACCGGCTCAATGTCGGGTCAGCGTCGTAGACGTCGGACCAACATTGAGCCAATATTGGGTCAGTGTATCGAGCTTGCTGGTCCTCTACAATAGTTAAGTTAGGCCAGACCAAATTGTTCTTAAGTTTATTGGAATAGTTGCATATTCAGATCTGCGAAACCGTTTTTTTTTGATTTTTTATTATCATGATTATTGACGACCTATGCCTAAGCAGCTAAAGTAAAATTAGTAGAAATATTCAGAATGTAGGTCTACTAGTATTTATCTTTTTTTATATATTATTAAAAACAATTAAAGAACCCAAATGCACAATGTCAAAATTCGGCATTTTTTATCACTTGATATTGCGAGAAATCACTGTTTGCCAATTGGGATCGAATGGATCGGATTGGGATCGGATGAAAGATACTACGGGACATGCGTATATGTCAACATTGGCATTGTCCCCAATTTAGCCATGAACGAACAAAATATTTAGATCCTAAGTTTTGGAAAAAAACATCAGCTATGCAAATGGAAAAAGCAATGACAAATGTAAATCTCAGAAAGCTATGTCTTTTTGCTAAATTTAGATTATCAAAATTGTAATGTGGTAATTATATATAATTAAATATTATTATGTGTATGTATGTGTAAATACTTCTATATATAAAAAATGTACATGTAATTGACGCCAGCGCTCTCTCGGCATATGTATACCTGCATATGTCTGTCTTGCCTTTCTGGAGGTCATCAGAAATAAATACTTGTTTCTTGTAATCTGAATCTGGGTATGTATGTATAGAGGGCCAAACGCTGACCCCGCAATAACCTTTTAAGTGCGGGGACCGTCTCCAGATGTTAGATTATCATGATCAGTGATTATGTCGTCTGAACATGCTAAAGACGCATTCTCCGTAGATGTCGCTCAGGTCATCCACCCACTGCATAATAATTTCTGAGGTCAGAATAGAATGCGAAAAACGATCCCCGCACTGAAAGAATTAAAATATTTCTAATGGCCGTAGACCATTAGGGCCTAGGTATTCCAACGAAGTGGAAAGAGCTAAATAAGACATTTATGATGATTTCAAATTGAAAAACCCTTTGTTCTCTAGGTTTAAAAAAAATATTTTTCAGCGCTTCAAGGGTTAAACCCACACCAGCTGAGATACGTATGTCACAGCTTACAAACAGTCAGCCTGACACTTGTAACAAGTCATATGACAATGATGACTGATGAATAATCTGACAATCACAACTAAGATAATAACTGAGATAATAACAAGCGTTTGTTGACCTAGTCAATATCAGTGAGATGAGCATAATCACGATAATGTGTGAATCGTGTGCTGATATACTTCCATTTGTTACCCAGCAAACACGAGGCATTGACCCAATGTTGTTTTAATGTTGCGCCGACGTCGAAGTGTTTGCCTATTTCATAACTTAGAACATCCTTATTTGACGATGTGATTCACAGATTTTTTTGTAACTCTACATTTCAACGGATTTTTTTGCATTTTGCGATAAAAAAAAAGATAAATTTAGCTTAAAGTTATTAGTTTTTAACATAGGGGCCTATCGCAGACCACTGGTTTGGAAAATAATCCCATTCCAATAGTAGGCTTACATTTTTATTACATTTAACAGTGGCGGATCCAGAAAAAGGCGAAAGGGTCTTCCCCCCCCCTCCCCTCATTAAAAAAATGAATAATCAATCGCCTAAAAATATCGATAAAAATTGACTTTCAAAATTCACAAATACTAGATCTGCCCCTGTCTTATGCAGTTATGTGACAACGATTTTATCGCCACGTCGTCTGATATTTGGGCTTTCCAACAACTACAGAAAGATAAAAAATGTAGGCTATTTTTTATATTTTTATCATAATAATTTTGATGATTTAGGCACGTTGTATGCCTATCCGTAAGCATAGGCCCCCTATATGCTGCATATGCTATATGATGCTGATGCATATCATGTATTCCACAGCTCTTGCTTGTTTTCAATGGGCTTCCCAATAATT
Source organism: Flabesymbios commensalis (assembly GCA_964017125.1). Taxonomy (NCBI): domain Eukaryota; kingdom Metazoa; phylum Annelida; class Polychaeta; order Terebellida; family Flabelligeridae; genus Flabesymbios; species Flabesymbios commensalis. Next base: position 4,332,489 of record OZ024904.1, on the reverse strand, counting down.
ACCATGATTACAGTATAGGACTTACAAAATAGCCAAGCAAACGCGAGTTGAAACAATGTTGGGTCACCGTTGGGGCAGGGTCACAGAGATGGTATTTCTGATTTACCATTTACCATTTACCAAAGGCTTTCTCATGCAATCTAAGGCATATTGGCCGCTGTTTTTCACTCAGTATATCACCAAATCATAAAGAAACCCCTAAATAAGGTGATGATTTTTTTCCCAAACCCCCCCCCCCCTTCCCCCTTGGATCCGCCACTGTACCAGGGTGACGATATGTGCAATTACGCCACTTAAACATGTTAAAATTCAACCATTAAACCTTTTTGATTAGTGATTCTACTTTTTTCCTGTTCAACCTATTTTGAAAAAAAAATGAAAATAATGGCCTATTTTATAGACATGATATTGACCAGTAAATATTGGCGCAGTGTTGATTCAAAGTTGACCAAACCTACGAAGCTGGCCCAACATTGAACCAACATTGGATCGTATCGGCTTTAATACACTGTAACTCGGCAAACAACACCTCAACAGTTGTCAATATGAGATGACGATCGCGGGCGAGTGGCCAGGCAACACTTTATTATTGCCAATAACAAAGTGCTGCCTGGGTCTAAATACAGTAACGTTACAGTAGGTGACGCATACCTGCTATTAGGACGTCAGTCACATCTTCCGCATTTCTTCACAGCTTCTCGTCCAGTATTGTCGTCTCTATCTCCTGCAGTGATTCCCCCCACATACACTATCTGTGTTGTTGTGTAGTTAGTTAGTTTTCTAGTTGTATTTAGGGTGCTGTGTGTGGTATAGGGGGCCGTGTCCGCGCTATAGACCCAGTTATCTGTGAGTGTGAGCTCGTGACTCAATGAGCAGCTTGTTTAGTTGTCTGTACGTGAAACGGGGGTCTACACTCCTACACGCAGGTGCTCCAGGCACCATGTACACATTTATGGATGTAGGCCCCCTATGTATAGGGCCTATATGCCAGGTGGTGACAAATATAGGCCTACCTCATAGTTATAACACAATATTTATACAGGATTATGCTATGTTAACCCTCACAGCGCAGGGTCGACTTTAGACGTCAGAATCTGACGTAGACCCATAACATAGGTATTAACTCTTTAAGTGCTTCATTGCTACTTAACATTTTCCTTTCATTTGAAGTTGGCATTGCTCACGCAATTGCCAACTTCAAATGAAAGGAAAATACCTCCTCACTTAAAAATTAAACCTGCTAAATTTCACAATGGGGGCTTTACTCAAGATTTATACATGCATATTTGTTCAATTTCTGTCAAATTTTAGTTGTGGAAAAACAGTATGAATGCGCTTAAAAGCGTCGCCCGCACTCAAAGGGTTAAAATGAAGCGGGGTATTGAGATGAAGCGGAAAGAGCTAACTTAGACATTTATGATGGTTTAAAATTGAAAAACCCTTTGGTCCCCATGGTTTATACAAATATATTTCAGCGCTTCAAGGGTTAATTATGGTAGGCCTACTATTCGTAATATCTATGGGGGGGGGGGGGGGCTTACGATGAGTTTTTGAAAATATTCACATAAATTCAACAGCTCAGCTGCATGGTGCTTTCTCAAATTATGATGAAGCTGACGGAGAACGGACCAACACTTTATAAATGTATTTTACTGGCTTCGTTAAAACGTGGGGATGTAAACAGGATATGAAATTCATCACCCAAGTTATTACATAGTTCACATACTTAACTTTTTATATATATAGGCCTATAGTTCACTGAGTGTACCAATTAACCTGCCTTGTCGAATACGCACGAATGCGTGTGCAATTAATACGAATTCATATTCAATGCTTGTCAATATATTTTTATATTGCTCAACATTTACAATGGTGGTCAATAAAATAAACGTTAAATTGGATAAATTGCTCAACATACCATGCGTTTCCCCCCACTTATATAGGCCAATGCTGGTCTAATGTTGGGCCAACGTCTACGACGTTGGCCCAACATTAAATCGGCATAGAGTCAATGTGTCTTGTCTGCTGGGCTTGACACAGGTGTTCAACAGGCAGTTTAGCTTACAAAATGTACAATGGCTATTATGCCAATTTAAATACCAGTATATGTAAGTGAAGTAAGAGAGAAGCGACCCCATAATGCATTCAAACGATCATATCGAATTAATGAATGAGATGATGTATAATTGATTGATTGATTGATTGATTGATTGATTGATTGATTGATTGATTGATTGATTGATTGATTGATTGATTGATTGATTGATTGATTGATTGATTGATTGATTGATTGATTGATTGATTGAGTGATTGATTGGAGCTTTGAATTTTAAACCGTATATAGGGGGCCTAGGCCTCTATGTATACGGTCCCAGAAGCACAATAATATTATGGCTGAACCAACTTTAGATCTGGGTGCCAAATACCAGTGGCGGATCCAGGATCTGAAGAAAAGGGGGGCTTACCCCCATGATTTTTTGGTAGATTTTGATAATTTTGGTGGACTTTTTAAAGTATTCGCCGAAATATAGGCTGCTACCCACCCCACCCCCCTCCCGTTGAGGATCCGTGCATGAATACCCATTATAATCCTACATTTTGTTTTTAAATGGCTAGGTGAGCCGCCCAGTAAACACAAAACATTGATTTGATGCTGGTTTATTTCTGGACCAGCGTCACAGACGATGGCCCAGCATTGAATCAGCATCTGTTGAATGGTGTACGTATGCTCTGAATCCCACCTGACGATCTTGTGATTGAATACAAGCAATGATTGTTTTTCACTGTATTCAGATGAGCCAATTATTGCTACTCCACCGTCTACGACGCTGGCCCAACATTAAACCAGCATTGGCTAAACATTACGTGTTTTCTGTCCAGCTGACGATTTTGTTATTGAAGTCTCCCCACAAAACAAACAATGCGTGTTTGTCACTGTATTCAATGACTGGGAACACGTGGTGCACACATATGGTGCTGGAACTACAGCTCAACACGGCGTGACCGATCGGCTGAGCCATGAGACAGTCACCCAGTATTAGTTCAGCCCTTAAGGGACCATTCATTTTTATCAGGGAGTGGGGCGGCTAAACTTACTAGATGACAGGATAAATGTAAATGCATGTATACCCCCTCCCCTCCGCCTTGATATGACCAAGAAACATGACCCCCCCCCCTCTTTCTGGGACAGAAAAAATACGACCCCCCCCCCTGAGGTTAACTCAGGTTCCCTTTTAAATTTGTGCCAGATTTGAAAATGTTTCGTCTCAAATTAAAAAAAGTGGGAGTAATTGTCACACACTTGAAGTTTTGGGTTGCGGTAGTAAGACTCAACTTCAAGTCGGTGCAAATTTAAATTATGTAATTTTGAATTTTAAAGGTCATTTATCACCCCTTATATGGTACAAATAATTATGTCCTTATATAGGGTGATTGGCTATCATGTGACCCTCTCAGAGGGTCACATAATAGCCAATCACCCCATATAAGGAAACACTTGTGCCCCATCTTGTGGCAACTTTGATTTATTTGTCACAAATGTATTCATACTATATAAGAGGTGATATGTCACCTTTAAGGGATAATGTTGTGCCCACGTTACAGACGGTGGACCAACATTAAGACAATAATGCCCATGTTTCATGTTAGCTGAATTACATGAGATGGAATGGAGATATTGGACCATATCGTACTTGTTTCCATCTTTATCAACAACATTAGAACATGTTCACCGGAAAGAAAGTTATAGTTAATAATGTTGTGAAGCCATTACCCAACTTACAAATTAACTAACTTGACATACATGTACATCGAGCACAGTGTGTGGTCACTCTTTTCACTGCAGGGATTTGTTGGTCTAAATATCAGACTGTGTCTTCATTTGACATTCGTAAAGTTGTGCCCCTAAAATATGTACCAAGAATATCGCCAAAGAAGGTTCTACTGTAGAAATATCACCAGGTTGATGTTACATGTATCATTTACGCTCCAGTTAACACATTATAACTGTCATGTAATTACTAGGCCGTCAACACGTCATCAGCTATCACGCAGCATATTAGAACCGCCCAGCAAACACAAGTGTTCACCCAATATTGGTTTAATGTTGGCCCACCGTCTTCGACGTTGGCCCAACATGAAGCCAACATCAGTTAACGTGTTTTCTGGGTGGAATATAACCACTCGGCTTATTCACAACACAACGAGGGGTGTTTATAACTGGTTATAACTGTCATGTAATTACTATAGGCCGTCTTCACGTCATCAGCTGTCACGGAGCATAGCATAGACCTCTAACAATAATTCTCTGGAGCATATTAAACCTGTCCAGCAAACACAGACATTCACCCAATGCTGCTTTAATGTTGTGTCAACATCTGCGACGTTGGCCCAACATTAAGCCAACATTGGTTAACGTGTTTACTTGGTGGAATATAACCGCTCGGTTTATTCCCACAACACAAGGGGGTGTTTATGCGTTAGCACCTGTCATAATGATAATTCTGTGAAACTCAATAGCCTTGACCTCCAATGTTTTATTCGAGCTAGCTAATACAATGAAGTATGGGGGAGGGGGGCTTATATAACATTGTTTTCACCCAGTAGCCATTCAAAAGGGTTTTCGGTGACGTCTGCGTTTCACAGAACGGTTTATGAATCGTACATAGCATATACAAATAAATATAATTGAATATTATGAGTTGATGAAATATAATGAGTTGATAGACGAGAGAAAGTTCGACACCCCATGAATTAGTAAAGCTGATTCTGTATAAATATTATAATCGTGTTGGACCATTGGGGGACGTCGTAACAGCTATATAGCTTCATTCAGTACACGCATCATATTCCAACCGAATAGTCCATGCACACCAGAATAATTACGCATAATGAATAATTAGATAATGACCATATTATGATATCTTTGCTGGTTAACGTTAATAATAACATGTACTCGCATATTGCCACGCAAACGCCTCCTTACACTGACTTAGGGACGCACCATTTGATATCTGGGGGGGGGGGGGCTAGAGTTTTTGTTGCTTGCAAACTTTTTTTTTTACCTCCGAGAGAAAACAATCTTTTTTTTTGGCGATCAACGTCCGACAATTTTTTTTTTATGTTTTGTCAAAGAAATTTTTTGTCGTATGCTTCCCCTATTATGTAGGTTACCATTTGGTGTTTTTTTCTGGTCAACATATTTTTTTCATCAATTTCGACAACAAACTTTTTTTTTCTGCCCACATTTTCAACAAACTTTTTTTTCTGACTTTTGTGGCGACAAACTATTTATTTCAATTTTTTCTAGACCCCTCCCCCCTCCCCCCCCAGATATCAAATGGTGCGTCCCTTATCAGTGGGTGTCACAGTAGCGTATCTGAAGTAAAGACACTGGTGGAACGAGTGAAATGCCTCCTTAGATGTTTCAACTTTCTCCATCCATGTGGGCTCATAATCAGACATGCATAATCTGGACGACGTTGCTGCTACAATTCTTCATAGAACATACATCAAGGGCCCGACTTTTGAGACACATGTATGTTCTATCAAGGATACTAGAACGGGGTTGTGGTACCTTTTATTCTATATAGGCCTATGTTCTGTGCGTATTACACTCTCGTTATGCTAGTAGTTGATTTAGCCGCCACCTGGTGAATTGAATAAGCGATACATTTTCGTATCCCTGAAAACACGAGATTGAAAATATTGGTACAATGTTGGGCCAGCGTCTGCGACGTCTGGTGTTCACTATAATGCAAGATAGAATTTTTTCACACTCGATTTCAATAATTCTGTGAAACGCAGTGACGTCACTCGGTGAAAACCAGGGTATATAACACCCCCTCCCCCATACTTCATTCTGTGAAACGCAGTGACGTCACTCGGTGAAAACAAGCTTATATAGCACCCCCTCCCACATACTTCATTCTGTGAAACGCAGTGACGTCACTCGGTGAAAACAAGGTTATATAACACCCCCTCCCCCCATACTTCATTCTGTGAAACGCAGTGACGTCACTCGGTGAAAACAAGGTTATATAAGACTCCCTCCCCCATACTTCATTCTGTGAAACGTAGTGACGTCACTCGGTGAAAACAAGGTTATATAAGACTCCCTCCCCCATAGTTCATTGTATTAGCCAGCTCGGTGAAAACAAAGGAGGTCAAGGTCCTTGAGTTTCACAGAATCATAACATAATGCCAGTATGATTTTCTACCCCCAACCAATAAAAGAGTGGTCCAGCCTGTCACATGACAAGATCAGCCAATCACCGCCTTTATTCAGTTGTTATTTGAATTAGGGGGTAGAATACCATACTTGGGCCCATAATCTTATCAGTTTTATGCATCAAACGATAGCCATATTTATGACACTCTATCACACGTCATCATCTGCCTGTTATCACAACACAATCTATAAAAAAACAATTGTGCATTTTTTAGAACTGAGTAGGCCTAACAAAAAAATTAGATTAGGCCTTCCACCAAGCTATGTCGTCCATGCCATTAGAGTTTTACTTCAAACACAAAACATAAAAGGTACAGTTTCAGAGCTAAAAAAAAGGCTGAAATAGTACATTTTGCTCGGTTTGCTTGGATACTTGAATCAGACAGCTCTTTAGATGATGTAATGGCCAGGGGGGTCTCCAAGTAGTCCACGTAACCCCCCCCCCCACCCCTCTCCCCCCCCCCCCTGCCTGCCCCATAAAAATGACATGGTATTTTTACCTCTGATTACAAGCTGTAGGTCTATCAGTCTGAGAAACCCCCCTTTGAAGCAAAATCCTGGGCATCACTATCTTATCACAACGCCATATCTGGATGTATCTATTATTACAAGGACACAGGCAAGATAATGTCCACAGTGCAACAAACGCGTGGCACCTGTTGCTATCAGCTTTCAAAAAACATTAACTGAGCTGAAAGAAAGATTCCCCACATCTACACTGGTTCTTTGCTCCATACCACCTCGCAGGGGAACCAAGACAGTTAGCGCAAAATACACAACTACCAGAAACCAGGTGTCCTTGACAGTGAACAGTATTATTAAAGAACAATGTGACCAGAGTGATGGTAAGATGATGTACGTGGATAATTGGTACAAATTCTATGGCAGCAAAGGAGGTGTACTACATAGATTAAATGCCAATGACGGCAGTGGAGTACACTTGAACAAAGATGGGAAGGCGTTAGTAATGAACAATATCATGAAAATAGTAGAGAGTGATACATCAACAAAGAAACGAAAGCAAGCCTGCCTGCCAGACACACCACTCTCTGCAGAAAAAAATGCTAAAGGAGCTAGACTGGATCAAGACTCGCCTACTATGATTCATGACTCCCAAGTGGCCACAACAAGTCATGAATAGGACAGATGCCAGGGAGGCCTCAATACAACAACGAGACACTCTGATCATTACCTTGGTGATGTCAAGGTTCTATCACTTAATGTATGTGGCCTTAAAAAGAGACTTAAATGTGAAGAATTCACTCAATACATTAACGAATTTGACCTAATATGCCTTACTGAAACAAAGCTTGAATATTTTGAAAATAGTACAGTGCCAAATTTTGTAGGTTATTTCAATAATCGTAGAGCAGGGGGCGCTGCTATATTTATCAAACAAAACTTAGCTGATCATCTAGAAAGTGTTAGCACTGAAATTCCTGACACTTTGGTAGCAGAATTCAGGAAGACTTTTTCAGACAATCCGCTTCTGATGATAGTTACTTATATCCCACCTCATAACTCCCCTCATGCAGATATCACGAGGTTTGATGTACTTGAAAACACCATTAATGAATGGTTAACAGATAATATGAACGGCAATGTTTGTATCGTAGGAGATTTTAAATGCCTGTACAGGAACATTAAATGACACATTGGGTGTACCAGACTATGCTGACTCATTTTTAGATGGACCTGACACTGATGTTTTATATAGCAACACCACAAACACCCGGGCGAATGGTGATAAAACTGTAAATAAGTTTGGTTCGAGATTGATTGAACTGTGTAAAAGTTTGAATATGTATATAGCAAATGGACGATGTGGTAATGACAAAGACGTGGGGAGCCCTACCTCAAAGGGTATAAGTACTGTCGATTATGTTGTTGTAACAGAAAGCCTACTCAACAAAATTGTACATTTTTTAATAGAACCATTTGATCCCATGTTTTCTGATATACACTCGCCGGTAGCATTTACATTGTATATACGTAGACAAAACACAGACAGTAGTGATAATGAAGAGATAAGGGGTGAAGAATATACAAATAAACGTCATTTCTCAAGACCGAAATGGAAAAATGAATTTAAAAATAAAATGTCAGAAAATCTCCTTAATAGCGATCTAGTTGATATACTTAACCCTTTGACTTCCAGGCGGGAGTGCATGCCAGGATCCAGATATACTGGTGTAGGAGTTCTATTTTTCGTCATTTGAAGCTGGAATTGCTAACGCAATTTCCAGCTTCAAATGACGAAAAATACATAAATGTGGTATATAATTGACGAAAATTTGTGTCATTTTATGGTTACGTTCATTGACGAATGACGACGGAAATTTCCGTCATGTATGGTAGTGAAAAGGTTAATGACATAGAGATTATGCAACAAAATAACAAAGATGTTACACAAGTGGAAATTGATGATGTTGTGGAGAAGATTTGTGATACATTAAAAAATGCGGCTACCTCAGCAGGTGTTAAACAAATAAATTCTTCTCTGCCACCAAGGTCAAAGAAGCCTGATAGAACACATACAGACCAGCCATGGTATAATGAAAATTGTGAAAAATCACGTAAAATTTACTTCAATTTCCGAAACAAATATCGTAAATTGCGTAGTTCTAGGAATTTATCACTCCTTAAAATAGCTAGTAAATCCTACAAAAAGGATATTGATAAAGCTTTTACAGATTACCATAAGAAAATGATAACAAAAATTCGCAATTTAAAATCCAGTGATCCAAAGAGCTATTGGCAAATAATCAGTAAAGATTCAAAAAGTCTTGCGAAAATCAATAACATTAGTTTGGAGGTATTTGCCGAGTATTTTGCCGCATTAAATAAACAGGATAACGAAGAAAATGATTTTGAAATTCCAGGAATTCTTGATGAATACAATAATGAAATAAATTTACCATTCAGCGAAGAAGAAATATCCAGCGCTATTTCGAGATTAAAATTAAATAAAGCAGGAGGAAGTGATTTTATTCTAAACGAATATTTGAAATTTTCACCAGAAAATATGATTTTACTGTATACAAAGTTATTTAATTTAATTCTAACGACAGGCAAAACACCACAATCATGGGGTATAGGTGTCATTAAACCACTTTTTAAATCAAAAGGAAATGTATCTGACCCTGACAACTATAGAGGAATTACCCTCCTTAGTTGCTTTGGGAAGTTATTCACCAATGTAATAAACTGTAGACTTACCGATTTTTTAAATACATTCAATGCCATAGGTACAGAGCAAGCAGGCTTTAAAGCAGGTCATTCCACAGTTGACCATATGTTTGTGCTTAAATCATTAGTTGATATATATTTAAGTAGAAACAGGCGTTTATATTGTTGTTTTGTTGACTACAGGAAAGCCTTTGATACTGTGAATAGGTCTAAACTGTGGTCAAAGATACTGTCTCTCAACATAAATGGCAAATTGTTTAATGTTGTACATAATATTTACAGTCAAGCTAAATCATGTGTATGTATAAATAGTACATTATCAAACCTTTTTCCCTGCTCGGTCGGAGTGCGTCAAGGTGAAAATCTTTCTCCACTGTTATTTTCCATATACCTCTCTGATCTGAGCAGTTACCTAGCAGAGCGGTGCGAAGGTCTTACCACTCTGGAAAATTTAGCTTCTACTGTTGATGATGATACACTACAGAAATTTATGAAAATATTTGTGCTGTTATATGCAGACGATACCGTTATATTATCTGAAACACCAGATAAATTACAAATTGGTTTAGACAACTTGTACAGATATAGCGACTTATGGGACTTAAGAATAAATCGAGAGAAAACAAAAATTCTAGTATTCTCTAAAGGTAAAATTAGAAGAATACCAGATTTTACGCTGGCTGGAGAAAAGCTTGACGTCACTTTTAACTATAAATATCTTGGGTTATTCTTTAATTATAATGGTAAATTTAATGTAGCAAAACAGGATTTATATGATCGTGCAAACCGTGCTATGTTTGCCCTTTTACGTAAGGTGAAGAAATTATTTTTACCTATTGATATTCAATTGCAATTATTTGATGTATTGGTGGCCCCCGTGCTACTATATGGCTGCGAAGTTTGGGGGCATGAAAGTTGCCCAAAACTCGAACAGTTGCAATTACGTTTTTGTAAATACATTTTAGCGGTTGGTAAAAGAACATTTAATTATATGGTGTATGGAGAGTTAGGAGTATTTCCTTTAAACATTAAAATCAAAATCAGAGCTGTTACATACTGGGCAAGGTTACTAAATACTGATTATAACAAGTTATCATCTAACATATATAAATTGTTGTATCATCTAGCGATTAAAAACTCATATGTATCACCATGGATATTGTACATACGTGGGATTTTAAATGATTGTGGATTTCCTTATTTGTGGCTTAACCAAGATCTAAACTGTTGTGTAGATTGGTTTAAATCTGTTATTTCCAATCGGTTAAAAGACCAGTTTATTCAGTTATGGAATGAAACTATTAATCGGAGTGGAAAATGTATTAATTACAGAATGTTCAAATCCGAACTTAAGTTAGAGAATTATCTTATCAATTTACCATTTCCAAGCAGGAAATTATTAGCTAAATTTCGCTGCCGTAATCACAACTGCCTATTGAAAAAGATTGTCATCTTGGTCTTCCGCGAGAACAGCGATTATGTAAAAAATGTGACTTGAGTGAAATTGGCGACGAATTTCATTACCTATTTAGATGTAATTATTTTGTAAAAGAGAGAAGGAAATATATTAAATTAAATTCACTCGGTGAAAACAAGCTTATATAGCACCCCCTCCCACATACTTCATTCTGTGAAACTTAGAGACGTCACTCGGTGAAAACAAGGTTATATAACACCCCCTCCCCCATACTTCATTCTGTGAAACGCAGTGACGTCACTCGGTGAAAACAAGGTTATATATGACTCCCTCCCCCATACTTCATTCTGTGAAACGTAGTGACGTCACTCGGTGAAAACAAGGTTATATAAGACTCCCTCCCCCATAGTTCATTGTATTAGCCAGCTCGGTGAAAACAAAGGAGGTCAAGGTCCTTGAGTTTCACAGAATCATAACATAATGCCAGTATGATTTTCTACCCCCAACCAATAAAAGAGTGGTCCAGCCTGTCACATGACAAGATCAGCCAATCACCGCCTTTATTCAGTTGTGATTTGAATTAGGGGGTAGAATACCATACTTGGGCCCATAATCTTATCAGTTTTATGCATCAAACGATAGCCATATTTATGACACTCTATCACACGTCATCATCTGCCTGTTATCACAACACAATCTATAAAAAAACAATTGTGCATTTTTTAGAACTGAGTAGGCCTAACAAAAAAATTAGATTTGGCCTTCCACCAAGCTATGTCGTCCATGCCATTAGAGTTTTACTTCAAACACAAAACATAAAAGGTACAGTTTCAGAGCTAAAAAAAGGCTGAAATAGTACATTTTGCTCGGTTTGCTTGGATACTTGAATCAGACAGCTCTTTAGATGATGTAATCACTTGCGTGGCCAGGGGGGTCTCCAAGTAGTCCACGTAACCCCCCCCCCCACCCCTCTCCCCCCCCCCCTGCCTGCCCCATAAAAATGACATGGTATTTTTACCTCTGATTACAAGCTGTAGGCCTATCAGTCTGAGAGATCCCCCTTTGAAGCTAAATCCTGGGCATCACTATCTTATCACAACGCCATATCTGGATGTATCTATCATTACAAGGACACAGGCAAGATAATGTCCACAGTGTCATCACCAATAACTGTGTCTACAAAACCGTATCACGTTGAATCTGATGATGACAGTGGCGGATCCAGAGGGTTGGGGGAGGGTTGGACCCTCTGAACCCCCTTTTCAAAACTATAGTCTGTCCGACGGTGGAGGATTGCGAAATATAATGCAACCACTATTATCTAGTCATTTGGCAACAGCCTGAAAATTTCGCGAAATTTTATTGAGCATTTCAAACGTTAGACCATTTGACATGTAACGCAATTCTGAGAATAAACCGGAGTGATGTTAGTGAGTATATATCAATCATATTATAGAGGAGCGTCATAATTAGACTGTACCACATGTCTAATGGTTTAACTTTTGAACTATGCAATATATTTTTACGAAATTTTCTGGATTGATGCCAAATGACTAGAAAATAAGGTGTACAAAATTTCATGAAAATCGCTTGAGAATTGACTGACTGGATACCGAAAAGCTAACTTTCAGTTTGGACCATTCTCCACCATCGGATAGACTGTAAATTGCCGCCACACCCATAAAAATCGACAAAATATTAGTATTTGATACTCAAAATTTGGTAGTGCAGTGTAAAATTGTAGTATCAATTTTCCATAATATATTTGCTGATTGTCATTGATTGACACCCCTATTTATTTTTCAGTTGGGGACCCCTCCCCCCTTTTTCAAACTCTTGGATACGCCCCTGGTAAACAAGAGATATTAACCCGATGCCAGCGTCGCAGAAGGCGACCCAACATTAGCCCAACATCGAGTTGATGATATATTGTGTATTCTGAGAAGGACTAAATCGAACATGTCATTGTGGCCGACGGTAAACTGATAATAGGGTTGCCCATTGAACAGAAATTATTTTTAACTTTTATAGCGCAAAATTTCCACGAAAATTGTCGCTCTAAAAGCACTAGTTGTAGGAAATTAGGTATTTTTTCAGAGATGCAAGATGATGCTTTGAGGCATCGTGAGGGCTTAAAGGGTTAATGCGCTGACATATTTTTGTATAAGCCATATATCCAGGAGATGTATTACAAGAACCCAGTCAAGCTTAATTTTGTAATTTGTAGTCTTCAATCACTACAAGCCGAGAATTGCTGTAGTGTATGAAGATGACTTGAGGTGAGTTGTATAAGCAAAAACAGATCCATGAACATTGACCTTCAAAAGCCCTTAGGTGTAGGGAATTAGGTTTTTTTCAGAGATGCTAAATGATGCCTTGATGCATCGTGAGGGTTTAAAGGGTGTTTTATGATGAAATGAAGAACAATTAAAAATTGTTATGCAGGTATGGAAGAACTGAGATGGATCTCTGAATGCAACCACATTAAAAGAAAAATACGCCTTTTAAATATCAAACATTTATCGTATGAGGTGTAACTTTTGTGAACACCTCATGAAGCCATAATCATGATAATAGCTCAGCTGGTGCAATATTGGCTCTTGCCTGGACCGTATTCTCGTACAAGTTACGATAAATCGTAGGCTTCGGATTGGTCGAGATGACCATCTCGACCAATCCGAAGCCTAGATATATCGTAACTTGTACGAGAATACGGCCCCTGTAGCCCTACCTTACAACATGTAGTGAGTGGGCTCGAGGCTAAGGCCGCTGTCACTCCGCTACAGCGTCATAACAGGTCATTTCTCTAGCAGCTACTCCGGCACTATACACTACCAGCATCTATAGTTATAGCCACATTATACATTATTCATTATACAGGACATGATACCAACTCTTGCCGTGCTAAGGCCAAACTAAATAAAATACCAATAACAAAGATAAAATTCATAATTGAAATCATGTGGTGGATGATTCCTGAAGCAAATAATTCAATTCGTTTTTCACAAGTATAATTATTTTTCATCATTTGAAGCTGGAAATTGCAAACATTATTGCAGCTTCAAGTGACGAAAAAATAAAAACAACTCAGCAACAGAAGTGTTAAACAGAATATATTCTATACACGTGATGAACTGATGCCATCCCGGCATGTACGATATATTCATTTTATGGCGGTTCAATGTTGGGACAGCGTCGAAGACGGTGGCCCAACATTGAGCCGGCATAGAATGCATATACCGTGCATGCTGGGATGGCAGATGCCATTCCGCTTAACCCTCTCAGCGCCGGAAACAAATTATTTTCATCAATAAATTTGTGAACTATATTCTATAACTTTAATTTTGGACAATCCTTCACCGTTGAACCGACTATACAAATGTGTAACAATATTGTATCGTTCGTTTTCTAATGTGAAGTTTCGCAGACTGAAATATGATATATTATTCTCCTAATACGCATGCGCAAATTCATATTACAGACATTCTTGTTTCTATGCATTTAACCCTTCAACCCTTACAGCCCTGAAATATTTTTGTATAAACCAGAGAGGTTTTTTCAATTTGAAACCATCAAAAATGTCTCAGTTAGCAATTTCCGATTCACTTGAATACATATGTTATGGGTCTACGGCCAGTACATATATTTTAATTCTTTCAGTGCGGGGACCGTCTTTATACGTCAGAATCTGACGCTGACGTATAAATTCGGTCCCCGTGCTGAAAGGGTTAAACTCTGTTATCACCTTTATGCTCCTCATGGCATGTTTTGAAATTGTATAATCCATCACAATGAAGACGTCACGAGGTTTAATTCAAAATCAAATCAAATTTGAGATATTATCTTCATACTATCTTGTCTTCATATCTTGTTAATGCCATTTAATTCCATTTTAATTAGTCATCATTTACATTTTCAAAATACCCAGTGTTTTATTATGGCAATGCCACTGAAGATTTAAATTCTGTATCTGATAACATTTATATGTTCGTGTGATTTTACCAAACTAACCATATATATACATGTATGTATGATACTATGACAAATAAGTGTGTGAAGACGTGTTATTTATGTCAATAAAATATCTATCCATCTATATTATCTTTATATTGGACATTTTTATTAACTTGGCGGCAGAAATTCACGTCTCAAGATGAATAAAAACGAGATCAAATTTGTGGTTGCTGGGTGGTTGAAATATATTTGTATAGTGTATAGCCTACATGAATATCTTTACTATAAATACATTTATTATCTTTTGCGAAAGTAATAAATCGCACTCGAGTGTCTCTAGCAGCGATATAATGAGCTGTAGGGATGAATAAATTGTCATGTGTCAAAATCAAGCTCATGGCTGTAGTAGCTTGCTACGTCATAGTATATATATTTATGCTACAATGGATAGCCGATACATTGAGCCAGTGTTGGCTCAATGTTAGGCCACCGTCCTCGAAACTGGCCCAACACTGGCTCAATGTCTCCTGCTTAAAATGTACAGAGTTCAGTTCTATCACCTGTTATATTACTGCCGCGGGGCCCTAGGGTAGTGGTTAGCACCGCTGCCATTCACGCCAGAGTTCGGGGTTCGTTTCCCGGTCTCGGCGGTTTAAAAGAAGAAAAAATGTTTCTTCCACATCCACTCGTAAAACTCAGTATTGTCGGAATCCTCCGTGACCGAGAGGTAGCGTGCTCGGCCTCAGACCTCCAATGGTTTAAATTTCGAATCCTGTGTCTGAAGGGCAGTGTCATCTCACCATTCTCAGGAGGTTTTCCTTGCCTAAGTTTGCCTGCATGTGCACAAAAGTGGCCTAAAGCCCGAATCATTTCATTTTTCATTTGTGTAGATCAGAATATATTAGAATATATCAGATTATATAGTTCATTGTTACATAAACCCTTTTCATGCTAGGAATATTTCTGACAGATATTCAGTAAATTAACCCTTTCAAGCCTGAGTTTATCAATGTCATCTTCATCCACTACAAGCCGCGAATTGCTGTCGCAATTCTCGACTTGTAGTGGACGAAGATGATTTGAACTGGGTGAAAAATTTAAGAAAATTGCCATGTATTGGTAAAAGTTTCATGAATATTTCCCTTCTAAAACCCCTTAATATTAGCAAAATAAAGTCTGTTTTCAGATTTGTACAATCATGCATTGATGCATCATAGGGGCTTAAAGGGGTAAATAATTAAATTCAATGTCTGTTAACCCTTAATGCGCTGACATATTTTTGCATAAGGCATGGAGACCAAAGGGTTTTTTCAAATTGAAATCATCATAAATGTCTTATTCAGCTCTTTCCGCTTCATTTGAATACCTATGTTATGGGTCTACGGCCATTAGAAATATGTTTACTCTTTCAGTGCGGTGATCGACATTAGACGTCTACAGACGTCATATTCTGACGTCTAACTCGATCCCCGCGCTGTAAGGGTTGAACATTTCAGGAATCTTTGTGATAGATGTTCAGTAAATCAATAATTCAATTCAGGAGATATTAAATAAATATAGGTTTCGTGATTTGAAGCTGGGAATTGCGTTTGAAGCTAGGAATTGCGTTAGAAATTGTAGCTTCAAATGAATGGTAAACAAAAACAAACACTTCTGCAGGACAAGGGTTAAATATAATGAGCCGTAATGTTAAGTAACTCACCCCTAAATGATCCCTCTTAATAGATTATTCTGGTCGAAATTCACTTCTATTTAAAATATAATGTATTCTTCTCTGAAGCGGTTTGAATTATTGATGAAGTGAACACTCGCATCGTTAACATAGTTAAGATGACTGTGAATATTTATACCGTAAATTACGAAATGTTCCCCACCTGCTTTGATTGAATGTATAGAATTGCCACCAGAAAACAATAAAACAAACATCACATACATATGCTTTTACTCTAAATTGACAAAAAGCGTCAACATCGGCACTTGAGCAGTGCTGGTGTATTTCAATGTTCATTTAATAAAATTTCTAATGTAATATAATATATTTCTAAATAATTTTCATTCATTTGCAACTGGAAATTTAGTCAGCATATTGATTTCAAATCAATGAAAATTACCACAGAACGGTGTGAATACGGTAATAGGTTTATAAGACACAATAATAATGTTGGGAATAATTGTCATGATCTGACAAAATCTTTTTGCGAAGCTAATTTTTTAAAGAATTAAATTCGATTAAATGGAGAATTAGATTTTGAAAAATGACCAAACGGGTGCTGCTTAATGTTCAATTAAATCTGAAAAGACTTGAAATGCCTTCATAAAACTGGCAATATTTACATTTGATATGTATTATGATACTATACATTGTCTTTCTTACATTGTCAATTTTAAACCAATATTGTAAACATTTGTTATTTTAAGTATTTACCTTGTTTGTGGCATATATCTGATCGAATTTAGTTCACTAGATAAACTGAATTGATTTGTATTGTATTGAACTATCCCAATACATAAATTTTTTTTTTTTAAATAATTCCGCGACATATTTCTTTGTTACTATTTACAGTGTTTACTGTATAGACAGGTCGACTGGTGGAGGTGTCAAAGTGCGGCACCTCCCACATTACACACTATGACGGGGCTCCCAGCACATGTGAGATGTTGGCCCAATGTTGGTTCACTGTTGGCCACCGTCTGCGACGTTGACCCAACAGTAAACCAACGTTGGGCCAGCATCTCATGGTTTGCTGGGCTGACCCAATGTGATCTGCAGATGATACCAGGCCCCCAGCAAACACAATACATTCCCCAATGCTGGTTTAATGTTTGGGCCAGCAATCACAAACGGTGCACCAGCATTACGTCGACGTTCGGTTGATATCTCATATTTTTGGGATGGGCTATACAGTCGCCGTCGCATGACTTGTAGCGCATATTTTTCGTCAATTTCTCAGTCAATTCTGTACCGATTTTCATGAAGTTTTGTAAAGACCCTTTTCGAGTCCCCCGACAAATATCCTGAAATTTTCTTTCCATTTTAAAATATTTTTTATAAGCTCAAAAGTTAGACCATTTTATATGATAATCGTACGTCCCTCTATATAACAGCAAAAGTTGACGTCCGTTTTAAGCCCTGATTCGCATTGCATGTCAAATGGTCTAACTTTCGGAATATGTGTCTACTCGCTCCGCACGAAATTTGCAGGGTAGCAGGAGGGATACAATACAATAGGGCTTGTACAATCTAACGAAAATCGGTGGAAAATTGACCAAAAAAGACATGCTACAAATTAATGCGACCGCGGCTAAAGTAGTGGTATATGAATATAAATGGATATTGGTTTACGTCGCTTTCTGCACAATCATGGCAATATCGCGACAGAAGGAAGCCCGAAGCCGGTACTATGCCCTGCTCTTATTTCGAATGACAAAAATCCGGCCCGATCGGGATTCGAACCTGGTACCTCCAGGTTACAAGCCCCAGTCGATACGAATGAGTGGTAGTAGTAGTGGTAGTTGCCCAGCAAAAATCTCGGACGTTTTCCCGATGTTGGCTTATGATTGGACCAGCGTGGTAGACGGTGGGCCAAGATTACGCCAACACTTGAAGTTGTGGGTCGCTGTAGAGACACACAACTTCAAGTGAGCGTAAATGTAAGTAAATATAATTTAGCTCTACAAAGGTTAATGTGTCGTGTTGGCTCGTATGAGGCGCGTTGTGATTTGCTACAGCCAGACATATATTTTATTGAAATAAAAAAAGTTATAGACTTATTATAGACGTATATAATACCAAACTAACCTTTTTGTATATATACAAAGAGGTTAGTTTGGTAAAAGCACACGAAAATATACATGCTATCACATACAGAATCAAAATCATGTTAAGTGGCATTACCATAATAAATAAATAATATTTAAAAAATGTAAATGATGCCTACTTAAAATAAAATTAAATGTCATTACCAAGATATGACGACACATGTTTCTCGCACCAAAACCAGAGATAAAATAGCTACTGTGTGTAAAACACATATGATATGTAGTTGCAAAAAATACACTCTGGAAAACGTAGAAGCCTAAAGATACGAACAAATGCATAATTATGTAGCTGGACTATATGTAATAAAACAATATTTGAATTTTTAAAGCATAGTTTCTTAAATGTAGAATGAACACTAGCCGGCAATAGCTATAAATAGATACAACAATTCACACAATGAATGTAAGTAAATAAGTAAAATATCTTTTTTTACGTCATTTTTCGGCCAGTATGGCCATTTAAATGACAATTCAGACTGAAATAATATGATATCTTGAACAGTAAAAGTGATAAAGTAAAAAGATCAAACTGATAACAGTATGTCTGCATTAAGGCATTGAGATAAAAACGATTGATGATAACATGATGGTGCTTCTGGCACCTATAAGTAGCGAGTTTTGTATTGAGTATAATATACATTTTAAGAACCTTAAACAGCGCCAGCGCCGATACACAATATAAATTAATACAAAAAGATGACAAAAATAATTATAATTGAAAGTCACAAAACAGTGTCTGTGTCAAAACAAATATATAACAATAGAAATAAATAATTCTTGATATATTCAGTGCCAATCATATCCGGAGTGGGAGAGTAAAATTGTGGCTCAACTTAATCTGAGGTCATCGAAGCTGCCATCGAATACATAATCCTGATGACGATCAACACCAAACCAGCACTGTATCCACTCAAAATAAAATTATTCTATGTAAGTACTGTATGTATATACTGTATGTATATATGTACACAATCTAAATTGACATAAATATGAATGACAAAAACAATGAACAGAGAAACCATTGAAAAGAACAAATTCTCAAAAATTAAAGACTTACAGTGCCTCCACAGTTGGTAATCAGGTCTATGATATTGAAGAGCACCACAGAGCGATCACGAACCGTGAGAACGCCGTAAGTCACCCCAGGCTAATTGTATATGGCAATGGCTTCTCTCTGAAATGCTTCATTACCCACCAGGATGCCACAGAGAAACCATTAAATTAATAAAATGTAGGACAAAAAATAGTGACAAAGACTAGAGTTGACTAAGCAAAGAAGCAATACGCAAGAACATCAATGCATAAGAGAACAGTCTACACAATGAGAAAAAGGCTATAAAGAAGACACAAATAGAAGCAAATATGTCTTTCCCAATGACTGGGTGTTCTTGGCCTTCTATGAAGTTGCCCAGGGTGGAGCACGCGGAGGTGACACCCAACCCCCCCCCCCCAACCCCCCCAACACACACATAATGAATGAAAATTACACAATTTTGGTGGCCACCATAGCGCCGCGCCTCGTTTTCAGTCGCACATAAAAACTTACAATAAACTCGCTGAACCCAAAAACCTATATGCCAGGTTTCAAGGCATTTAAACTAAAAATAAAGGCATTTAACTGAGAATAATTATGATTTATTTAATTGATAAAATCAGGATGGTCGCCATAGCCTCGTTTTCGGTCGCACATGAAAACGGACAATATCAATAGACTTTTAATTTTTGTGCTGTGCATTTGCATTTATCAGTTAGGCTAGATATAGAGACAAAATTCTCGATTTCTAATTTTTGACAACCATGTCAAAAATAGGATATACGGGAATTTCGTCTCTATATCTAGCCTAGCTGGTGAATACGCAGCAGAAAAATTTAAAAACTTTTGCAGTTCTAGTCTATGGACATGTTTACATCATATGGTCTTATTAAGAAGCCAAAATAAAATCACCGATTTTTTTAATGATTTTAGCGTGGGCATGTGCCTTTAAGCTGACGGCTATTTTGATTATAAATCAGTGGAAAGCTGAAAAAGTAATCAGATCATCTCCATACTCATGGGTGACTTCACATAAAAAAATGAAGAGATCCTATAATTACATATTTTTGCAAGTTAATATCGTGCTAACAAGAAATTTTAAATTGATAAAATCAAAATGGCCGCCATAGCCTCACTTTCGGTCGCTACACACATGAAACGCATAGTAGACTCACAGACCCCATAAACTTATATATATTGTGAATTCAACCAATTCATCAGCTGGCGGCCATTTTGATTATCGATGGAAAGCTGAAAAACTAATCAGGCCATCTCCTTCCATATGCATTGGTAACTTCTCATAGAAAAATTGAGAGATCCAATCATTCTTTTTCAAGTTATTGCGTTGACAAGAAATTTTCTTGAATCTATGACCTTAAAATTGACTTTTTACCTGAGACCTTGACCTTTGGTAAAAACAAATTGCCGAGGGGTTGAATGTTTGTATAAATTGGAATTCAATCTGTTGGACCATGTTGTAATAACTAAAATGGCGGCGTATGGCGGCGGTGCACGAAGGGGACGACAATATCCCTTCGGGCCCAACAGGCTATTGTCGTGATTAGTGGTGTAGGAGTATATATATATATATATATATATATATATATTAAATATGTAGACCTGTATGAAATATGCTCAATGACTCTAGAATATGCGTCACAAGCAAGCAGATAGAGGAATCAATTTATGTTATCCAAAATGTGTTGTACCTTGCACTTTATGCGTGAAGGGTGATCAAAGGGTTCGAACCTTCTGAGCTGAAAAAAATAGACGATAATTAAATCATGGCGGATACTTGATTACTGTATTATTATTATTTTTTTATGATAAATGTATATACTCGCCGTCAAATTAAAAATGATCAACCAGGATCGCATGATTTTCGGCGATTTCTCCGTCAATTTTGAACTGATTTCCTTGAAATTTTGCAGAGGCCATTTTCTATTAAAATCCTAACAGGGGTAAAAATTTCGCAAAATAATATTCAATATTTCAAAAGTTAGACCATTTGCCATGTAATAAAATTGTAAAATTAGTTTAATGGGGTTAAAGAGGAACGTCGTAACTTCAATTCATTACATGTCAAATGGTCTAACTTATAGAATAAGCTATATAATTTTACGAAATTTCCAGGGCTGTTAGGATATGAATAGAAAATGGCCTTTGCAAAATTTGAAGAAAATCGGTTCAGAATTGACGGAGAAATCGCCAAAAATCATGCGATCCTGGTTAATTTGACGGCGAGTATAGGCATACTCATGCAGATTATCCTAAAGCGATAAATAAAATTATTTAAATTTTCACCCATTTGAAGTTTTGTCTCGCTACCGCGACCCACATTGTAACTTCAAGTGGGTGGAAATTACTCATATTTGTTTAATTTGAGACTAAACATTTTTCTAATTTCGTTCATAATAACAGTTAGTGTTTTTCGCCGCGTAAGAAGCGAATTAAAACGACTATAGTCGATTTAGCAGTTTAAAGGTTACCCTTGTAGATGTGGACGACACTTTTAACCTTTTCACTACCATACATGACGGAATTTTCCGTCGTCATTCGTCAATGAACGTAACCATAAAATGACACAAATTTTCGTCA
Source organism: Flabesymbios commensalis (assembly GCA_964017125.1). Classification (NCBI taxonomy): domain Eukaryota; kingdom Metazoa; phylum Annelida; class Polychaeta; order Terebellida; family Flabelligeridae; genus Flabesymbios; species Flabesymbios commensalis. The sequence continues at coordinate 4,310,250 of OZ024904.1, read as the reverse complement.
AATATATACTACATTTATGTATTTTTCGTCATTTGAAGCTGGAAATTGCGTTAGCAATTCCAGCTTCAAATGACGAAAAATAGAACTCGTACACCAGTATATCTGGATCCTGGCATGCACCCCGGCCTGGAAGTCAAAGGGTTAAGTGTTTCCCAATAATTTTTTTGTATAAAAATATTGATTAAGATTGACCAACTGTACATACCTATAACTGCATCTCTAATAAACTATTGACTACGATTTACAACACGTCCAATTTTTAAATGTAGGGGTATTTCTCATTTCTCTGGAGTTTGAGGGGGAGGCCAAACGGGAGGCAACAAAATATTTTTGTTTGCTCGTCTGAAATCTGAGCGCTTTTGGAGAATTATATTTTCATTTTCAAGGGGTATTTTTTAATTTGCTACAACAAATCAGGTGTGTTGGGGAGGGGGGCATGACCCATTAAAGCCCCCCCCCCCTCTGAACTGATTTCTTCGGACCTGATTTGAAGCTGGAATTTGTGTGAGCGATGCCAGCTTTAAATGAATGAAAATGACAATAATCTCATGACTAACACAGCAAAATTGTTTTAGAGTTGCGGAACAACTTTTGAACAAAGAAAGCTGGGAGTCTTATTTGACAATAATTTGAATTTTCGAAACATATGATATGCCTATTTCAAGTGTGTATAGTGCTTGTTTCTATCATATTCGGGATATTCGAAGTATATAATATATTATATTGCATTTAAGTTACTGGTATTGACTACTTCTCGGCTCTTATTGGGCGTAATTACATAGGCCCTACCAGGAAAAAACCTTTCAAAATTACAGCGTGTCCAAAATTGTCTGGCTAGGATACCCGATTTAGTCTCTCTATCCCTGTATTAAAATCATCGCATTGGCTTCCAGTAAATTCAGCATCCAGTTTAAAATATGCACACGTACGCTGCTTGACTAGTTTCTAATCAACCAGGATATAAATCTACCGGTAGCCTACCTATCAAATCTCCTGTTGCCACGTGTCCACCAAAAACGGATAGGGACCTATACGATCGTCAGACACACAAAAATTATGTTTCACGAATAAAAACAAAGAAGGCCCTATTCCCATATGCCTACGGCTATAGGGTTTACTGTACGTTGCAGGTTCTACCCTCTGGAATTCATTACTTATTGCCATAAGCGCGCAAACAGCGTCGCGAATAATACGACTTTCAGAAAATTAATAAATAACCATTTATTTGATTGTCCCCCCCCCCCCCCCAGCTCCTTAGGCTTTACTGCGCAGCACCTGGCTGTTGACGACCACATGCTTTTATTTTTGGACATTTCTTGAATACGGTTTTGAATTGTCGAGCCTCTGAGCTCCGAGGAGTTAGGCGTTATAGAATTATTATTATTATTAGTCTACACTGAAGATATTCTCATTTGGCTGGAAACATATTTTTAAAATTGTGATCACTCTTAATCACAAAAATGCAATTATAGTGAGCATTTCGCTTCCTGCGCGGGGACCTTATTCAGACGTCAGAATGTGTCGTCTACCGTCTTCAGACGTCAGAATCCGACGTCTATAGATGTCTGTATAGACGTCAGAATCCGACGTCTATAGATGTCTGATCCAGCGTAGACGGTCCCGCACAGAAGTTCTGATAATTTTCGACATTTGCTATCTCTATTCACCAGGTGGCTCTAGCAAAAAACTAAGAAATAAATTCACTCACCAGGTGGGTCTAAGATTGACTTCAACTTTATAAAAATGATATAGATGCTCACTATTACTGTATTAGACTCGGCCTATATATATTAGTTAGGGACGCTCCATTTAATTTCTGGGGGGAGGGGGGCCTAGATTATTTAAAAAAAAAAATGTTTGTTGTCAAATTTCTGTAAAAAAATATATGCTGAAAACTTGTACATAAAAAAATAATATGTTGAAAGATTGTGCAAAAAAAATTGTTGACAATTTTAAGTTTAGAAGCAGGAACATGCGCAGTATACTCAAATATGATACAAATAGAATCAATGCCAAATGGAATTCGTCCACAAAAAAAATATAAAACAAAAAAATATCAGGAAATGCCACTGTTCGAGATTACCCGAATCTGTTGAAATCTGGGATTTTTTTTTCATAGTTTCCTTCATATTACATAGATAGATAGATAGATAGATAGATTTATTCAGCATTCACATAAAATCGGGTTAACAATCAGTATGATAAATACATTAAGTATTCAAAATACAATGTGACCACCATTCTGGAACACCAGGGATAAAAACACTGAAAAGTATCCTGGTGCAGGTCACTTATTTCCGCAGTGGTCCCTATATGCTGTTCCAGAGTGGCGGCGACAAGAGCAAGTTATTTTATACTTTCAATAAATACATTAGTTATATCATTGATTCTGTAGTTAGCTACACGTCAATGGTTATATCACAGATAAACTGGTGACTAGGAAAGTCATAGCATTTTCACAAAAAAATACAGGCAGAAACTGCCTCGACTAGATGAAATATGAAAAGATTATGAAAGTTTATAAATAGTGCATATGATGAAATATATTTTATCGATGATAATATACACAAATGGAACCCTTATTATTTACAAGGGTTTCTGGAGCAATTTCCAGACTCTGCTTGTTATAAATTAATTAAAAACATTGTAAAAAACGAGCTGAATAAAATGGCCTTATAATCTCTTAGAGCACATGAATCGGCAAACATACCTGCCTATATTTATAAGGCTGTATGATTGTAAATGTGATTAGTAGAAATGAAAATCACTCCGAGCTTCAGTAATTAGCTCTTCTGTGAGATGCTTATTGACTCCTTTCTTAAACGAAAGTAAGTCTTCAGCTGATCTCAGAGAAACTGGGAGCGCATTCCATATCTTACCGGCTGAGAATCTAAAAGTCTTTTTCCCCGATGATTTTACGTGGGGTAGAACAACTGATAGAAAACTATTTCTGGTGAAAAAAGAATGTTGATCATTGACCATGGAAATGTCCCGCTTTAAATATTGAGGGGCATTTCCATGGACAATTCGGTACATATTGTTTAGCTTGATTTGTTTAACCCTTTGACAAACTGGGATCCAGTACAACAAAGTAAACTCTTCTATGCCAATGTGAGACCTAGGGGGTAGCCTAGAACAAATCTCATAGTTTTGTTTTGCAAAATTTGTAGTTTCTTTTGTAAGTTGACCTGGAGACCCTCAAACCATGCGGAGCAGGCATAATCAAAATGACATAAAATTAAAGATGTAGCCAAAAGTTTCCTAGAATTTCTATGCAAATATTTAGCCTGTCTCCATAGAAATTTTTTCAAACCCACATAGTAACGTCACAACCGTTTGCAGGCCTACAAATCGCTCCATTGCGGTACTTCCTTTTGCAATGCCGCATTCGCTGTGAAACTGTGGTGTAGGCCCATTAGGCCTAGTGTTCGTTATTAGACGAAACTAAATTTATTGATGGGTCTATTTCCGAACACGTCCCAAATGATAAGGCTATTATGACCATTGCCTGGCGAGCCCGGCCAATTTCATTTATGGCCGGGTATTGGCCATGGTTCTTAGTCTCGTGACCATCATGCCTTTGCTATTGAGGCCAGTGAATAATTTTCTGGGTCAAGTCATAGGAAATGCGTCAAAGGGGGAATACAATACTGTGAACAACTCTTCGACCTTTCAAAAATGTCTGAAATCGGGGATTACCCTATTTTCATCTAAAAATAGCAACAAGTCACAAACATTCGCCACTGGGGCATACCAGAGGCTACATGAAGCTCGGCCACGCCGCGTAGTGTGGCTCTGGGAACCAGAGTATCATGACCAAAAATTGTTTTTTTTATGTTTTTATATCTAGGAGGTGAATTGCAAGGTACATTTTCCCATATAAATAATAATTCTAGGATTGATAATACATATCATAAATAGACCATTACCTTCCGTGTAATTACCTTAATTTTTAAAGACTTGTCTACTTAACTACATTTTGAAAGTGACTTTTTAAAATAGCAAAATTTATGAATATGAAATTGATCCATAATAACGGTGCGTGACAGAACAGTCACCCACAACGGGAAGCTCTGCCTGACACAATTTATTCATGTCTAGCCAGCAACGGGATGAAATATATTAGAAATGTTCGGAAATACCCCCCCCCCCCCCCCGTACGGAAATACCCGAGCCTGCTCTACCTCATAGTAGTCAAGACGTAGTTGTTTGCGTCTAGTTTGAAGACAACATATTGCCAAATGATGTGTAGAGATTATGCTGCTTCTAGAATGAAAGGTGTGTCAAAATAAATATTTATTAAGTATACCTATTTGGTTATCAAAGCTTCACAGAAGGTATACCGTATTTAAGGTCATGAGTATGAGTAGGCCTACCACTTACACTGGCATCCGGTACTAGGTTTCGGGAGAGTATTAAATTTCAAACACTAGTATAAACGGCATGTTGCACATTAAAAAAAAATCACCATGACTACTAGATCCTTGTATACATCACCAACAATTCTCAGGGCTGAAGAAGCAGATCAGGCAGGTGTGTCCCCTTGAATACAGCCGCAGTTACTGTATGTATGTCAGAGACTGACCTTCATCAAGGTCAGTGCATGACATTTGTCAACATACTTAATAAAATATGAACTGTCACAAAAAAAATGTTTTATTTTTTTTCCAGGGACAAAAAAATGTTTAAAAAAAAATTGTGTGCTAATTTTTCAGAAAAAAAAATAACTGAAAGTAATAATCTAGGCCCCCCCCAAAAAAATCAAATGGTGCGTCCCTTAGTCTATTTCTTTGTCGTACAGTGACAAGCAGCAATTCGCAGATATACTAAGCAGATGAAATGGTTATGACGGCTAAAATTAGTTAAAATAAGTCTATAAAAAACTAGGCCTACAGTCTGTTTCACCAGATACTGGGAGTAGCCTTTTTCCAATTTGCTCGGTCGCTCTTTAAAGCAGCCCCTTGGCATGACATCAATTTTCGTTTTTAGTTTTGTAATGAAGTAGTGTAGGCCTATCCCCCAGATCATGATTTATTTTTTTCAGAGTTCTTAGATTTTTATAAATATTTCTTATTAATATTTCCATGAAACTGCTTAAAACCCAAACAAACTTTTTGTATAGGCCTACCTAAGCACATGCTGAAGGACGATTGAATGTTCCTACAGCACTGGGCCACATGTTGATGCCGTCGGCCCAGCGTTGGGCAGACAATAAGTGTTGCAGGTGTATCACCTCATGTCCTGACTATAAGACACCAATCAGACACCAGTTAGCGGCGATTGCTTTGATCTCCTCGGCCAAGACGTGGGAATATGTGGTAGGAAGTGCTGTATATTGCTGACTTGTTTTGTTTACATGGCAATATACGACCTGGAAATATAACTATTTCACTCTTTTTCGGTGCTTTAAAATTGTTTTTTGCCTTTTTTGTATTTTTAGTTTACATATGAGTTACATTTTCAAAATTGACAACATTGAAAATGTCTCATCCCAAGGGGTCCCTTTAACATTTTAAAATATTTCTCGGATCATTTCTTCATCTTCCCCCAACATCCCTGAAAATTTGGTCCAATTTTGTTGTGTATTAGCGAAGTTACTAAAAAAAAGACCATTTGGCATGTAATAAATTTTCCAAATTAAAGCTCTCTTTAACGCCATTACGAGAAACAAGAATTCTATTACATGCTAAATAGTCTAACTTCCAAAATACACAACAAAATTGCATCAAATTTTCAGGGATGTTAGGGGAAGATGATTGAAAAAATGATCCGAGAATTTTGTGAAATTATTTTAAAGAGCGACCGATCTCATCAACTTTTGTGATTAAAATCACTTTAAATATGTAACTATTTTTAATACAATCCAATATTCATATTTTTAAGCAGTTTTTATTGTGTAGTACGCTAAACACGTTTCTATTTGTTCCTATATTTAGTGAGACACTCCCAGCATTCCTGCCGGGCAGGCCACGTCCACATTTGTCGTCTACGCAGACAAACATTGACCGGCGTTTTCACTTTGCCAGGTCTTCAAACAAAATAAAAGCAACATGAACATATTTCGTTTGGTCGGAGATTTGTCTCATTTACTTGCCATCATTTTGCTTGTGTTGAAAATATGGAAGACGCGATCATGCGCGGGTAAGAGATGTTGGCAGGTTGCTTCGGTTTGCATTTTTTTCACTGACTGGGTGTTGTTGATTTTTTTCCACTCTCAGTGTCTGTGGAAATGACAGGAACCCCAGCCACGTTTGCTGGAATGACGTGGGAGAAAGTCACTGCATCACCTTTAATGTTATTTTTTCAGCAGTTATAAATTTGCCTAGCTTTTAATAAGATCTACCCCTCTCATTATTTCATACATTTCCCATTTCAGTTTTGCTCTTTTTTTTTTCATCATTTTAATTTCATTTTTAAATTATAATTTTTTTAATTAAATTTTATCGCCCACACTGAATGATAGTGAACTCCGGTCGAGCATGGCTAATGTTGCCCCAGTCTTCAAAAAAGGGGATCGGCACTCTCCGGCAAACTACAGGCCGATATCCCTCACATGTGTTTGTGCCAAATTACTCAAACACATCATTTGTAAACAAATTATGTCCCATTTTTCGGAAAACAAAATTTTAACACCTGTACAACATGGCTTTCGCTCAAAACACTCATGCGAAAGCCAGCTTTTGATTACAACTGATGAATTTATTCAAAATTTTGAAGGCAAGACACAAACAGATGTTGTTGTCTTAGATTTTAGTAAGGCCTTTGACTTTGTCCCCCATCAACGCCTCTTACACAAACTCGACCACTATGGAATTCGGGGAACAACTCTTAATTGGATTCAAAATTTCTTGACCAATAGAACCCAAAAAGTAGTAGTTGATGGCAGCTCTTCAGAATCAGCTCGTGTAAAGTCCGGTGTGCCCCAGGGTACTGTTCTCGGACCCCTACTTTTCTTGACCTACATTAATGACCTCCCTTCCACGGTCTTGTCGCAGGTTCATCTCTTTGCAGATGACTGTCTACTGTATCGCCCGATAAAATGTCGGGCAGATCAGGAGAAACTGCAGAGAGACCTATCTGCGTTACAGGACTGGGCAGATCGATGGGGGATGTGCTTCAACCCCTCGAAATGCTCGGTCCTGAGGGTGTCCAGGCCGAAATCAAAAAACCTGAAATTCCAGTGCACCCTGAAAGGTGAAACATTAGAAAATGTTTCATCAACACCATATCTTGGTGTTTGCCTTAGCGAGACTCTGGAATGGGAGGCCCACATTAACAAAATTACAAGTAAAGCGAATTCCACCCTGGGCTTCCTTCGGAGGAACCTGAAGGCATGTCCCCCTAAATTAAGGGAGACTGCCTATTTCTCCCTGGTCAGATCATCCTTAGAATATTCTTCAGCAGTTTGGGACCCCTTTAGACAAAAAGACATTGATAAATTAGAAAATTTTTAAAGAGCAGCAGCAAGATTTGTCACCCAAAATTATAGACAAACAGCCAGTGTGACATCTCTCCTTCAGAACTTGGGCTGGACTGACTTGAAAACAAGACGAAAAAATTCTAGGCTTTTATGTATGTTCAAAATTTTAAATGAGTTAGTTGAAATTCCTATCAATGACCGTTTAATCCCAGCAGATAGAAGAACACGTGGTGGGCACAATCAGGCTTATAAACACATCAGAGCTAACACCACACTGGGACAAAATTCTTTTTGGCATCGAACCATCCCTGATTGGAATTCTCTTCCGGCAGCTGCCACAGAATCGAAAACTGTGGCAGCATTCAAGAGTCAGCTGGTCGACTAGATCTGCCAGCCTCTTTCCCCCCTCCAGCCTGATACTCCACAATGGAGGGCTGCTGGAATATTTACTCAAAGGCAAAGTCAAAATGTTACTGATTTTAATAAACTTTTCAGAATGGCTATCACACATGATTTGCATCGTCACCTGGTGAATGCGGCAGCAATTTGCATTCCGACATTGAAAGATGTTTTACCAATTGGCAATTGTCTTTTAGTGACAAAAATGTCTCCAGAACTGTAAACAAAAATACTTTTTTTAAAATAAAATGATAACTTAGGCCTAAGAAAAATAATTGTTGGTTTCCGATTGGTTGTGAATATAGAAGAGTAGGTAGTTTTTTTTTTTTTTTTTTTAAATTTATTCAGGGTAGATAAGAAAAATATTTTATTATTTTATTTTTTACATTACTTTTTCCTCGATTCCCTTGCAAACATTGATACGGTTCAAGAGTTAAAACAAAAGGTTAAAGCCCCGAATTGAAATGAGAGGTATAAATAGCTGACATTATTATGGGCAGACCAATGCAGCCAGTCACAGTTAATTTTGTGGAACCTTGTGATTTTGCAGAGTCATTAACATCAGTCTTCCCAGAAAAAACATGTCTTGGCCCTAAATTTGTTGACAACAACATTTGACCACGAATATATGAGCAACAATCAGAGTAGTATAAAGGCCTACTTCAAAGAGTGTGTAGCATAGGCCCCCTACTGTCACGTGTGTACCTCTATGTTATAAATTCTGGCTTACATATGTTGATGTTACAGTGTACACAAACTGCACACAACTCTGATCAGTACATGCATGCCTGCCTGCCAAAGTCTGGCGTGTCACCCAGTGACTAAAACACAAAATCGGCCGTTTTCCGATATATAGCCTAGATGGCCATGAAATCATGTTGCTGGATTTTTTCGGATTTTGTGATGTTGATCTTTCACACTCAACGCCACTATATAATGAAATATTTGTTCATATAAAGAAAATTTTATTAAAAATAATAAAAATAATTCTTATATAGCGCTAAAATCAACATCATGTGCTCAGTGCTCTTCACAAGTCTTTCATATGATATTTCTTCAGTTTAAAAATGCAAAAGATTCACATGGCTATTACTTAGTTCATCCATAGTGGCTGCCGCTAATAATTAGCATTTGAGACATCGTCATGCAGTGATACTGGTGAGGGGGGCTCGAGGAACAGCCGTCTTTGCGCATGCGCGTGAGCGCGTCGGATTGAGCTGTTTCGTATTTTTCGATCCTAGCCGGCAGATAGGCCTAGTGACAGATCGACAATGACGGAAGGCCCTGGCAGCCTTATGCGAGCCTAGCTATCCCAAACAAACAACACATGACGATTGCCGCTGCCGATAAACGGACTTGTTTTCTTGTAAGGAGATTGCAAATACTTTTGCTGTAGCCTAACCGCTCAACGACGGACGGTCGGCAATATTTTATTTTATATTTTTGGCAGACATATGAGTCGCAACAATCGGCAAGGGTCGGTCGGCAATCGGAAACCAACAATTATTTTTTTTAGGCCTTAGACAAAATGTCAGATTTCTATTTGGTACCCCAGGGTACCGCGTTGTGCATCAGTTGACCGGAGTTGACCATTCCAATTCGGATAAGTAAATAATAGTCTAAAGTCTATGACACAATTATCTGGAGCGCATGCTTTTCGTCGATTTCTCAGTCAATTCTGAACCGATTTCCTAGAAATTTTGCACAGGACATTTCCAAGTCATGTCCTCACATCGGTAAAAAATTTCCCAAAATTATATTTAATATTTCAAAAGTTAGACTATTGACATGAAATAAAATTCCAGAATTAGCGTAATGGGTTTATAGAGGAACGTCATATTTTCAATTTACTACATGTCAAATGGTCTAACTTTTGCAATTCTGAATATAACTTTACAAAAATTTTAACGATGTTACTAGGACATGACCAGAAAATTTCCTGTGCAAAATTTCAAGGAAATCGGTTCAGAATTGACGGAGAAATCGACAAAAAGTATGCGCTCCAGATAATTGTGTCATAGACTATAGTCAACTTCGGTTGAGAAGCGTTTTCCTTAACTCGACCTGATTAATCGGTTCCAGGTCAACTCGAACCCTGCTACAAACGGTGTCCGCGTTGGTTCACTGGAGTGTCCGACTTAGTAATGACAGAGGTGCCAACCCTACCGATTTTATCGGAAGAATACTGATTTTGTGGGCCATTTTCCGATCACCTGCAATAATATACCAAATTATTACATCATTGATAATTTTCTCACAAATGTTTTTTTCATTTGGTGGAAAAAATTCAGATTGCAGTAAAATCAATCTAAATTCGGAAAAAAATGGGGCCATGCCGCTACTCTCAAACATTTTCACATCAATCAGTAGATCTCATGTTTTCAACTTCCTCAATGTTTGCACCTCTGTAATGGTATAAAAATGTTCGAGTGGGCATAGGGTCCGATCTGTCTAAAACCAACTCGGACCCTATTTAATAGCTTTTATTAACAATATTAAGCGTACCAAATATATCAGGCCACTATGTTTTTTGTTTGTTTAAATCTGTTATCGCAGTGCTCTATTTTGAGGAGAGCCCGGGGGCCCGGGGCTCCCAAATTTACTGCAGGGCTCTCTATTAGCTGCATGACTGTGCCCTTGTGGCTCGATTGATTTTGCCAAAATGCTTCTATTTACCACAGGTCAATTTACTTTGGGCACTCAAATGAAATTATGGGCTCTGTAGATTTTCTAGGTGGGTGCCCTGCTGGCTCTCACGTCAAATCTTCCAAAATCAAGCACTGGCACGAGACTGTTCACCACACAGTGTGAATAGTGGCTTACACAACCCAAACTTACTAGTTCTACAAAATAAAAGTTTAACGCAATAAGATATATCAAAATATTGTCACCGGTCATGCTGGTTGTATTGCCTTGTTCTTTTTGATTTTGATAAATAGTATATAATATTACCTTGGCCTAGAAGCAGCCTTCTGATTAAGAAAAGGAATCATGATTACAATGTCAACTTCCAGCGTGTGAGGATATATATATCGTCCATATATAGCCTATATATATTTCAAAAATCTCCTGTGTATTTAAGTCTAGGCACAGGTGAAATGCAATTGTCAAGATTAGATCATAAAACACCACCTGAAATGCAAATGTCTCTAACAGTTGATAAAACACAATATATAACCTGATAACCACCCGATGAATTGTACCTTGTACAGCGTGGTCCATCATGTAATGATTAGGTCCGACTGTGTTCAACTTATAGGCCTACCAACAGGGTTTGAGTGGTGTTGATGTTCGAGTTGTTTATATAATCATGGGGGTCCGAGTTGGTAGAGGGTTCGAGTTGGTTTATCATAGTGTCTGAGTTGGTAATGTCCGAGTTAGTCTAGGGTCAGAGTTGGTATAGGGCCCGAGTTGGTATAAGATCCGAGTTGTATGGTTACCGATTATTCCAGTCCCTAGTTTTATATACTGTCCAAAGAAGATTGAACCATATTTTGAGTGGATGCGTTAAGGCCTGAAATAAAAGTATTGTTTATTTGAGAAAGAACCTACGAAAACATGAACTTATATTATGGTTTTGCCAGGGTTGGCGAAAAAGTGCACATGCCTCATTCCAGAATATGATCAGTTTATTTATTAATAAAGAGCACCAGACTCCAGGGTTTGTTTGATTTCAAATGTCTGTGAGTGACACACAAGACGAAAACAGAATACTGTATACAGGTACCTGCTGTTCATGAAAGTGAATTTGGCATTATAGCTGTATGAATTTGGCCTAGCGACTCGCTAGTATAAATTAATTTATCTAGGCGGGATATTGAAAAGACTCGGGGGAGAAATTTTGTCGTCCAAGGGCTAGGCCTTCATGTTTGCGGCACACAAAATCGCACGCCACCACATTAAGATTAAGGTACAATAAAAAATGTGCTTCTGCATCCAGTTTGATAGGCTCACACATGTGATAAAAATATGCGCATCTTGGCCACGGAGCGGTAAAATTTAACAAAGAAACAAACTACTGGTAATATAATTGTGTCAGTACATATTTGTTTGCCAATTGGCCGTGCCGCTTGTGTGTATTGCGGGCAGGCCTATGTGTATTAGTGCCGCGAATATTAGCCATGACAGCCCACCAAATTCTGAGTTGCGGTACCGTGAATTCGTTTGACCCAAGATTCCAGCCTCCAAAACGACTCTCAGGTGTGTCCAGAATTAAAACAGTTGTGGCACTTTTCCCAACCTTTGTGTAATGCTTTTAGCAGCTGTATCCCGAGCAAACTTCAAAGGGAGGAACACTTACGGGGGTCAGGGTGATTAGCTGTGAGCCCATCCGCGTTCGCAGCATAGTCAACATCCACAGGATTAAATATTTTGGTTCTGAAAAGTAAAACGACACACCTGCTCTAACCCTTTAACCGACAAATTATTTCAATTGAAATTTTCACCCACTTGAAGTTGTCTTGCTGACCCGATCCACAACTTCAAATAAGTCTAAATTATTGAAATTTGACAAAATGGAGGGCAACTCTTTTCAAATAATACTGATTGATTTCACAATTTATCTTTAAAATGTTTAGACAGTGGTACTAATAAAAATATGAAAAACCTAATTTATTCAGGACTGGTAGTTAAAGGGTTAAATATTATCTGATTATGCAAAATGTCTTCCAAAGGGTTTTTTTCAAGTTGGAATCATCATAAACGTCTTTGTTAGCTCTTTACGATTCATTTGAATGGGTCTACGGTCATAAGAACTATTTTTACTTTTACAGTGTGGGGATAAACTTTAGTTGTCAGATTCTGACGTCTAAAGACGTCAGATTCTGACAACTAAAGTCTATCCCCGCGCTGTAAGGGTTAATATTATTTCTATGCAATTTATTTTATTTTTACGTTCGTAACAAATTATTCAATTTGTATGACACATTGAGATATAAAAGCTGACAAATTAAATAAAAATTATTTTAAAAAAGAACAGAGTCGTTGTACACACAGCTGGTTATGTATACATATGTCGCTCAAATTTTTGAAATATTTCTCAATAATACTTTTCAAATGCAACGTGAATGGACTTCTTAGGAATCAACACTAAGGATCATGACTGTGTGCAAAACTTCATCGCGATCTGAGAAATAGAAGTCAATGAATTAACACTTGCCAGGCTTTGTAGTCTGACGTTTTCAGCTATTGGGTAGGTCTACATTGACAAGATCCTCCGGTAGGCCAAGTGCAAATGTGTGACTAATCAACATCCCCCAACTCTGAGCAAAAGATGTGAAATATGCAGACAACATTTTAACGGCTATGTGAAAAATGACTAATTAAGTGTAGGTGTTGCCAATTCTAATAAACCTATTATTAGTCTGATAAATCACGCCTGAATCTGCCATTACCATTTTGAAAACAAGTCTCACAGTTTTCTGTGGCTACAAACTAAGGATAAAACTTCAGCTTCAGTCACTCTTGGTGCAAGATCGCGACTCGATACGAGTAGACTTATGCCTGTTGAGACAACCCAATGTGAACAAGGGAAGCCATGAAGATCATGATTCCCATGACTTGGCCTGTTGACATTTTGGACAAGTTTTGAGTATGTTTTAAAAAGATAATCTAATTCTCACAAAAAAATGTGCAATAAGGGGGCGGTAAGCCTTGTAATAGCAAAGACTATATTTGAAATTGGTTCTCCAGCATCATCTTCAATTGAGTATCGGGCTGGAGTGGGAAATAGGGTGGTTGATTTAACCAACCAGCTGGCTCATCAATTTTGCCATAGTTTTCTTGTCAAGTTGTCTCAAATGTATTAATAAGCCTGACCACATGTTTTTTATTGTCTGATTGAGGTGTCTTGTCAAAGTGAAAAAAATAAAAAAAATTGAGAAATACTCGGAAGTGGGTGAACGCTCCAACTCGAATTTTTGTGTGTGTTTTTTTGTTCATCTGTCCAAAGTAAAAGAAAAGGATAGGGGTGTCACTGTCGGTGGGTGGGGTCTGGCCAATCCAATTTTTTTATTTTCAGATTTTTTTTCAACTTTAGAAGACCCCTAAAGCCTACTCAACTTTTCTTTTGTTTTTTTAACAACTTTGTTTTTAACAGGAACTTTGGAACTTGAAGTTCCGGGAACTTGGGAACTTGGGAACTTAAAGGTGTAGTCAACTGTTAAAATTCACGGGACAAGGGTCCCCCAGAAGGCAATAGTGCCCGTGGGTAGGCCAAGTCCCTATTCCATAATAATACTAAATATGCGTTTCATACCTAAAGCCTCATTAAGAGCAAGTTCTCAAATCACAGCAAGTTCATATATACTTGAGCGACATCTATGACTTTATAATTCAAAGATCTTGGCCCTTACCCCTACTTGGTCGCTTGCTTGCAAACAAACTGGCTATATTACTGCGGGGATGTTGAAACTGCTTGACCCAAGCTTGTATTGACATGCCCAGTAAACACAAAACATTTGTATGACTTTATGCAATGTTGGACCAACGTCGAAGACGTTGGGCCGACGTTGTATAAATGTTATACAAATGTCTTGTGTTTGCTGGGCAGGCGGACTTTCTCTCAAACATTGTACATTTATTCAATGTTGGTTCAATGTTGGGCCAGCGTCGCAGACGTTGGCCTAGCATTAAAACAGCATCGGATCAAGTCCCGTTTAAGTAGTATCTTGTAATCAGTTCAGTGGCTATAGTAATGCCGTCAATCTGTACTCAATAAGCTACTGTTGGCCTACACTTGACCGTCCCAGGCATGCGCGTCTTGCAGTTGAATCATTCTTTAAGAACTTTAAGTTCCGGGAAATCACTCTCGGGTGTCCCCGTTTATAAACTGTAATGCTAAGTTGATGTATCAAAATGTTTCTGTTTTTTTCAAATAATGATCACTTTTAAATGATGATCAGGCCTCGTTATTATTTCTCACATTATTTTCAGACAAGCTCATATTGTTTTCTGATAATAAATTGATGACAACAACCAACACACTGTTGTGTACTGGTTGAACAGTGTGTTGGTTGTATCGGTGTTATATCTGTGAATATAAAGGCATGCTGTTTTGGATGATAAGAAAATTGATACTACCGGGTATTATTTTTTTGATTTACATGCTTAGAACCATGAGCAACAGTTGAATAAATGATTTTTTTATTACTTTTATATTCACATCATGAACAACAAGTGGTGAATAAGTCAATATTAGGCCCAAATTAAAAATAACCTTGTTCCAGATTTCCCGGCGGGTGGGTATAAATGCTGCGATTGAAAAACTTTTTCTTACATTTTTCCCAAACAAATTTTTTTTAGTCATTTTCCGAAAATACTCGGTCAGTCAGTATTTGGGTTTCATCTAAAACCTAAATTTTTTGAGCAGTCCTAATAATATTAAAAAAATGGGGAATTAAAACGGTGTGAAAGATTGTTACATTTTGTTGTTGATTACTTTTTGGTCTGACAAGCGATTAAAAAAATCACCCTCCCTCCCTCATGACTTTGTTAACCACTGAAAAAAACGAAACAAACTTTTTTTTCAAGGCCCGGCAGGAAAAAAATTATAAATTACCTCCCTCTCGCATGACTTTTTAGCTGATGTGATATCCGAAACAAACATATTTTAAGGCTGGCCTTGTTTTATTATTATTTATTACTTGGAACAGGTAACAATCTTTAATCACAAAAATAATTTATTGTAGCCTTGATATAGAGCTCTGTGTTTGCTATGCTTGATTTTAGAATAAAACATTGAAAACTTATTTTATTCGCCTCGTGTTCACGTTTCCTATAATTCCATTATTACGTATGTACAATTTCTGTTTTCAGGTCTGTCCGGAAAATCACAGATTTTGTTCGCCTTGGTGTTCACCACACGCTATTTGGATCTTTTCACTAACTTCATCTCTGTCTACAACAGTACCATGAAATGCATCTTCATCTCTGCTTCATTCGCCACCGTCTATCTCATGTACATGAAGTTTAGAGCGACCTATGATGGCAGCCATGATACGTTCAGACTTGAGTTCCTGATTGTTCCCGTTGCCGGCTTGTCCTTCCTCGTCAATCACGACTTCACACCACTCGAGGTAACCTATTACCTAAATAACCCTTACAACGCTGAATTGTTTTTGTTTAAACCATAGAGAATTAGGTCTTTTTTCGTCAGCATCTACAGACGGTAAATTCCGATGTATAATCCATCCGTGCTGTAAACGTTGACTGTCAGTGTGGATTTAAACTAGAGTGCTCACCAAAAACTATTGAAACTTTTTTTTTAGAATTTTTTGTTCGTACTTTAAACGAAAATTTGCATAATAAGGAATTAAAATTAAATTTGCTACATTATTTTTTCTTTGAAATTGGGTATATTTTGTCATTTTTACGCCTTTGACATTGTGGGTCGCTGTAGCCAGATACAGTTTTCAGTGAGTGAAATTTTCAATTTTATAATGTAGTGCACTGAGGTTGGCATTTATCCCTTTCAGTGCGGGCACTGACTTTAAAAGTCAGATTCTGACGTCTACATTCAGTCCCCGCACTAAAAGACTTACAAATTTATAATGACCGCAGACACATACATTAACATAAGTAATCAAATTAAGTGGAAAAGACTAACTAAGACATTAATGATGATTTCACATTGAAAAAACACTTTCAGTTTCCATGGTTTATACAAAAATATTCAGCGTTGTAATTTTCAAACTCAAATCTTGAAATTATCTTTCAGAAAAAAAAAGGTCTTTTCTCAAATCTCGAATCATTTACGTAATTTCGTAATCTGTAATGTCTGCATAAATGCAGTGACGAATTCTGCATTTTAATTATGTTATGTCTAGCTATAATCAGTTTGTCTCTCCATCGGACTGCTCAGGCCAAATTTTTTTAAGGTGTGGGGGATGGAGCTTGTAATGACAATAGGCCCATTCGAGTGGCTGTTTGCATCGCTGGCGCCTTTGCGTTACCAGTATTTTGTTATAGACTTCGGCTGGGTGACTTTTTTTAACATTGTCAAGGGAAATCATCCTAAATTTTTAACTTTGAGATTAATGTTGGCTTTTTTTTAGGTAAAAAAAATTTGGTTTGAGCAAGTTGACAAAAAAACATCAATTGATGACAAAAACAGCCATTCAAATTGGCCTATTGAATACATAATCTGAATAAAGCACTGTTGTACTTTTAGTTCAAAATTCTGTATTGAAAAATCTTGTTAATTGATAACTATTAATCGCTAACTTATGGAATTTAAATTAGTCAGCTATAGAATATGTGATTAGCACTTCAACACATATCATAATGAAAATACGTCTGCTAGACTGCGGTGGACTGGTTGGCATTTTGAGTAAATTGTTTTATAGGCTTCTCAGACAAAATTGTTCTTTTGGTAGCATGTTTGAGGTGAAGATGGATCTGAAATTCGTAGCTAGTTATGGAAGCATAGCTAGCTATACAAATTCGTAGCTAGTTATGGGAGCATAACTAGCTACGAATTCTAATTTTTACTATTATAATTTTATTTAAATTTTTTTTTCTATTGTTATTACCATAGTAGTTTTCTATTTTCAGATCCTGTGGACTTTCTCTATCTACCTGGAGTCGGTGGCCATTCTACCCCAGCTGTTCATGATCAGTAAGACCGGCGAGGCTGAGACCATCACCAGTCATTACCTGTTCGCCCTGGGACTCTACAGGGCTCTCTACATCCTCAACTGGATCTACAGATTCTACTTCGAGGGATTCTTTGATTTAATCGCCGTCGTCGCCGGATGCGTACAAACCATTCTCTATTGTGACTTTTTCTACCTTTACATTACAAAAGGTAAGGTTTTCACAGTAACAAAATAGTATTCTTAGTTTTTTTACTTTTTTTATGAGCAATTAATTGTACATAATTTTTTACAGTTACGCTGCCTTACGCAGTCTATTTTTCATTCATTTTGAGGTGGGATTGCTAACACAATTTCCAGCTCCAATTGACAATTAATAATTATTTTTATGAACAATTATACATCTTCAAAATGTAACTATTATATTAACTAATCATCTACTACCAAACATTTTAGCAATTTGAGTTGCATTTATTGGTCTGAAATTGCCTTGAAAACGGATATATTCATTCCCTGAAAGTGCTTTTGTTTTTCTCCCTCAAATAAAAAAAATGTTGGAGAAATAAGCATTACATTTCTTAGATTTGCATTTATTTTTGGTAAAAGTGGTAAAAATTTAAATTAAGTAACTTACCGCGTCAACAATAAATCTTCATTATACTTTTCTTGACCATGTGAGATAACTTGATGTTATGGGTATTGAAATTATTGTAAACCGGTAAACATTGACACCCATTTTATAATATTGGTAAATTGCCTAAAAAATGCCAATGTTTCTCTCCACAAAGAAAAGAGCTCCTATGAGTGTGGTATTAACGTATCACGTATTGATCCTTATCCCGCTAAGTCAATTTACATAAATTTTCACCTACTTGAAGTTGTGTCTCGCTACCACGACCCACAACTTCAAGTGGCTGAAAAATACTCATATTGTTTAACCCTTTCAAGCCTGAATTTACCATTGTCATCTTCATCCAATACAAGCCGCGAATTGCTGTCGCAATTCCCGACTTGTATTGGATGGAGATGATTTGATGTGGTTTAAAAATTAGTAAAAATTGCCATGTATTTGGAAGCCAGTTTCATGGAAATTTTCATTCTAAAACCCTTTGTTGTAGAAAAATCAGGTCTGTTTTCAGGGATGTAAGATGATGCTTTAATGCATCGTGAGGGCTGAAGGGGTTAACTTGAGATCGATTATTTGCAAATCCTGATGTTTAGCCACACATTTTGCTCCCAATAACAGTGACTTGATTGACAAATAAAACAAATTCAGAACGACAATAGTCGTGATCAGCAGGATAAGGGTTAATAAAATCCACCAATATTAATCTCAACCAATTATTTTTATTCTCTAAACCGCAAAAGTTTAAATCCGCCAATGTTTCACGGTTTACAGTAAACTCTTGGTGACATCAACAAAATCAATAATGAAATTTTAGTTTGTCTCAAAATTAAATACTACTGATTCGTTTAATAAAAATACAGAGAGATTACGAATATTTTTACATCAATATTGGCTTTTCATCAATTGGACTAGTTGTACATCATGTTCGACATGTTTGGAATAAGAACAAAATTATATTCTTGCATACATAAAGTTTTTCTTTTATTTTATGATTGTTTTCCAAACAGTATTTTGGTCAAATATTTTTTCTAGACAAAATTTGGGAGAGAAATGACAATACTTTAACCCTTGAATTGTTTATTTCTATGCAATGTAATATTTCACTAATTAGAAGCTGGAATGCGATTTCGCATTCAATTAATGATGAAAACATTTCACAATTTCCAGCCTCAATGTCCAATTTTTAAAAACATTTCTAATTGTAAAAACTAGACTTCTCCCGAATTGAATAATTCCCTGCAGCTAAGTATCTATCACTAAGAGGTTGATCAGTTTTACATTTTCTTTTCTTAAAATATACTTGGAACTAGATAAATATTTGTGTGTCTAGCAGCACAAGTGATAAACCTTTGATTAATAAGGCCACAGTTTTTTAATTTCCTGGTTTACGTTTTTTTTGTCCAGATTAGACTGTGGGAGGATGAAATAAAAATAAATTGTGGTCGGCGGGTCCGTAAAACAGAAAATTAAAAAACTGTGGCCTAATCATTTGAATAGAAATCAAGCCTTAAATTTGCTAAACTGAATTTTTTTATTAAAAATTAAAATTCTGTGTATTTTGGATTTTTTTACTTGTACTTGTAGGTGAAAATTTTAATTTGACAAGTCAATCAGAAATAACGAAATTCAGTGAATTCGTAGAATCGATCGTAATTGAGTTCTTTCTTTGACCCTTCTTCCTGCTCATAACGACTATTGTTATTTTTATAAATATATATTTTGTGTTGTTATATAAAGCAGTATATTGGTTTATCAATTCCAGTTGCAAATGAATAAAAAATAGAAACAAATAATTCAGCATCACAAGAGTTAAAATACCCGGTACACAAAAATGGTACATCCGTTCCAAGATTTGATATAGAAAACAGAATTTCATTGTAAGCATGACAAACTACGAGACATTAGCCATGCATTGTTAACCGTGCATATTGTGTTCGACCTGGCTAGTATATGTGTAGATACAAATCTACTGTTTTAGCAGTAGAATGGTGTCGCAGGTGTATTTTGAGGGTTAATAGTTTTTTATGTTTGTTTTAGTATTGCACGGGAAGAAGCTGAGTCTACCTGCATAACTTATCATCGTCAACAGATCTTCATCTCTATATCATTATTGTCTCCATATAGTAATAGCAGAAAAAACGCCGTGTCGTAATGGTGGGTAGACGCTGTAATGTAATGGTATTCAAATGTCATAACGTAACTGCGGAAAACGTCATAACGTATTGCGAGGAATCGCCGGAACATAATGGTGGAGAACGTGTACAGTAAACATTCATGATCCTCTTATATTGTCACGTACAGTATGTACTTGTATAAAGAATTTTTAAGTGTTTTGCAATCTGAAATGATATAGAATGCAATTTATTAAAGATTGATGTATTTTGCTATTTTTATCAGTTACATGCTGTATTCTACCATTTCAACTGTTTATCCATATCTAATTATGAGACACAACATTCAGTTTGTGTGAGTTTACTTTTGGTTGGTCGGTAGCACTGATAGCATGGCAGGGGTCCAACTTCAACTATAAGTTTCATTAGCCCAAAGCAAAATTCAACTAGCCCTTACCATCATTTACCATACATTTCTGGGGAATATCTCCCAGCCCTTACAATATTCCACTAGCCTAATGCGAATTTGCATGGCTGGGGTGTAACACTTCTCCTGTTGGATTGTTTTTTCCCATTAGTGATAGAGATGGGAAATGGTTGGAATTTTAAAATTGAAGATTTGTTATAATTAGTTGGTGTTGCCAAGCGATGATCACAGCTAATAGATTTTGTGAAATTGTAATAGTTAGGGCTCTTAGGCACACACATTATGCTCCTGTAAATTGAAAACAACAACATATCTTTGTCAAGTAAATTTTCTTGGTGTGATATTTTTTTATTATTTTTATTTGCCACCCACTACAAGTCAAGAATTCTGACAGCAATTCACGGCTTGTGGTGGATGAAGATGGCAACAGTAAATGCAGGCTTTTAACTTGCTCAAAAAATTATGTGAATACAGTTCGACAGGACAATGGCTAACCACTTAATTGTTGACCCATTTTGTGGATAATTATATCAAAATTTATATGCTAAATTCGACTTCACACTTAAGTCTTAGTTTAAGGGAAATTGTGTTGCATGATGTGATTTGAATGAAAATTTGCGGGGTAAAAATAAGTAAATTTAATTGTAGAAAATGCACTATTTATGCAAGTCTATAACCTGATAAATGTGTGTGCAGCATGTAGCGGGTTTAAATCAGCTATGATGAGATAAATGAATTGTTTGAATCTTCAAAGATGATTGTTATTTTGTGTCATACGCAATTTGCGACTCTGGAGTTGGCACATTATGTGTGATCCGGGTGTTTGTGATTATAAACAGAAACAGGTGCTGTGGCTGATTTTGTATGTTTTTGCCAAATTAACATCAATATAAGTATAACTGAGAGAGATGAGAATAATTAGGATGTTACATACTCATTTATAACTAACTCTGCCGTGTTACATACTTCTCTATGTTTTTGCTCATCGCAGCATAATCACTAAGTCCGCTAAGAAAAGTAGTTTATGTAGGTAATAAATAATCTATTGGTATAAGAAATAAGTTGAAAAAAAATTCTATCAAAAAATGTTCTGCATATCATCCGCATTGTCCTTCAAGCACTTATTTTCTGTCTTGCCACCATTGCTCTACCACCACATTTCTATGACCTACCTAAACTAAACTAGTTTAACTAAGTCTCACTAATCTACAAAACTTATTTTACTAATTTCTCTGTTTTTATATATTTTTTTATGGGCAAGGTTCTAAGTCAGTTGTCACTCTAGTTGAATTTCTCCATCTTGTAATTTACCTATTTGTTTAGTTGGAAATGTAACATTTATTCACCTGATGCTGTGGGTAGGAACAGAAAGTTGATCTGACCAATTTGGGAACAGTAACTGATGCTGTAACATGTCTTCTCACACTCTGCACAGTGATTTTCACTGTGAGAGGTATATTGGTATTAGCCAATATCGCACTCTAGCTGTAGTTTGAACTGCAATCTATGGCAGTTATGTCATGTGTGATTTGATCGTGTGAGAAAATACAAACGGTGTTAATTTTTCGTGCCATATGTGAAAATACAGCACTCGTTCAATGAATAAGGTGTTCGCCTGAAATGCTCACACCTTATTCATTGAACGAGTGCTGTATTTTCCCATATCGCACTCAAATGAACACGTTTGTATATCTTACTGGCGTCTCTCAGACTGTAATGTAATGCCAGTGTGATATCGGCAAGGGGCTCCACCGTATACATTTTGAGAGAAAGAATTTGCAAAATCAAGCAGTGCAAATGGATTTCTGTGACAAGTGTAGTGATAAAAACACAGTCCATATTGAAATGTATTCTTGATGTGTATTACAATTTCCGAAACATCTTAAAATAGTGAGATAACTTTAAAAGTCAATTTCAGAAATCAAAGATAGGTCAATTTTTCACGGCTTATGTCAACTTAATGTTTCTCACAAAAGTGAAACTGTGTCTGCAAAATATTAGAATGGGTGATTGGGGCGGCTGTAGAATACGTTTTTGTAAGTTATTGAAGTCTTGTAGTTATTTTCTGTAGATATAATTTACAGGTCAATTAATGTTACTATAATCTTCATAAACATCACCCCACTGTAAAAAAAGTGAGCACTCGTGACACAGAATACTCTGCTGACAAATCTTACACAGAAATTTAAAAAAATAAAATTTTATACTGATAAATCAGTGAATTATTTATTTTGTCACATCGCATGCTTTTTTCAAAAAGAATTAAATTCACCGATAACGAATTCTTGAAAATAATCACATTCAAGTTATGTACATTATTCAACAGAGGGAAGAAAATGTTTGGCCATGATTTTAATTTCAATGCGGGTAGGTTGAATTATAGGTTCGGGAACATTTCATTTTGGATCTTTTTCTTTAAAAATTATTTTTGTTTCTTTATCACTAAACCCTGGTCACAAATATCAACTTTTAGGTAAATATGGGAGTGATTATTTGTTACATTTGTACATGTTGTTTTGTGTTGAGGAAAGCAGTGAAAAAACATTATTTATATGCATCCGCATCATTATCATCACTTATATATGGACGTAGGTCAAGGCTATTTTTGTACAATAAATATTCGTATGCGCAACTAGCTCAATATATATCAAGTATTAAAGAAAGCTCAATATCTAGGAAGTATTAAAGTATGATTAAAATCTTCTGGAGGTTTATTTCTAGGGTTGATTGATTACTGGAATGATTAATTGATTGATTGATTCACATTTATAATTCACTTTAGTTAACTAGCTTTAATCCCTAATTGCTAAATTGATAGCATTTCAAATTTTTAAATGATATTATTGGCTTTGGATGTGAAGGGGAGTTGTCTTCATGAGAGAGCACACGACCCAGAGAATGAACCCTTGTCCTGCTGAATTGTTTCAATTGTATTTCTCGTCATTTGAAGCTGGAATTGCTAACGCAATTTCCAGCTAAGAAAAATATAGATATTTTTCGAAAATATACATCTAAATTGAGTTATTTTACTAACTGAACATCTACCACCAACTATATTATCCATTTCAGTGACATATTATTTGGCTTAAAATATGCTTAAAACCGTATATATCCGGGTCTAGCGGACAAGTGTTAATAAAAATAGATATTTCCAAATTGAAATATTTGATTAACTGAGCATCTACCACAAAACTATTCTAATAACTTCAATGGTATTGTGTTCAGTTTGATTTGAAATATGTTTGATACCATATATATACAGTCCTAGCAGCACTAAGGATGAAGTATCAAAGTACCACTTGGTGAAATGACGCTTTGACTCTTCAGTTCCAGGGGGACATAAACTATACAATAAATACAGAAACAAAACCATCGGCTACTAATGTACATTTGTTTGGGATAGCCTTGTACATAGAATTAGGATAAAGTAAAGTTTGTGTTATTCTCAACGAGCTACATTAATGCATCACATGCGTGTATGGTTTTCTATTGAATAAGGGATTTTTCAGTTGTCACTGTTTGCTATCTTGTATCCAGAAAACTGGCATGTTTTCTTGACAAAGCTTAGACTTTACGTTTGTAACGCCATGTTGGTGTAGTAATATAACATAAATCTCTACGATATCATCACAATGCCTTGGTTTTATTCAAATGTTTTATTAATGATCACCTAGGAAACACTGGACGTTAATTCTGTGTTTGGTCAGTGTTGGCCCATCGTCTGCAACGCTGGCCCAACATTGAAGCAACACATGATCAAAATCCCATGTTTGCTGGGCATATGTCAACTTTATGTTGAAATTACTGCCATATATCGTTTGTGGTTGCCGCACCGATCTTGTGGAATAAATTGCCTTTTGAAAACGTGAAGCAAAATCAGTCGCCATCTTTCGAAAAAAATTAAAAACAACTTTTTACATTAGACCTACCACCCTAATCTGAGCATCCACCGACCATCATAATTATGACGAATTATATTTCCGACTATGGACCTCCCCACTGAATACTGATTTTAGTCCACAGCACCATCGAGTCTCAATATTGTTGAGAGATACTGGTGCTATTGAAGTCATTATACCTATACTTATGCCCAGCTATATGAGCTATAAAATGTCCATGTTTATAGTTGCAGTCAACTTGCACCAGCGTTGGGTGTTTTTCGCCGATTTCTCACTCAATTCTTGATCAATTTACATGAAATTTTGCAAGCACTCTTTGCAACTATTCCGGCGCCTACCCAGGAAATTTCGTGAAATTTGAATCAGCATTTAAAAAAATAGACCATTTGACATGTAGTAGAATTTCGAGATTAAAGCTGATTGAAATTAATGGGTTTATAGAGGAGGGTCATAATTCAGAATTACTACATGTCAAATGATCTTACTTTTAAACTACATTATATTTTTTCTTGAAATTTTCAGGGAAGTTGCCGTTAGACTAGAAAATAATGCTTGCCAAATTTCACGACAATCGGATACAAATTGCGTGAGTAATTAGCGAAAAGCATGCAACGCAAAAGTGACAAATTTAAAGTGACTTTTACTATAGTCAATTTCTTACATCAAACCGACAATTTGCAGTGACTGATAATTAACCCTTAACCCTTAAAGCGCTGAATTAATTTTTTAAAAAACATCGCATCAAAATATTTTTTTTTCAATTAGAAATCATCATAAATGTCTTCGTTAGCTTTTCCTGATTCATTTGAATACCTATGTTATGGGTCTACGGCCATTAGAAAGATTTTTACTCTTACAGTGCGACTTTAGACGTACGTCAGATTCTGACGACGAAAGTCGATCCCCGCGCTGTAAGGGTTAAGGCACTAATCGCGACTAGTCGTTTTTATTGCCTTTTATTGGACATTTAAATCACTAATATTGGGAATTAAATTAGCATTTAAACATCAAGATTTGCTGAGATGTTTGTTTGCAAATTTAGCGAATACTAGTAGTTTTCACCCACTTGAAGTTGTGGGTCGCAGTAGCGAGACACCACTTCAAGTGAGTGGAAACTGAAGTCCCGTAATTGGAGATTATTCCGCGGGTACATGTATTACGAAGGCTTGTAGGATCCTGACATCGCTTAGTCAATGTGGCAGTTATCCCCAGATTCCTGGACGCAGGCTGACGGGGATGACCGCCTCGTTGTCATACCGTGGTGACGTGCGCACCCAGAGCAGCGTGGTGCGGCCCTTGGTATTTTTCCCTCACTTGAAGCGTGATACTCAGCGACTGCGGACGTGCCGCAGCTCGCTCTCGCTAAGTCCATAGAGACGTGCCGTGCGCGGATGGTTGTGCTTTGCTGTTATCGCATGTTAATCAAATAAACATGACAAGAGAGAAGACAGTTTCCTGGTTTGTTTAATACCGTCGATCAGACGGAGGAGGAAGATATTTGAGTTTTGATGGCAAGATTGGGAGGAGTCCTTCGTCGGCCGTTGTGACCCATAGCGGAACTCCCGGTGTAGGTTTACCACGACATATTGGTTAATCCGACCCTTCAACTCGCCATATTGGTAACCACGACGTTCCATCTCGCCATATTGGTGACCCTGACGACTGATCGTTCACGCAACAGTGTTTTCACCTAGACGCCGGTCGAAAACTGCTGTTTTCAAGAATAGTTTCATAATTTTAGGGGATTTTTTGAAAAAAATCAAAAGCATTTTTTTCACAAGGTACGTGAAAGCTGTAGGTCAAAATATATATATGCCAGTTTAAATTAGTTAGAAAGAGTTACCAGACGAGAAGCACGTTTCTTTGCGTCGAAAACGGCGTAAATTTCTAAATTTTTGGTCGAAATCCCACGTGTTTAGCGCCTTTTCAAGATGGCGGCCTTACCGATTCTCTAGAAGAATCTAGAAAATTATTCTTATAGACATAGTCTATCATTTTTTTTATCGTAAGAGTTTGTTTAATGCCTTCATCCTACTAATGCCACTGTAGGCGAGTAGGAAGTGGGTATTTTCTGTAACTTATTTTTATCGTTGATTACCATAATTGGGTAACTCGATCTTAAAGTCCACAGACGAAATCTCGTCAAATTTTTTCACGATTTTTCTACAAATCGACAGGAATTTTTACTACTTGGGTAACCTTTAATAGGTTTAGGGCCAAAATAAATTGTTTCCCTAAATGAATGTCAATAAACGGTCTTATTTGGTCTGCTTTAAAATATTCCCAGGACCGTAGGTCAATATTTTGTACTATTATCATATGTTATTTCAGAGAATGCTGAATATTGTATTTGTATTTGGTAGGTGAGCGCCATCTTGGTCGCTGGCTTCCCTAACTTAGCTCAAAGCTCGCCGTGGGCACCCACGTGTTCCCCCCTAACCGTCATGCATCGGGACAGTGAACCTGTGTCGCCGCAACACATTAGCATAAAGTAAGCCGCCATTTTGATTTGGTGGAGATTATTAGTCACGTGTTCCAAATTTTACATGGACAGATTGTAATAAAAAATTTTTTTAATTGTTTGTAAATTTTCTTTTTCAACACGATTGAGGGAGAAAATGTGTAAATAAGTCGTTTCGAAAACGAAATTCTGTCACTAATTGTGTTAGATTTTTTTATTCACTTTGAAACGCTTTTGGTGTTTGTAATCGTGCTAGGCTATCCAGCACCTTATTTGGGCACGCAGTAGCTGATGAATATGCTAATGTGAGGCGAGACAGGGATGCTGACTGTATACTATGTACGCATCGCTCAAAGCTTACCGTCACAGACTATAAGCCACATGCTGCCTGCCGCACAGGCTGTGAGCGCCGATAATACACACACACACCCACCACAAGCGACATAAACCAACCGCCATCGAACACAGTCGGTTTATACGTCAACCAATGAATCGATGCGAGCGATTGATTCGGACGTTTATGAAGTGATTCGGTGATGAATGTACCATTATAAAAAAAAAAAAACGTGGAATGTTCATCACAGATATCATTTTTCAGCGAAATGATACACTTTATCATTTATCAGCATAGACTACTGTCAGTCACGTTTTAGATACTATTCCTAAATCACAAATGTCACTGTTTTTCTTCGCAGTCACATTTAGTCTATCAGTTTGAGAAAGAAATTTTCTCACGATGGTTATCTCTGAAGTTTAATTTTTTTATAAATGCAGAAATATTCGATTTGACAGTTGCGCTATTGCAAAACATTGCAAATATTTGAATGTGTTTTTCGACTTGTGTGAATTTTTTTTTTTCACCCAGGTCGATTTACAAAAACTATTATGATAGCTTAGCATAGCTTATCACAGTTATATCTGGCATATTGTTTTTATGTACCACTGCGACCTACGGTTTTCACGGTACCATTTTGCATGTGTGTGACTCAGTGAAAACGTTTTATGTCTCATATAGACCTCCAGTTTTCACTTTAATCAATACATATCTTTTGTGAATTTGTGAACAGCACTTAGGTGAAACTTCAACGACGCATATTTCTGCAACTAATCTGCAACCCCCGTTTCTCGCACCATGCGACATAGCATGAACATTTGCTACAGTCTACACTTCTAAGCTTCAACATATTACAGACATTTTTCATCTGATTTTTACGGCATTGCACAACCTGTCCGCGCACGGCGCGTCAAAAATAGTTGCCATTTTAAACACATTTGGGGTAGGCACAGAGCCAATAGGCCAGCTATCCCAGGTGCTTCATTAATTAAATAATTTCACAAACACTACTTCATCATGTCAAAGCAGTACGACAGCGAAGGATTCATGTCATCGCCTCTAGAAGGTGCGGGTGCTAGACCAAAAGATAGCTATCATCCCGACAGTAAAGACAATGAGGTTCAATTCCGAGCAGCTGACGAGTAATATCAATGCCTCAAAGCCGATTTTGCTCGGATTGCTCGGGATAGACGTTTGAATTCCCACTCGAGGAGTGACTCATCAAGGAGTTCTTCACCGCTTGGTAGACAGCCGCAGAAACGAGCTACGAACTTGCCCAAGTTTAGAATCGCAACTTTCTACGCCTCTGATGTGGAGCTCTGGTTTAATCAAATCGAGATGCAATTCGCCCTCCACCAGATCGATGATGACGACGAGAGGTATAGCCTAACCTGCGCTGCACTTTCTGGCGAGATAGCATCAGACGTGAGAGACGTGCTGCTGCAGCCTTTCAGGTCAAACAAATATGACAGCCTGAAAGCCATACTAATTGAGAGGCGAGGATTGACAACACCTGAAAGGGTTAATAAAGTTATCTCTGGCGAGAAGATTGGAAGCGACATTCCCTCGCAGTTCCTGAGGCGTCTGC
This sequence comes from Flabesymbios commensalis, assembly GCA_964017125.1. Taxonomy (NCBI): domain Eukaryota; kingdom Metazoa; phylum Annelida; class Polychaeta; order Terebellida; family Flabelligeridae; genus Flabesymbios; species Flabesymbios commensalis. Next base: position 4,281,390 of record OZ024904.1, on the reverse strand, counting down.
AGAAGACTGCAGGTTTCGGCACCAAAGCTGTTGTTGGAAAGGCGGTAATTCGACAAGCGTTCATAAGACAGATGCCCACTTCCATCAGAGCCCATTTGGCGACTCAACCCGACAGTGCCTCCCTCGGCCCCACCCTTGGCCGTTTTGGCTGACAGGGCACTAGCTGCAGAACAAGACGTTGAAGAGAGTAAGCCGGGGGTCGCAGAAATCAAAGTCGACGAGACCAGCAAATTAGTTGGTTTGTTAGAAGATCTATCCAAACGCATCAAGAAATTAGAGACAGTAACAACATCTGAGAGGAAACGGAATAAAGGACGTGGACGAGCCAATAACTACGCTCACGCGCCTGCATTGGCCCCTAATGTACAGGCCTCAGGTTTCATTAGTAACCAACATAGCCAATATAGAGACGTTAAACATAATGCTCGACCTTTCGCTCCGCCGACAAATTCGCAAACAACCGCTCGACCTTTCGTTCCGCTGCCGAACACACAGAGAAATGACGCCGCTAAGACTTTGAATCCGGCTGATGCACCTGTCTGCTATTTTCACCAGACTTTCGGTGACAAGGCACGCACGTGCAGAAGCCCCTGCGCATTTTCTTTAAACTGCTAAGCCAGAGCAAGATTGCGACTCTTGCATCTGGCGGTTTAACTGAGACGCGACATGACTCTGCGGACGCTAGTTCTCCACAGTTATCTCACTCTAAGTTATTATATGTCGCAGATAAAGGACACAAATGCAGATATTTGATCGACACGGGCGCAGCTGTCAGTGTTCTGCCGAAATCTTGCGCTAACGGGATTTCGGGCGCTGACAGTCTCCCCCTGGTGGCAGCTAATAATAGCACTATAAAAACTTACGGCAATTGTAAATGCGTCGTCGATGTCGGTTTAAAGCGCGAATATCCGTGGAAGTTCATAGTGGCAGATGTACAGCAACCCATAATCAGGGCTGATTTTTTAATCCACTACAATTTGCTCGTAGACTTGAGAAGCAGATGTCTTCGAGGCATGCGTACAGGCTTAGCCATTGCCGCTTCATTATCTTCGATTAAACCTCTGTCATTGAACAGAGTCGATACAGTTCAAAATGAATATACTAAACTCCTCGGCCAGTTCCCGGAACTGACACGCCCTACGACAAAGGGTGAGCCCGTCAAACACGGCAGAACTCACAAGATTGTGACTAAAGGTCACCAGGTTTTTGCTCGACCACGACGTTTGGCTCCCGATAAGTTGGTACAAACGCGAATTTGACGATATGATTAAATTAGGGGTCATTGAACCCAGCGACAGTGAGTGGTCCTCAGCGCTTCACATGGTGCCAAAGAAAAACGGCGATTGGAGACCATGCGGAGACTACCGTAGTTTGAATGCACAGACCGTACCGGACCGTTATCCGATCCCGCATATTCAAGATTTTACGCAGCGGTTAGCCGGATCGAAAATTTTCTCGAAGATAGACTTAGTCAGGGCTTATTACCAAATTCCGGTGGAACCGTCCGACGTACATAAGACTGCTGTTACCACACCTTTTGGCTTGTTTAATTTCGCTAGAACCCCATTTGGTCTGAGAAATTCCGGTCAAACGTTTCAGCGATTTATAGACCACGTGACACGCGGACTTGATTTCGTTTTTGTTTATTTGGATGACCTACTGGTAACCAGCCCAGATCATAAAACGCATAAGAAACATCTACGAATTTGTTTTTGCTCGACTATCGGAGTACGGAATCATCATTGGTCCTGAAAAGTGTCAGTTCGGAACATCTGAATTAAGTTTCTCAGGTCATCACGTTTGCGCCGAAGGAATTTCGCCGTTACCTAGCGCCGTTGACGCGATCGTTAATTTCATTAAACCCGAAAAGCAACGAGCATTGCGTAGGTATCTGGGAATGGTAAATTATTACCACCGTTTCATACCGCATTGCGCCGACAAGCTGACGCCACTCAATAATCTACTGACTTCTGCCAACGAAGGCCATACCAGATTGTCACCGAAATCAAATTTCGATTTGAAGTGGAATAAAGAAGCAGAGTCAGCATTTTCCGAGTCGAAACAGATACTGGCAAACGCTACGCTTCTGGTGCACCCAGATTCGACGGCTCAGCTTAACATCACGTGTGACGCTAGTGATGTCGCCGTCGGTGGCGTTTTGCAGCAATTTTTAAACGGTATGTGGCAGCCGCTTTCGTTTTTCAGCAAGAAGCTGAACCCAGCAGAGACACGCTATAGCGCGTTCGATCGTGAACTTTTGGCAGTATACGCTACAATTAAACATTTCAGACACAATTTAGAAGGACGAAATTTTTTCGTTAATACTGATCACAAACCGTTAACATTCGTAATGTCATCCGTCACTGAGCGCGCATCCCTACGACAAATACGTCAATTAGCGTTCATTGCTGAATTCACCACCGATATTAGATATGTAAAAGGAGAGACAAATTTCGTCGCTGATGCGCTGTCACGACCATCAGATTCAGCAATACACGATGGCCCAGTGATAGACTATAAAGCGTTAGGTCTCGATCAAGCTAATGACGCGGAATTCACACGTTTGAGACATTCGACTACGTCAACTATGAATTTCAAGCTATTGAAATCGTTTGATAATCAATTGATCTGGTGTGATGTGTCCACGGGACACAACCAGCCGTACCTTACCGCGAAATTTCGCCGAAAAGTTTTTTCAAACTTACACGGTTTAGGCCATCCATCGCATAGAGCCACCAGACCTTTGATTAATACCCGATTTGTATGGCACGGCATGAATATAGATATTGCTAGATGGTGTCGTACCTGTAAGGGTTGCCAGACCGCTAAAGTTTCACGTCATAACACTCCTGTTTTCGGAAAGTTCACTGAACCTACCGAGCCATTCGATCATGTCCACGTGGACATAGTCGGACCTTTACCTTATGCCGATGGTTTTAGATATCTACTGACTTGTGCCGACCGTTTTACACGTTGGCCCGAAGCTATACCTATGGTAGATATTAGAGCCGAAACGGTCGCCGATGCCTTCTTCAGCGGGTGGATAGCACGTTATGGTACCCCGGCCACTATCACCACTGATAGGGGCGCTCAATTCGAGTCCAAATTGTGGGATAGTTTATGTAACCAATTCGGGATTATTCGGAATCGTACCACGAGTTATCACCCTCAGTCGAATGGCATGGTCGAGCGTTTCCACCGTCAATTGAAAGCCGCCATTATGGCGCACGAGTCACCGAATCCGTGGACTATCACGTTACCGGCCGTACTGTTAGGAGTTCGTTCAGCCGTGAAAGAGAGACTGGGCAGGTCAGCTGCTGAGATGATTTACGGGACAACCCTTAGACTCCCAGGAGAGTTTACTAAACAGTACAACGTCGACGCTAACACTGATTTGGAGAATTATTCAGACAAGCTACGCGTAGCCATGTCGCGTCTCCGTCTATGTCCGCCACGTGACACACAACAACACAACATTTTCCAATTCAAGGAAATCGCTACATGTACTCATGTATTCTTGCGCCGAATCGCAATTGCACCGCCTCTGAGCGCCCCTTACGACGGACCATACAAGGTCGTCGCGAGGAGCGGCAGAGTAATGAAAATCCTAGTTAAAGGCAAGGTTGAGACGGTCTCCTTAGATCGCGTTAAACCCGCTCACATGGAGTGCGAGCCTACAACAGGTACGACAACACAGCGTAAAACGCCAAGCAAATCACGGAAGTCGACGGCTACCAGGACATCTAGTAGGAATCCACAGGGTCCACCTAGACCTGGTAGTGCGGACACTCCGACGTCCAACGGGACGAGAGTCAACACAAACAAGTCGACAGCAGTCGGAAGCAATGAAAAATCGGCCACAGTCCCAGAGCAAATAGATGTTAGGGTAAACTTGTCCAATAGAGACAATACTTACGTAGCGCCGCATTCGCGAGCCCCTGCCGCGTCCCGCGCTAACGGGAACGGCGGTGGTTTACGAACGTATTCCCACATACCTTTAACATCTACGGGGTAAAACCCCGGGTGCTGCTGACGCCGCAATCGACTCGACAAAAAGCAAACATGCGAATATCGCTAATCGCGAAAAAATTTCGACCGACCAAACAGTGCGAAAAACTAGAGTCGGACCCACAATCCAGACTCCTGCTCGATTTGTGCAGATGGTTCACGCCATAGTCGCGCCCAATGACGTCTATGGCGGGCCCAACCGCATACCTCGTAATCACAATGTTGTTAAATTGTAAATGAATATGCCAGGCCTGGCAGAATTGTGTACAGATATGTAAATGTGAAGACATTTTCTTTTAGCAAGTTCATTGCTAAAGCATTACTAGCAATTCTGTTAATTAAATGAATGGGTTGATCGCAGCTTGCAGCACATGAATAATATATAAAGGACAGTTGGTGTTAAGAGGATCGGACAATTCACGTATAATGCTGCGCTTTAAACCGCCCACAATGTAACCACACCCGCTATATTTTTTTTTTTAAAGAACACTATGCTTAGTATAAGAGGTTACATAATTGACAACCCCGCTACTTGCACGAAGCAGTCTCCTACACGTCAGTTTGGTCCTACGTTGTCACTCAGCCGGGGGTAATGTAGGATCCTGACATCGCTTAGTCAATGTGGCAGTTATCCCCAGATTCCTGGACGCAGGCTGACAGGGATGACCGCCTCGTTGTCATACCGTGGTGACGTGCGCACCCAGAGCAGCGTGGTGCGGCCCTTGGTATTTTTCCCTCACTTGAAGCGTGATACTCAGCGACTGCGGACGTGCCGCAGCTCGCTCTCGCTAAGTCCATAGAGATGTGCCGTGCGCGGATGGTTGTGCTTTGCTGTTATCGCATGTTAATCAAATAAACATGACAAGAGAGAAGACAGTTTCCTGGTTTGTTTAATACCGTCGATCAGACGGAGGAGGAAGATATTTGAGTTTTGATGGCAAGATTGGAAGGAGTCCTTCGTCGGCCGTTGTGACCCATAACGGAACTCCCGGTGTAGGTTTACCACGACATATTGGTTAATCCGACCCTTCAACTCGCCATAGGCTTTTATACAGGTTGGCATTTGTGAGTTTGATGGAGTCCTGATGAATACTGTAGAGGTCTAGATTTTCTATTCTCAAGCGGTTATTCAACAGACACATTTTTTTCTAGTTAATTATTAAGGCACAGCATAATTTTTTTTCAAATAAATAAGCTTACTCGTTGAAGAACGCATAATATATGATGTTTTATGATTCACCAATGGGTATGGCTACTGTGTTACCCTGTATTGTACTGGGATTCCAAAAAGGTTGTGGCCGATCACAATGGCTCACTCGCTTTGGCTCGAATCCAGTCTGTGCCTAATGTTTGTTGTCTCTGCAAACGTTAAAGGGACATGCCCAGGTCTGAAATCATCAAAAATCGGTGATTTTATTTTAGCCTAATAATATGACCATATGATGTAAACATGTCCATAGACTAGAACTGCAAAAGTTTTTAAATTTTTCTGCTGCGCATTCACCAGTTAGGCTAGATATAGAGACTAAATTCACGTATTTCTTATTTTTGACATGGTCATAATTAGTCAATAATTAGAAATCAGGAATTTCGTCTCTATATCTAGCCTAACTGGTGAATGCGCAGCAGAAAAATTAAAAAACTTTTGCAGTTCTAGACTAGGGACATGTTTACATCATATGGTCATAATAAGAAGACAAAATAAAATCACCGATTTCTTGATGATTTTAGACCTGGGCGTGTCCCTGAAGGCCTGCAGCGCAGTGCTCACCGTGGTATCCATTATTCTATAAAGAGTAGGGCAAATTCAAAACGCTTGGCTTCTTGTTTTTCGCGATATTGTCACTATGTGCGGCGATGTGAATCAATTTTCATTGTCTCAGGTTAAAAAGATTGCAGCGTAGATTGGAAATGGCCTCCAATGCAAGAGAAAATGTTACAAAATGCCAACACTAAACTGGATGTATTTATTCACAAAATACAATCCTACTTTGGTTCTCTCTGCTTCCACGACTGATCTATTTTTACCCGACGCCAGACAACGTTGAGGCGGGGGATTATGGTGATCCAATCCTTTCGTTTCGGGTACATATCTTGAAAATCCATGGGAGGATTTCTTTCACATTGCACACACCCTACCCTTTGGGTGGTGTAGATGTGCCTTTTTCTGGTTTATGTACTTTGACCCACTTGAATGGCTGACCATCAGCCACAATTAACTTTAAAGAATGATTCAACTGCAAAACGCGCATGCCTGGGACAGTCAAGTGTAGGCCAACAGTAGCCTATTGAATACAGATTGACGGCATTAATATAGCCACTGAACTGATTACAAGATACTACTCAAACCAGACATTGATCCAATGCTTTTTTGATGCTAGGCCAACGGCTGCGACGCTGGCCCAGCATTGAACCAACATTGAATAAATGTACAATGTTTGAGAGAAAGTCCTCCTGCATGTCAATACAAGCTTGGGTCAAGCAGTTTCAACATCCCCGCAGTAATACAGTCAGTTTGTTTGTAAGCCAGCGACCAAGTAGGGGTAAGGGCAAAGAGCTTTGAATTATAAACTCATAGATGTCACTCAACTATATATGAACTTGCTGTGATTTGAGAACTTGCTCTTAATGAGGCTTTGGGTATGAAACGCATATTTAGTATTAGTATGCAATAGGGACTTGGCCTACCCAAGGGCACTATTGCCTTCTGGGGGACCCTTGTCCCGCGAATTTTGACAGTTGACCACACCTTTAATATGCGTGATATCTGGCGAACCGTGCCAGAAAGGTAGACCATTAGTACAAAACAAAATTTGGAATTCAAGGTAGGAATATGCCTTGAATAATGTCAACTCGATCAAATTCGAACTTGCTGACTATCAGCCATAATTAACCCCTGTCCTGCTATGCCTGGATATATACGGGGCTAAGGATGTCAAAGATCAATACAAATATCACTTAATTTTGATAAAATAGTTTTTAATAGATGCTTTGTTGATCAAATAATTTAATTTTAGACATGTCTATTTTTCATAAATAGTAATATTTTTCGTTATTTGAAGCTGGAAATTGCATAGCAATTCTAGCTTCAAATGACGAAAAATACAATTAAAGCAATTCAGCAGGACAAGGGTTAATATGCCTGCTATCTGGGGCCAGTTTCTGGATCATACTTAAGTAAAAAGTGTTAAATTTGTACTTAAGTACGTTACAGAAACCGGCCCCTGCGGCCGGTTTCTGCAACGTACTTAAGTACAAAATTAAGTGGGCTGGTTTACGTAACATACTAAAGTAAAAAGTTTACTTTTTTCTTAAGTACGTTATAGAAATCGGCCGCAGGGTCCAGTTCCTGTAACATACTTAAGTACAAATTTAACACTTTTACTTAAGTATGATACAGAAACTGGCCCCTGGTCAAGCATGTCAGTGGTTGAAGGAAGTTATGGCGATATGGCCTGAAAAATGTAAACTTATAAAATTCAAAATGGCCGGCTGTCGTCCATAATTAACTTTATATGCCTGATATCTGGCAAATAGTAGGAGTAGTAAATCATTGCTTTACGTCACTTTTCGGCACAAAAGGTCTTTTAAGTGACATTGTAATACGATAAAAACGTTGTGTGAGAGCAGATACACAATGAAGATCGGACTGTGAAGATCATTCTTCTAGGACTATGGTGGGAGGCTTGTTTTCATTGGTGGTTTGACATGATATTTCAAATCTTGGCACTGTAGTTCCTATGGTAGTCTTGCTGTGCTTTTGCTTAGGTTTTGATTCATGTGCGGATATAATCCCCTGATAAAGCACTTGCATGGTAATATGACCAGATGCAATACCTGAGATAGAGGATCGATCAATAAAATCTCCACTATCCATAGTTCCACACGTGTATATAAAAAAGTAGCGGCCGAGAAGGCGAGTACTTCATCTTAATTTAAGGAACTCATCATTTCATGAGAAATCTGACACGAATGGCGGCCATCTTGGATTTTTCACGCAAAATGCAATGTCTAAAGTTATTGCTGACCACATCATTAGATCAGGCATACCTGAAAACCCTACAGTGGACACCAAAATCATGAAGCTGCTCCTATTCTGTCGAAAATTGTGGCAAATTAAAGTTTGACGTTCACCAAATGGCGGCCATTTTGAATTTGTCCAATTTTTAGATCGCTCAAGGATATCCTCTTGATATCCGGCAGATACACATTATAGATCCCATGAGGGTGTGGAATCCATTGAAAAAAAATCTTTAACAGTCAGTGCAGGGTACAGCTTGATGACTGCCTGACTATTGTAGTCAATTGATGAGATGAAATGATGTACAGATGATGAAGTGAGGATGGGGGTGATAGGGCATGGTGGGTTATTGAGAGCGTTATTGGCAAAACGTGCCAGACAGCTAAACCACTACTATAAAACAAAATGTCCGTTAGGTTATAGTATATTTATATTTATGGTAATTATGTTAAAAAGGTATTGAAGACTTATTTTAACTCCGCTTTAATAATTGTATCGCAATTAAACATCACAATAACAGTAAATAGTAACAATGCTAGCGTTTCTAGGCCTAATTTAACTGATGATGATTATTTGACTCCACCTGTTTCTCTGTCCAAAATACATAAAACAACTGCAGTATTTTTATTTTCTCTGAAAAAAACCCGTATAATTTAAACATAATAAAAGATTTGAAAAATTGATATAGTACACTACACTGAATAAACAGGATGGTGCACTGCCTTAAAGTTCATTATGTTCATTATGCGTCAGCTATCATTCTGAAACGTGTGTTAAAACACACTACACAGATTGAATTACTGTAGGGATTTAGAAGCGGCAGATCGCTCAGCCATATTGCATGGGGACCCTGGTGCAGTGGTTAAATTAGCTGCCTGCTTGGAAAGTTGGTGATTGCGTTTTCGTCCGCGCTCTGCCATTCAAATTTCAAAATGTTTAATTACATAACCAAAACTTATAAAAAGACATTTCTTTTAAAATTTAATTATGTAATTAAATATTATGTATACAAATATAAGAATATTTAATATCAATACTAATTAGGCCTATATTTGAAACAGACCCAGAAAACGGCGGGTTGTGGAATTTTATTTTTTTAATTATATATTTTTTTTTACAATTTCATAAAGTGTTTCATCTAGCCATTTCTAGCATATGGCTGCGCCATGCTTTCCTCCTTTAGTGTTATGTTGCCATATGCTGCTCTTCTTCAAAAATAAATATTTAGAAGTCGCCTTTAAACTATAATTGCCACACCGCATTCAACCCACCCAGGCCATCGTGACGGCTTAAGCTTATATTAAAAAAAACCTTGATATATGCCCATTCATTAGTTGGTCGCGCCTTCACATCTATGACGTAATATCTGATGACGCTCCTCGATAATTACACACTTAATTTATTGTGGTACTAACTCTTATTCGAGAAATGGGTATTGGAAATGTCTGACCGGAATAGTTGTGTTAAGGATTAGCTACATACCCCCTAATTCAGATTAAAAACATGTGGCCTATATTTACCTCTCACTGCATAATCGGTGATTACAGGTGATATGTCCATCGATCTTAGCGTCACAAAAGAAGAAATGTGGTTTACCAAAATTAAGAAATATATTTGCAAAACACCTCCGTAGAATCGACCTGATTAAAAAATCCAAATAACGAGGGTGGCTTATTATAAAAAATTTACTGCTACATATAGCCACACTGCAGCAAGTGTTCTCTTATGGACGCACCATTAGATATCTTGGGGGGGGGGGGCTAGAGTTTTTGTTGCTTGCAAACTTTTTTTTTTACCTCCTAGAAAAAACAATATTTTTTTTTTGGCGATCAACGTCCGACAATTTCTTTTTTAATGTTTCGTCGAAGAATTTTGTTGTTGTACGTTTTCCCTATTATGTACGTTACCATTTAGTGTTTTTTCTGGTCAACATATTTTTCATCAATTTCGACAACAAACTTTTTTTCTGTCCACATTTTCAACAAACTTTTTTTCTGACTTTTGTGGCGACTAACTATTTTTTTCAATTTTTTTCTAGGCGTCCCCCCCCCCTCCCCAGATACCAAATGGTGCGTCCCTTATGACTATTGATAAAGAAGTAAATGTGTTGTATATATGACATATATACAATTTGGAACATGACTTCTGTCGGGACTGATGCGCATTTAACAGCATATTATTATGTTGGATTTGTTATAAAATGTTAAAATAACGTAATATGTTTATAATATAGGCCTATTCATATGATAAGTCAAAACATGCTTTGTTACAAAAACAAAAAGTCTCATTACGAAGAGAAAAAATCTTCTAAAACAGTAAATAAAAGACCAGCCAATACACTGGGTTTGTTCTCATTGGTTTAAAATCTGCCACGTTGATCTAAATTAATCCTTTTAGCCCTCACGATGCATTAAAGCATTATTTCACATCACTGAAAACAGACTTAATTTTCCTACAATTAGGGGTTTTAGAACGAAAATTTCCATGGAACTGGTTTACCAATATGTGGTAATTTTCTTGATTTTTTAAACCACATCATGTCATCTTCATCCACTACAAGTCGTGAATTGCGACAGCAATTCGCGGCTTGTAGTGGATGAAGATGACAATGGTAAAGTCAGGCCTGAAAGGGTTAACCCAGTCAGCGCTGGAATCGGCTTTAGATGTCAGATTCTGACGTATAAAGTCGATCCCCGGGCTTAAAGAGTAAAACATATACTGGATGCAGGCTTAAACAAATATATTGGATGTAGACCCATAACATAACCCATAACTGAGACATTTATGATGATTTCAAATTGAAAATAACCCTTTGGTCTCTTAAAAATATTGGTTAAACTGGTGTAAAACTATAGGGACTGAGAAACACTGGCAAGCTACGAAGCAGTCCGCTAGGCTATGTCAGCTGCTGACGCCAGGGCAACCTTAGTTAAGCTTATAAATAACATAAATAAGAAGTACTCAAATCTATATATCACGTAGCAGTTTGAATTTGTAGGTAGTTTTATATTACTCCCCTGCTATATACCATGTTGGAAAAAAAGGGTGAGTTAAACATCCTCCATATTTTCTCAGGACATACATTTAAAGATGGCGATATGTCTAGCTGACTGATTTGATGATAAAGGAAATTCAATTCATCTATCTTGTCGTTCATTAGCGAGTGCTTTTTGCATGGATTTACAGGCCTATACACAGGACAGATTCATTTATTGCAAATAGTGCTCATCTAAAATAGACTAAAAAAATTTATAAAATTATTATTGCTGTTTGGCTATGTCTTAGGTGTAAAACTTTGTAAATTTAATGTTTTTCACAACCTATCTAGCCCGAAGGTTATCATAGGCCCCACTATAGCTTCGATCAGATGTAATATTGAATCCTTTAAAACTCTCAAATATTTTTATTTTAACCAAGAGACCAAAGGTTGTTTTCTATTTGAAATCAGCATAGATGTCTTAGTTGGCACTTCATTTGAATACATATGTTATGGGTCTGTGGCCATTATTAACTCTTTCAGTGTGGGATTCGTCTTTAGATGTCAGAATCTTAACCCTTACAGTGCAGGGATAGACTCGAGTCATCAGAATCTGACGTCTGTAGACGTCAGATTCTGACAACTAAAGTCTATCCCTGCACTGTAAGAGTACAAATATTTCTATTGGTCGTAGACCCATAACATAGGTATTCAAATGAATCAGAAAAAGCTGACTAAGACATTTATGATGGTTACGAATTGAAAAAAAACCTTTGTTCTCGATGGATTTTACAAAAAGAATTCAGTGCTTTAAGGGTTAAAGTCGATCCTTGGGCTGTAAGGGTTAGCAATCGTACAACAATTCCACCAAGCATAGCAGCGTGGTAGTGTAGCTCGAGATTAAAAAAATTTACGCCCAATGATGTTGTGCATGACCTCCAAAGATAGTGCTCCAAAATGTCCGAACACACTTATATTATATGATGTGCATTAATCATGTAATGACTATATGGTTATAACAATTGCCACTCTAAACCAACATCACCTTAGTGAATCATGATAACCTACATAACTATAATTAAACATGTCCGCATCAACCTGATATTTATCCAATACAGGCTGTAGGACAGTTAACGGAATGTTCTGGTACATCTTCATGTATTTAGTTACATTCTCGGGGCCCACGTTTTTCTCAGGGAAGTTTTCGGTGAGATGTTCCGCTTTAAGGCGCGGCAGGATGTGACCTAGATCCGATCCCAATGTTTCCAGGCGACCTATGTAGTCGTAGTGGATGAGGCAAGGCTGACACAGACTCTGAAAAAAATAAAAGCGACTTATGTTGACTTGGCTATTTTAAAAATTAAATTTATTTGAAGTTATATAGCCTACTAATCTAAAAAAAAATTCAAACAAATCGTTTTTTTAAAGCACTGGAAAAGACTAAACTAATTTTATACTGCCATTTAAACAAGAGTGAGTGCATTATACAACACTTCTACACAAATACCCACCGTCTCCGACCAACCATATGAAAGACATCGCCCTCAATTGGTGTCTTAGAGTGAGGACATCGGGGGTTAACCTGCAGCACAGATTGCCTTCCCGACGCTAGGCCGACGGCATCATCATATGGCCCAATTCTGTGCTTACATTAAAGGGACTCAATCAGGCTGAACTCATCAATTTAAGCCTGATTGAGTCCCTTTAAACCATCCCTTAGGTGTACAAATAGTATGTTTGGGTTTTCCCTGAATTCTTATAAATATTGCTAAAAAAATGTTTCCAAAAATCTGACAATTTTGCAAAAAAAATTATAATGTGCCGGATACACTGCTTCATACAGAACAAAAAAGCCTAAATTGGTGTCATCCCACATGTTATGTTAAGTAACGTTATATGTCAATGAATAAAAACAACATTCGTTAGATTAGGGTTTGATAACATCTGAAATTCTGAAGCTAGATATCATAACCTGTCTATTAAAAAAAAAAATACGCCTATATTTTTTGCAACATGAATAACTCCCATGTTGATTTAATGGTGGCCCACAGTCTGCGATGCTGGACCAACATTCAATCATTAAATCAACATTGTTTGTGATAAAGCACAAATTTAGATAATTTCCATGCATCGTGTATTTTACTGATGGTTATAAAACCGTGTTGCAAATAACTTTTCGAATGACCTGCCCAGTAAACACGATACATTGAACCATTACCAGATTAACTTACATTCCCTGCATAAATGTACTGGTTAAACTTGTCAGATTGATTTACCTTCACCACATTAATTTACTGGTTAAATGGACCTAACTTGTCAGAATACCTTACTTTCACTACATGTATTGACACAGACAGAGTCTTCCACAAGGGTGTGGAGAAAGCTATTGACCCAATATTAGTGTTTATGCGGGGAGCAATCTATTCGAAAAAATCTATTCGAAATTAGCTCACATCTTAAAGCTATATTTTCATGTAAAGTGTTTGGATTCAGTATCACACCTGACACTATAGTGGTCCTCGCATAATGCTGAGAGCAAGACGGGTGGTGAAGAACATTACATTTACAATGTTTTACACCTAAGAAATAGATAAACATAAATAATAATTTGAATACATTCCATTCAGGAATTAGTTTTATTTGATAGTCTAGCTGACATTCTTACTGTGATAATTCATTTTTTATTTATGTTCTTTTTAAAGCAGCCCCTTGGGATGACATCAATTTTGGTTTTACTTCCGCACTGGAGTAGTGTATCCCACGGATCATGTTTTTATTTTTTTCAGAATTTTCATATTTTTACAAATATTTTTAATCAACATTTCTATGAAACCAGAAGAAACCCAAACAAACTATTTGTATACCTGATGGACGACTGAATGTTTTCACAGCATTGGGCCACATGCTGATGGCATCGGCCCAGCGTTGGGTAGACAATCAGTGCTGCATGTGTGTCCTCCCGTGTCCTGACTATGAGACACCAATTATCCCCCAATTAGCGGCGACGGCTCTGATCTTACCGTCTGATACGTGGGAATATGTGATGGAAAGTGCTTAATATTGCTGACTTGTTTTGTTTACATGGCAATATACGACCTGGAAATACAACTATTTCGCTCTTTTTCGGTGCTTTAAAATTGTTTTTTGACTTTTTCGTATTTTTAGCTAAGATCAGTAGGCTATATAGCTTCATATAAATTAAATTTTCAAAATTGACAACATTGAAAATGTCTCATCCCAAGGGGTCCCTTTAATGTATATATACTCCAATACAGCATCATTCACCATGGAATTTTTAAAGTTTTTTTTTAGTATATTCTTGATCAGCACCACTTTATATGATAAATAAATCTGTCCTGTGCATAGGCCTGTAAATCCATAAAGAACATAACTAAATGATGGACCATAATAGGGGAATGATGACAACTACTCAAAAAACAGTCAAATGAGACATCTAGAAATATCGCCATCTTAAAACGGGAGACGTCAGTCCAATATGGAAGATGTTTAACACACATTTTTTAATCATATTGTATAATTTACAGGTGATGATAGTGTTTTGTCTAGCTCCCAACATTATGACAATATATTTTTTGGTGTAATATTGAATTCAAAACTTTTATGCAAAAGCATAGGTTTAACTTTTTAAATCAGCCTGGAACATGATAAGTGACGAAGATGAGTCCCTTTTACCAGTAAATTCATGTGGTGAAGATATCTCAAACTTGAATATTTAACGATTGGTAAAAAAACACACTTAAAATTGCTGATGAAACATTTGAACTTCGAATAACGATTCAAACACTAAACTGGTCAAAATGGACTTAACTATCATCTCAACGTTTAACCCTCTCAGCTGTCATCATACATTAGACGTATCAAGAAGGAATTAAAATATTTACAATAGCCGAAGACCCATAACATAGGAGTTCAAATGAGGCGGAAAGAGCTAACTAGGTCATTTATTATGATTTCAAATTGAAAAAAACCTTTGGTTTCCATGGTTTATGCACAAATATGTCAGTGTTGTATGAGTTAAGATTGTCCCAGTGCTGTATATGATACTGTTCACTATAAAGAACATTGAAACAACACTGGGTGTCTGTTTTGCTGGGGATTTTCTTACCTGAAACGTAGACCAGTGAAAGTCATGTGTGTCAGGTTGTACCTGTCAACAGCAAACAGTACATTATAATACATTTTCTTTTCGATTAGCCTATACAGTAATACCATATGCAAAGGCGAACTCGAAGGGCAGCGTGTAAAATTAAAAAACTGTTAAATTTTTTTGATGCGTGTCGCCGGTTTTAGCGCATGTTTTTGTTTGGGAAATCCAAGCAAATTAAGTCACCACATTCTGGTCCTGGAACAAGGAAAAATGCCTCAAATTTTGTGTCAGTTTTCGCGTTTGTCGTCGCTTCACTCATCACGTGCATATTCACGCTCGCGTGTTTTGATTTGATATAAAAGATATAAATGTAAATTAATTACATTGGTTTTGCTGCACAACACTAGGTCTGTTTTCGCTATGAGGCGAAAACGAATGCCTCCCCTGCAATAAGTGACGCATTATTACTACACTGATAAAAAAAAAATCGATATTTTCTCGAAAATCATTAAACCGTGACCAAAACATTTCTATTTCGTGGGCAGACGTGTAATAGCCTACATATAAAATCACGAATTATTAGGACCAGTGTTCACAAGATCGCAAAAAATTAAAAGCGAATGCCATGTTTAACGCTAACGCTGACGAGTCATTCGGACCAGCGGTTTATGATACAATGCGCTCACAAGGTTTGCAAAACCCAAAAATGGTCGTGATTCACTGAACCGTGACGGAAAATTCCCATATAGACACCAGGGAGGTAAGGGCTTACTTACAAAATCATGTCCTCCTTAATGGCGTATCTGACAAAGGGACGGTGCTGAGCGGCCGACCAGACTAATCGCTCAATTGGCTTTTAAAAGCTGCTATTGATCTGGATTAAATAGCAGCTTGTGGAAGATGATTCCAATCGGGTATAGTTTTGTTAATGTCCATGCATTAACCAATGTTGGATCGATGTCTTGTGTCTGCTGGGAGTCGACATCCCCAGATAAAATACATGTATGTAAAAAGAGCATGATGAGGCCTAAGCGAGGCCTACCCGGCAATTAAAAAATGGTTTGTAAAACATTGTAAATCATAGTTTATATGACATGGGTGGTAAGGATGTAAACATAGATCTATCCTATGTATAATACTTACCACATATTTCAGAAATTCAGTAAATGATATTGTGGTCATGTTCTCGAGTTTTCCCAGGTCGTTTTTCTTGAAATATTCCTGTAATAAAATCAAATAATCACTAAATGTATGTCTCTAGCGGAAAATTGTGAGGCCCATTCAGCAGAATCACAATTCCCATTATCTAAATATAGGTAGGCTATAATATGGAGTCCCATTTCCTCCCCACACATGCATTGAATTCCCTCAACCCTTACATCGTGGGGATCGACTGTAGTCGTCAAAATCTGACTGCTATAGATGGCAGATACCAAGTGGGGAATGTTGCCTCTGCTAATCTGGGAAACAATATCAATCGTCCAAAATCGAATGTGTCAATGGACGATATTAAATGTCCCAATGGAGAAAAGTGATGCAAGTCAGAAATAACTGAGCACAAAATTGTTTATTCCATTTTCCCAACCATTTACATAGATGTTGTGCGCTGTGACTCAACCCTTGACCTTTTCACTACCATACATGACGGAAATTTCCGTCGTCATTCGTCAATGAACGTAACCATAAAATGACACAAATTTTCGTCAAATATATACTACATTTATGTATTTTTTGTCATTTGAAGCTGGAAATTGCGTTAGCAATTCCAGCTTTAAATGACGAAAAATAGAACTCATACACCAGTATATCTGGATCCTGGCATGCACTCCGGCCTGGAAGTCAAAGGGTTAATGCGCTGAATATTTTGTATATAAATCATGGAGACTAAAAGTTTCCAAATTTTTTATTTTTATTTTTTATCATAACAATTTATTCATCATAAATGTCTTAGTTAGCTCTTTCTGATTCATTTAATAAAGTATGTTATGGGGCTACGATCATTATAAATATTTTTACTCTTACTCGACTTTTGATGTCAGAATTTGACGTCTACGAACGATTCTGACCTCTAAAGTCTATCCCCGCACTGTAATGGTTAACATTTCTTAATTATGAGAGCGAAGTTACAAGGCAACAGCCAGGTATATCAAAGTTATCTGCAAGCCCGGCCATCCCACCAGGGATTGAGCCTAGATCACAAAAACATCGAAACTCTATCAAGACCACATTAGAAGTGAGACAGGCAGAGCGACTAAAGAGTTAGCAATGTTTGGTGAGATAAAAAAACCTGCAAAATTTCTCAAACAACGGCTCGGAGACGAGCCAGCATTGGCCGCTGTTAAGCCAGGACCAGGCCAAACTTTGCGCCACCGTCCCAGAAAGAGACCATGAGACCAGGTATGATCAGCCAGGCTTGACAAAGTGCCAACCGGAATAGGTCCATCACTGGCCAAAGATCATAATGATAGACTGGAAATCAGCCAATATCCAGTCCCACCACCAGCACTGGCTGATCCCATCTTGTGTACGGCCCATCGAGAAAACCATGCAGAAGCAGACACTGGTCTTCGAGAACGACAATTGATCAACACCAGCCTGCACCCAGTCCACTGGACACAGTAGGTACATAAGATGTAAAATTCCACAGCAGGTGATTATTCGCCAACCTATTAAGCTCCAGGGCCGGAATAAACCACCCTGAAATAGGCACTATTAAAGTGAATTGCAGCAGACTCTTACGAAAATTTTGATTAAAGCCCAGGGCTAGAGTCTGCCCTTATAAATGTAACTTTTATTTCAACATGCTCCCGTGAAATGTTTAACTTTTCTGGAAAGTGTCTCAAAACACATTCTCAGTGAGTTTTCTGCATTTCTGCGTTTTCGTGAGCAACAGTAAAAGTTCTCAACAAACAAATAAAAAAACATCGATAATAAAAGCAAGCACTGGAAACAAGACATCTTTGACGATTCAGGCGTAACACATTTTTACCATCCAGCTTTACCTTGCATTTTTGTCTAAATTATCCTACGATTTTTAATCAGTATATCAGCGGCACTCTCCTGAGTCGATCTTGAAATATAATCTCATAGTTAAGTCCACTCATAATAAGGAGCAACCATTGCTTCAGAAATGCTCTTCTCATATACTTTGTCTGGGGCCGTTTTCTGAGACGATTTTAAGTATTGTATATTGCTCCACACTGAATCGTACCCTGATGACATCGCAAGGCTCTGACACTGTGACCTCCATTTTTAAATGTAATAGTTCTAATACGATCAAAAGTTTACTCCTGCTGAAAATGGCCTTGGGTTTAAAGGCCCTTGAAATATTTTACTCAATTTCATGGCATCCGAGTTTTTTGGTAGGCAGTGTGAGTGTAGTTTTACACGGCTGGTTGTGGAAACAAAATGCCCAGTTATACCGGTAACTGAATCGAAAGTGCTCTCCGAAATGATATAGCAACACATTTTCTAGCAATGCAATTAGCGTAATGAGGGACATCCTAACACAAATATAATCACTTGAAAAGTGATTATAGCTGGTATTGAATACCAGCTGAGTACAGGGGCAGATCCAGAGTTTTGAAGCAATGTAGGTTTGTAATTATGTCACTCGCCTGTTATTCTTTCGCGGACCTTAGCGCTGTAGGTATCTCTGTTAATGACTTTACTTCACTCACCCGTATTCTGTCGCGGACCTTAGCGCTGTAGGTGTCTCTGTTAATGACTTTACTTCACTCACCCGTATTCTGTCGCGGACCTTGGTGCTGTAGGTATCTCTGTTAATGACTTTACTTCACTCACCTGTATTCTGTCGCCGACCTTGGCGCTGTAGGTGTCTCTGTTAATGACTTTACTTCACTCACCCGTATTCTGTCGCAGACCTTGGTGCTGTGGGTATCTCTGTTAATGACTTTACTTCACTCAGCCGTATTCTGTCGCGGACCTTGGCGCTGTAGGTATCTCTGTTAATGACTTTACTTCACTCACCCGTATTCTGTCGCGGACCTTGGTGCTGTGGGTATCTCTGTTAATGACTTTACTTCACTCACCCGTATTCTGTCGCGGACATTGGCGCTGTAGGTATCTCTGTTAATGACTTTACTTCACTCACCTGTATTCTGTCGCAGACCTTGGTGCTGTGGGTATCTCTGTTAATGACTTTACTTCACTCACCCGTATTCTGTCGCGGACCTTGGCGCTGTAGGTATCTCTGTTAATGACTTTACTTCACTCACCCGTATTCTGTCGCGGACCTTGGCGCTGTAGGTGCCTCTGTTAATGACTTTCCTTCACTCACCCGTATTCTGTCGCAGACCTTGGTGCTGTGGGTATCTCTGTTAATGACTTTACTTCACTCACCCGTATTCTGTCGCGGACCTTGGCGCTGTAGGTATCTCTGTTAATGACTTTACTTCACTCACCCGTATTCTGTCACGGACCTTGGTGCTGTGGGTATCTCTGTTAATGACTTTACTTCACTCACCCGTATTCTGTCGCGGACCTTGGCGCTGTAGGTATCTCTGTTAATGACTTTACTTCACTCACCCGTATTCTGTCGCGGACCTTGGCGCTGTAGGTATCTCTGTTAATGACTTTACTTCACTCACCCGTATTCTGTCGCAGACCTTGGTGTTGTGGGTATCTCTGTTAATGACTTTACTTCACTCACCCGTATTCTGTCGCGGACCTTGGCGCTGTAGGTATCTCTGTTAATGACTTTACTTCACTCACCCGTATTCTGTCGCGGACCTTGGTGCTGTGGGTATCTCTGTTAATGACTTTACTTCACTCACCCGTATTCTGTCGCGGACCTTGGCGCTGTAGGTATCTCTGTTAATGACTTTACTTCACTCACCCGTATTCTGTCGCGGACCTTGGTGCTGTGGGTATCTCTGTTAATGACTTTACTTCACTCACCCGTATTCTGTCGCGGACCTTAGCGCTGTAGGTGTCTCTGTTAATGACTTTACTGAAGTAAGCGCTGGCCAGTCTCTCCAGCGGGTGCCGGACAAACATAAACTTGAAGTAATCTGTCGTGGTCATCTGTAACTTAGTGTCACCCCCGTACAGAATGTGGCTGAAGCCGTAGCGCTGCAAATCCCTAAAATAAAAACACAAAACATAAATTTTAAACCAGTTTGGCTCTTATAAGGGCGGGGTCCCTGGTGCAGTGGTTGCAGCTGCCTGCTTGGAAAGTCGGAGATCATGGGTTCGAATCCCACTCTGGCCTTCAAATTTCAATGAAGCAAAATGCTTCTTCCCCAGTCACTCATTATATTGATTCAATATTGTGTGGAACCTCCGTGACCGAGAGGTAGCGTACTCGACCTCAGACCACAAAGGCTCGAATTTCGAATCCTGTGTCTGGAGGGCAGTGTCATCTCATTCATCTCACCATCCTGAGGAGGTTATCCTGGCTAGGTTGAGGGCCGGCCCCGATGGCTCCTTTGTATCGACTGGGGCTTGTAACTGGGGGGTACCAGGTTCGAATCCCGGTCGGGTCTGATATTTGTCATCGTGGTTGTGCATATAGTGTTCCAAACGGTTCAAAGGCATGGAGTGTACAGTGCTGCCTATTGTACTGTGCACCATAAAAAACCCTCGAAGTCATTCGAAATAAGTGTAGGGCAGAGTCCAGGCTTGGGGCTTCCTTCTGTCGCGATATTGCCATGATTGTGCAGAAAGCGACGTGAAGTAATATTCATATACATATATATATATGGCTGGGTTCAGCGTTTATGTGCACAAAGGTGGCCTAAAACCACATTCATTTCATAGGCTCTGACATTCTATCCTGCAATCAAGTGTCAATTAAAACATGACACCAGAGTTAGTCATACTATGCTGCAGAGACGGATCCAGGATCTCGAAAACGGAGGGGGTCCGGGGTATTTTTTTTTCAATAATATCGACATATAAAAATGTTTTTTTCTGTTCTCGACTGACAGATTAGTTTATTCCAGAGTAATTTTCACCCACTTAAACATGTTAAAGTTGTGTCTCGCTAACCCTGATCTATACTCCGCCCTGTCACCCTCCTGTCCCTGGTCTTAGCCTCCCCTGGTCTATATACTCTGCCCTCTCACCCTCCTGTCCCTGGTCTACACCCTGCCCTCTCACCCTCCTGTCCCTGGTCTACACTCCACCCTCTCACCCTCCTGTCCCTGGTCTACACTCCGCCCTCTTACCCTCCTGTCCCTGGTTTACACTCCGCACTCTCACCCTCCTGTCCCTGGTCTACACTCCGCCCTCTCACCCTCCTGTCCCTGGTTTACACTCCGCACTCTCACCCTCCTGTCCCTGGTCTATACTCTGCCCTCTCACCCTCCTGTCCCTGGTCTACACTCCGCCCTCTCACCCTCCTGTCCCTGGTCTACACTCCGCCCTCTCACCCTCCTGTCCCTGGTCTACACTCCACCCTCTCACCCTCCTGTCCCTGGTCTACACTCCACCCTCTCACCCTCCTGTCCCTGGTTTACACTCCGCACTCTCACCCTCCTGCCCCTGGTCTACACTCCACCCTCTCACCCTCCTGTCCCTGGTCTACACTCCGCCCTCTTACCCTTCTGTCCCTGGTCTACACTCCGCCCTGTCACCCTCCTGCCCCTGGTCTACACTCCACCCTCTCACCCTCCTGTCCCTGGTCTATACTCTGCCCTCTCACCCTCCTGTCCCTGGTCTACACTCCGCCCTCTCACCCTCCTGTCCCTGGTCTACACTCCGCACTCTCACCCTCCTGTCCCTGGTCTACACTCCGCCCTCTCACCCTCCTGTCCCTGGTCTACACTCCGCCCTCTCACCCTCCTGTCCCTGGTCTACACTCCGCCCTGTCACCCTCCTGTCCCTGGTCTACACTCCGCCCTCTCACCCTCCTGTCCCTGGTCTACACTCCGCCCTCTCACCCTCCTGCCCCTGGTCTACACTCCACCCTCTCACCCTCCTGTCCCTGGTCTACACTCCGCACTCTCACCCTCCTGCCCCTGGTCTACACTCCACCCTCTCACCCTCCTGTCCCTGGTCTACACTCCGCACTCTCACCCTCCTGCCCCTGGTCTACACTCCACCCTCTCACCCTCCTGCCCCTGGTCTACACTCCACCCTCTCACCCTCCTGTCCCTGGTCTACACTCCGCACTCTCACCCTCCTGTCCCTGGTCTACACTCCGCCCTCTCACCCTCCTGCCCCTGGTCTACACTCCACCCTCTCACCCTCCTGTCCCTGGTCTACACTCCGCCCTCTCACCCTCCTGTCCCTGGTCTACACTCCGCCCTGTCACCCTCCTGTCTCTGGTCTTAGCCTCCCCTGGTCTACACTCCGCCCTCTCACCCTCCTGTCCCTAGTCTTCACTCCGCCCTGTCACCCTCCTGTCTCTGGTCTTAGCCTCCCCTGGTCTACACTCCGCCCTCTCACCCTCCTGTCCCTGGTCTACACTCCGCCCTGTCACCCTCCTGTCTCTGGTCTTAGCCTCCCCTGGTCTATACCCTGCCCTCTTACCCTTCTGTCCCTGGTCTACACTCCACCCTCTCACCCTCCTGTCCCTGGTCTACACTCCACCCTCTCACCCTCCTGTCCCTGGTCTACACTCCGCCCTCTCACCCTCCTGCCCCTGGTCTACACTCCGCCCTGTCACCCTCCTGTCCCTGGTCTACACTCCGCCCTCTCACCCTCCTGTCCCTGGTCTACACTCCACCCTCTCACCCTCCTGCCCCTGGTCTATACCCTGCCCTCTCACCCTCCTGTCCCTGGTCTACACTCCGCCCTCTCACCCTCCTGCCCCTGGTCTATACCCTGCCCTCTCACCCTCCTGTCACTGGTCTATACCCTGCCCTCTCACCCTCCTGTCCCTGGTCTACACTCCGCCCTCTCACCCTCCTGTCCCTGGTCTACACTCCACCCTCTCACCCTCCTGCCCCTGGTCTATACTCTGCCCTCTCACCCTCCTGTCCCTGGTCTACACTCCACCCTCTCACCCTCCTGTCCCTGGTCTATACTCTGCCCTCTCACCCTCCTGTCCCTGGTCTACACTCCGCCCTCTCACCCTCCTGTCCCTGGTCTATACTCTGCCCTCTCACCCTCCTGTCCCTGGTCTACACTCCGCCCTCTCACCCTCCTGTCCCTGGTCTATACTCTGCCCTCTCACCCTCCTGCCCCTGGTCTATACTCTGCCCTCTCACCCTCCTGTCACTGGTCTACACTCCGCCCTCTCACCCTCCTGTCCCTGGTCTATACTCTGCCCTCTCACCCTCCTGCCCCTGGTCTACACTCCGCCCTCTCACCCTCCTGTCCCTGGTCTACACTCCGCCCTCTCACCCTCCTGCCCCTGGTCTATACTCTGCCCTCTCACCCTCCTGTCCCTGGTCTACACTCCGCCCTCTCACCCTCCTGTCCCTGGTCTACACTCCGCCCTCTCACCCTCCTGCCCCTGGTCTATACTCTGCCCTCTCACCCTCCTGTCCCTGGTCTACACTCCGCCCTCTCACCCTCCTGTCCCTGGTCTACACTCCGCCCTCTCACCCTCCTGCCCCTGGTCTATACTCTGCCCTCTCACCCTCCTGTCCCTGGTCTACACTCCGCCCTCTCACCCTCCTGTCCCTGGTCTACACTCCGCCCTCTCACCCTCCTGTCCCTGGTCTACACTCCGCCCTCTCACCCTCCTGTCCCTGGTCTATACTCCGCCCTGTCACCCTCCTGTCTCTGGTCTTAGCCTCCCCTGGTCTATACCCTGCCCTCTCACCCTCCTGTCCCTGGTCTACACTCCGCCCTGTCACCCTCCTGTCTCTAGTCTTAGCCTGCCCCTGTATCTATACTCACCTCCACCTGTCGTTCTGTCTGCCCTTAGAGATGGTGTTCCACTTCATCCACTCCATCCGCTCAGCCTGCTGCTGTACAGAGAGCCTCTTAAACACGGCGTACCAGCTGGTCGTGCTAATCTTCCCTACGTCACAGTAAACAATGCGGGCATAGTGATCTATCACACCCGTCACCTCATTCAGCAGCAGGTGTCTGAAAAAAATAACTAAATAAATAAATAAATAAATAAATAAATAAATAAATAAATAAATAAATAAATAAATAAATAAATAAATAAACCGAAATATTTATATATTTTTTTAATAATGATAATGATAACAAAAAAGGGGAAAAATGTTCTTATTTATCAAATGCATGTTTAAGTAGAATATAAATGAACATTTATATTTCAATGGATTAGACCACTATAATTTTATACGATTTTCCTTACAAAATATGTGATCCATATATACAAATTAAAAGGTCAACATACGTGTGGTGTGTAGTGGTGTAATACCCCATATTCAACTGCTCACACACACGCTCCCTCTGGTGGTTGATTTTCCTCTGTATGACGTCATTGTCTGTGACGTCATCTGAGTAAAAACACACAGAACAGCTCAAATCTTTATAGGGGCATCTTCTTATGTCAATTTTTTTAAGATCTTCCCCTCCCCCCACGGAGTGCGGGAGCATCTATGTGTTTGATCTTGCTGAATTTGTATCCTGTCTTCTGCGACCAGATGGATGACTTACTGTCCATGATCGATTAGTGTCGTCATGTGTCATACGGAATACAGCGTTAGCTCATCGGTGTCGGTTCGATCACTGAAGTTAAGCAACACCGGGCCCGATCCATAATTGGATGGGTGACCGCCTGGGACTACCAGGTGATGTATACACTAGGACATGCGTGCAGCGATGTTGTGTCGTGGGGCTCAGAGAACCACGTAAATCAGATGGTTCGTCTGACTGACCTAGAGTTGGACGTAAAAGAACCTCAATGGACGTAGCCGCAGTTTCCATCTGGCGAGACCCCAGGAAATCCACAATGTGTGAGTACTTGGCACATAAGGCGAATTTGCTTGGAATGAAAATAGCTTGATGCGCCTCAGTGGCAGCTCAGCTGTATATTTCCCAGGAGACTGAGTTGGAATTTGAATGATAACAGGCCTTGCTAAGTTACTCTCGAGCGCTCTGAACAGCCTCCAGTTGGATACATGTGCTATATAAGATTTCATTCATTCATTCATTCATTCATTCATTCATTCATTCATTCATTCATTCATGGTGCGCATAGGTAGGTATACGAACAATTTCTGCAAAGGCTGTGTATTCTTGGAGCATTCGGTCTTTTTTTATTTTGCTATATCTGAACATTGCCACGCCAACTGCCATGACGGACATCTTGTCCCTGACCACCCACCTTCTGGCAGCACACAGCGGTGGGGCTCTCGATGCTACTTTCCACACAGCCACAATGCATTTTCTGTATCATACCATCAGGGCCTGTATTCTCGTACAAGTTACAATATATCGTGGGCTTCTGATTGGTCGAGATGGGCATCTCGACCAATCAGAAGCCTACGATAATTCGTAATTTGTACGAGAATACGGACCCAAGCTTAGTTGGCGACACGTTTTGAAACTGAATGTATATTAACGTGGGGGTCCTGTTGCTACATTCTACACAAATGTGCAGCCACAGTACATTTTCAGTATTATACACTGCTGCCAGGGCCTCACATCCTTCTCTAATTTTTTGCCGTGGCAATGCCGTAAAGCTATGTAATAAAGTTAATATTTGTTCTTGATGGGAAATTTGGATACGGATTATTTATTGATGAAAATTAAATGGAGCAATGGCTCACCTGCTCTTTCGTTTTCACTGCTGATCATGACGTCATTATTGCTTTGCTTCTCATGTGTGCTTACTTCCGATGAGTCATGCGGCAGATGATAGATATCAGATGACGCCACGTAGTTCTGGTTTATTACCATGGTTACCGCGAGTAGAGTAACCATAGCCACCACCACCAGCAATTGTATGAAATACTAAAATAAACAGGAACATTTAAGGCATTTATCACCACCAAGCTCAAATTTAAATCTTCTATCGGGAATGTAATTTTAAATTTGTGTTTATTTTATATCAGAACAAGATTACAATCTCTCATCCCGCCTCGTTCGTTCATTCGTTCGTTTGTTAGATCGTTAGATTCCTTCATTTCCATTCATGCGTTGATTGATTGATTGATTGATTGATTGAATAATTGGTTGAATAATTGGTTGATTGACCGATTGATTGACTGATTAATTAATTGATTGATTGATTAATTGATTGATTGATTGATTGATTGATTGATTGATTGATTCATTTTATCATTGATTGATTGTTTCATTCATTCACTCATTCATTCATTCATTCATTCATTAATTCATTCGTATGTTCGTTCGTTCGCTCGTTCGTTCGTTCGTTCGTTCGTTCGTTCGCTCGCTCGTTCGTTCGTTCGTTCGTTCGTTCGTTCGTTCGTTCGTTCGTTCGTTCGTTCGTTCGTTCGTTCATTAGTTCGTTCGCTCGTTCGTTCGTTCGTTCGTTCGTTCGTTCGTTCGTTCGTTCTTTCATTCATTCATTCATTCATTCATTCAATTATTCATTCATTCATTCATTCATTCATTCATTCATTCATTCATTCATTCGTTCGTTTTTAATTGATTGATTGATTGATTAATTGATTGATTGATTGATTGATTGATTGATTGATTGATTGATTGATCGTTCAATTCATTCTTTCGTTCATTCATTCATTCGTTCATTCATTTTTGGGATTTCTATATATCATTCCACTTATCGTTATTTTACCTTATTACCCTAATAGAATGCCAAATTAATTAATTTAAATTTTGACTTGAAGCTGAAGTTGTGTATCACTACCGCGACCCACAACTTCAAGTGAGTGAAAATTACTCATACTTGTAGTAGATTGTCTTTCTTATGCCATTTTATTAGCAGATACCAAGGTTATAGGGGATTAAAATTATTTTTCAACATTTACAAGTTCTGATGCAAAAATTAACAAATATAAGTAACCTCCATCCACTTTCAGTTGTGGGTCGCGACTTAAAGTAGTAGTCAGGGCGTCAAACTGCGATATGTGCCTGGATAACACTTTCGCTATTTTTAGTACAAGATGGAGACCAATGTCAGGACATTATCTCACATCTCTAAATACCTGAACTAGGTGTCTCCAAGCTGAAATATAATTTTTAAGGTATTTTTTGAGCCTTTGAAATTATCACCCATTTTTACAATAATTCGTTGGTTTATCTAAGGTTAAACAAACTCCAGCCCAATACAACGTTTTCTAACATTCGAATGGGTGCAGAGATTGATTTGAAATTTTCACATCACATTCAAAATATGTCACAGGATCACATACATGTATAATTCAATTTGTTTAGACTAGATAACCTGTCGCTCACAATATGTTCTCTCTAAAGACCTTCCGTCGCGTTCCTACTTGATAATTATCACGTTGGCCCATATCGTGCTTTACAGTAGACAAGACTTGGTAGCCCCACTCAGGGAAATCAATCAGATTAGGTAGGGAGAATTATTAAGGTTTATTTACATTTCAAATGCCCATTTACCACCTTCTTGGTCAAGATCTCGATGTGTGCCTGTGACAAGGTGAAATAGACCTCCTGCGGCCTATAAGTGAAGTTGTCGCACTGCTGTGTAAAACGGCAGTGGTAATAGAAATATACGTACCATATTAGAAATTATAAAACACGGGTATTAACATCACAAACAACAAACAACAGTGGCGGCTCCAGGGGGGGGGGGGGGGGAGGAACGCTAAATTGGCTAAAATTTACCCAAAAAATCTTGGGAGACAAACCCCCAAAACCCCGGGCGTCCCCCCTTTCTACAGATCCTGGATCCGCCACTGATACAACAAAGGGACAAGTGCAATTAAAAGGACTGGCCCAGGCTAAAATCATAAAAAATCGGTGATTTTATTTCGGGTTCCTAATATAACCATATGATGTAAACATGTACATAGACTAGAACTGCACATTTTTATAATTTTTGTGCTGCGCATTCATCAGTTAGACTAGATATAGAGACGCAATTCCCGCATTTCCTATTTTTGACATGGTTGTCAATAATTAGAAATCAGGAATTTCGTCTCTATATCCAGCCTAACTGGTGAATGCGCAGCACAAAAATTAAAAAAAATTGCAGTTCTAGTCTATGGACATGTTTACATCATATGGTCATATTAAGAAGCCAAAATAAAATCACCGATTTTTAAATGATTTTAGCCTGGGCCAGTCCCTTTAACCATAGCCAAATCCTCATTGAGTTATTGCAAGTTCAATTGACGACAACTAAACCTCTGATATGGGCGACTTGTCTTAAGCCACAACGTGACCAGCGCAGGTGTCGCTTTATTGAAACATGTGAAAATATAAGAGAGTGTCATTTCACCTGGTTGCAGACAACCATCGGTCTATGGTTGTGCAAAATATGAAGTTGATCCACCAATGGGAAGATGCATCACCATGTCATATATACTTGTTCTATTATTGTAATATAACAAGAATGAAAATCTAAATGAAACACTGGCAATGCCTCACATGTGAAGCACCCCGGAGTTGGATGTGATCACACAATCCATATACAGCCCGAGAAACTTAAAATAGCGGAAAGTATATATAATTAAAAAGGGCTTGACGACACTTATCTGCCGAGATGGTCATGTAAGGCCTACAGCAAAAACAATACAATATGGCAATGAAACAAAATATTGTCTAAAAGATGACATGGATATGGGGGTGAGTAGCATATCGTGCAGGCACTGATGTTGTCCGTGGTAGCCTTGAAACAACCGGGAATAGTGTTAGACATTATGTCTCACACGTGGGATGGATGGAGTTACCCTTAGCTATTGTTATTATGGGGATTATCCGACCCGAGGATAGCGGAGCCGCTTTTTAACAAAAAAACGAGTCTCATCTGGGCATGCCTGGTGGTACATCCCCTGGACATGCCCAGAAGCCCTTACTGGGCGAGTGAAAGAAAACACTCTCAAAAACCCACCATGCCCTATCACCCCACCCTCACGTCATCATCTGTACATCATTCATCTCAACAATGATCATATTAGGGCCTACATTGTGACTTAAATGAGCATTAGTGCCGAAAAGTGACATAAGGCGACAACTTACTACTGTGTATTACCATCAGTGCTGATGGTCTGTGAAATAGTGTTGTGTGGAAAATCACACTCTTTGAATGAGTAAGCCTAATATCATCATATTCACTCTGCCATGTGATTTGCGGCACGCTATGCTCTGCGTGTATTAAGACTGGACTGGTCCAGATGAATATCATCAGCATTGTACCATTGATGAGGTTTAGGCCTACCTCATGTCCGGACTTGATTTTTGCTGTGCAATTTAAATGCTGAAAAGCTGTGGCCTTCGCTCAAATTATCTATTCTAAGAGTGCATAGTCGAAGTTAGTTTCTTTCACTAGTGTCAAACTAGACCTAACTCTTTATTACCAACTAGTGTAAGGTCGTCCACTGCTTATCACGCGGACCATCGTGGTCAGTCAACATTGACCATGATTATGTGAATTTGAATGTTAAACTCATGATATGTATATACTGCTTCAGCCAACAAAGGATCACAGAAACACCACCAGACATCATACTTTCCAAGATTAAACAAATTCTTTGGGGAATTTCCTATACCCTATCTTAGAGGAAATACACCCTATACTTTGGCGGCGTGACGGAGTATTGAGCTTAGCTGAATCCCATTTTCCGGCCTACATTTTCACCAAGATTTCTAAGTCAAAGACTAATGTGGCAGACATAGCTCAACATCATTGATTATTAATGCGAATAGCACGCAATGTTAATCATCACATATGTCTTTCATATATATTTTGCCCAGTTAACATGATTGTAATATTATTACAGAACATTGTGTGGGAATAGCTAATTCGCTATTGTAGTTCTTACAACTCCCGAACATCGTTCTTAGTGACACATTGAATGATGCATCAGAAAAAACTATTAAAATCATACAATATCTAGACTGCTTTCAGCTTAGACATCCCTTGGGATCTATATAATCAATTGGGGAAAAAGGCGGTATAATCTAAATATTTAATTTATACAAAAGTGTAAATATATTTTTGTGTTTACACATACAATGTATATGTAATAAATATTTACACGTATGTTTATTGCGTTTGCGGAAACGTAACGTTTGAATAACAAGAACAATGCCTAACTTTCAGGATTGGGATAAATACAGAAATATTTTTTGACAGATTCGATTTCACCCTTTATAGCTGTAGAAATAATATGGTATACCAGATAAAACATTTTTCAATTTGGCCATATATAGATAAAGCTAAGATGTGTTTACACGTTTGTGTGAAGTAAACATTGACACTATATGGCATATTTCCCCAACTAATTATATAAAGAGCAATATTTCATGATTGTCTCAATCCATATCTCTTGTGTTATACATCTAAAAATTAACAACAAAGAAACGTCACCAGGATATTATTCCATATTAGTAGATGACAAGTGTCTCGACAAATACAAGAACTCAAAGTATTGTTGTTTAGCGCCATGATCATGGAACATTATAGCGATGTATGCTGTCTCGTTAGAAGAAAAAATTAGGTTTCCTTCATATAATATTATGGTAGAAACTGACTCCACCACTGGAATATTATATCATTCAAAGAACTTAGAGCCCGCTCTGATTTCTCTGCAACAAAGTCATAATTGCAGATGAATAACACCATATATATGATTGTACATGTCTCCTTACCTCTGATATTAACATGTATACTCTTATAATGTTTCATTCTAGTATCCATAATTGTGTTTCTATATTTGCCAATCTGGGCTCCTCATTGACATTTGCAAGAGTATTTTAGTTCAAGATTTACTCTTTCGCTGATTGTTGTATACTGGGATAGAACTGTTGCTAAAATGTTGTGTGGCCACAGCTCTAGTTATATAATTATCATGTATATAAACCAATATCTTACTTGTTTGATCAAAAATACAAAAACGGTCAACTTGTTCGATCAGTGTTGAAACATCACATCCTGCTCTTGTCTTATTCCGGTTGGTCCACGAACGATAGCTCGTTAAGTTCGGCTATGGCTCGAAAGAAGTACTGGGTTCGAATATTATTCTCATTATACTTAATTATTGTTGTCAGACAAAATGACTAGATTACAACAAAAAGGTATCATAAAAATGATTAATAACTAGAATTTTCTTGAAAATTATAATTAGCTTGAAAATCACTGAACTGCCACCAAACCTTTTTGATTTGCAGTCGTGCAGTTAAGTATATTTACTTGTCAATCACAAGTAATGCTGAGAAGCGGTTCTTGAAATAAAGATATGACAAATGACCGCCATTTTATGAAAATTGCTGAAACGCGACCAAAACCTCTGGTAAACCAGATAAACAATCCCTACATAATCACCTCGGATTAAAGATTTTTTGGAAATTTTGCGTTGACAAATAATCCAAAAAATTAATAGCTGCCATTTCGTAAAAAATGCTGAACTGCAATTACTATCCCTTTGTTTTGCGACCAAACTGTGGAGTGTCTTTACCATGGTTATACAAAATTACGTGTGATTTGATTGAGTGGCTCCCAAATCTTTGCGAGCTACAGGAACGGTGCAGCGACTGTATGCTGAACACATGCCTGCATCCCGAAAGATGCATTATAAAATAACTAATCTATACTAAAAAGCTATAACCAGATAATAACTACAATATACAGTTGCATTTTAGTACATCATATCCAACCCAACCCACAGATTGAATAATTATCTAAATTTTTACGGGTTATTTTTACCATTGTCAATTAGAAAAAAAACTATTTATATTTCAGATATCAAGTTATGTCTATTACTGGGTAATGACTAGGCTATTTAAAGGAAAATGTAAAAAGGACTTGTGTTATGGAAGAATATGTCAAAGCGGAGAATCATTAAAACTGAATTTTACCGCTAAAATAGACCAGAAATGGGTATGTTTTTAAAATACATTTAAAATACATGAAAAGCTAAATTTCAGTTTGGAGACACCTCAATATGGTATCTAGGAATGCTGAAGATAATATTTTAAGTGGTCTCTTGCTTGTACTAAAAATGTTTAGCGACATCATAATTTTCTATTCTCACACCCTGACTATAGGTGCACATTTAAATTTAGCGGTTCAGGTTTAATGTTGGGCCAGTGCTTTGGATGAACATGCCTGGTTTGCTGGGATGGTTTAGTCGGCGGTGGGGGGGGGGGGCGACGCAGGGGGGGGGGGGGTAACTTACATATTTGACGTGAGGATATGACGAGAACAGACGACATAGCTCTTGGGTGGTTGCCATGGTGACGTAAATGACCTGAAAATTATAAAATTTGAAAAGTAACCATGTCAGCAATAATCACAAATATAATCCGTTTCAATAATAATAATAATAATAATAATAATAATAATAATAAAGACTTTATTTACTGAGGGTACAGATAAAAATATACATGTATACATACAAATTTTTCATAAAATAGGCATTTTCATATATATCTATCAAACCCACTGAGCGAAGCTCATCTGCCGTGGGGCCCTCATATACCAACAAAAACATGTATATGTATATACTCACGCATAATAAGGTATGCATAAATATATACAATGTTATATAACAAAAAATACAAATCTATCTCAACTTTATTTACACATATGATTGTTACCATACCTACAAATAATATAGGCCTACATAATTTTTACAACAATAAAATATTATTTGAATATATTCAAATCTTAACAGTTGCAGATAATCATGATAATTATATGGAACAAACATTGAATCGATAGATTCCACTTAATGAAGAAACATAAAACGTTTATAATTATATAAACAAAAACATATCTAATCAATTACAATGTACAATCATATTGAACCCACTGGATCATTTACATGGTGTTCTAATATATAAGCAAATGTCTATGTATAGGACTACGTATATATACACAGGCATAATCACACACATATATCTATATATAATAATAATGTACATTGCTGCATAACCTGATAACTATATAACGTTCACATAATATGTGAATATTACATACACATGCGATACACAATACCGCTTGATTAAAATATATACATTGATTATAGTAAAAATAAACATATATTCACTTACAGATGATCAACATTAGAAAAAATCGATATTACAAGCAATCATGTATGTGTACTTGACATTATGACATTATCTTCATAATGATAAAATAATAGAATCCTTGATAATATTCAATAATAACATTTTCTGTACACTTCTAAAATAGAATGTAATTCAGCACAGTTGTAGTAGACATTGATTCAAAATCACATAGTTTGAAATAGATATAGAAAACATAAAGAGATAGCTAGAGAACACATAACAATTACTGATTACCATGATTAAGAAATGATTTGTATTCTGTTCTAAACTGATTACTTGTCTTAGCTTTGCGGATCTTGTTACTCAACGAATTCCATATTTTGGGCCCAGTATATCGCAGGATTTTTTGGGTGTGCTTTTGGTATATGTAGTTTATTGTTTGTTTTTGACCTTAGTGAATGTTGTGTATTTATGCATGCAGACTGAAACATGTTTGTTATGTAAGATGGCGTTTTGTTATTTGTCGCTTTAAAAACCATAAATGCTTGCCGCTCACGAGTAATTTGATCGAATGTCTGCCACCGAAGCTGGGAAAATAAAGGTGCTGAAGGAGCATAGCGATCAGTCTCAAGGATCAAGCGTGCAGCTTGTTTTTGTAACTTTATTAACGTGTCAATATCGCTCTTACTACAGTTCCCCCACACTGAACAGCAGTATTCTAAATGAGGTTTAATGTAGTAATTATAGTATAAGATTCGAATCGGTGTTGGCAAATATTTTCTAATTTTTCTGAGTATTGAAATTTTGAAAATAATTGTTTGTCTTACCTTTTTTACTTGTGGGTGCCAAGCAAGATTGTTATCGATTAATATGCCCAATAGTTTTTCTTGTTTTGTACTGATAATTTTATTCCCATGCAAATTTATGTTGAGGTCCCTTTGTGCCTTTGTCAGACGATAATTTTTATGTCTCGATGTGATAAGCATTGCTTTGGTTTTATCAATACTGATCACCATTCCATTGTCCTCACACCAGTTATAGGTTCTCTCAGCTTCTAAATCTAAGTTCTGCTTTACAATGTCGATGTTTTTGCTACATACACTAATGGTTGCGTCATCGGCAAATAAAGCTGTATTTCCTATTGAATTCTCCAGCGGCAAATCATTAATGTAAATAAGAAATAATAAGGGGCCTTGTATTGAACCTTGAGGAACGCCAAATTCAGTAGTAAGTTCGTCTGAAGAATTTGAATTAATCTTAACTGCTTGTTTACGATCTGTTAAGTATGATTGAAACCAAAGAAGGGAATTATCATCTAAATTGTATAATTTCAGCTTCTCGAGCAATATATTTTTGTTAACAAGATCAAACGCTTTACATAGGTCTATAAAGAGTACTCCACAATATTCGTTTTTATAAATAGAATTGAGCCAGTTATCCGTCATGGCGATGAGTGCAGCTTCACAAGAATGATTACTGCGAAATCCGTACTGTTTTGACGAAAATAAATCGTTTACGCTTAGAAATTCATAAAGAGAATTATACACATGTTTTTCTAAAATTTTGGACATAAGTGGTAATATAGATATGGGTCTGTAATTTTCAGGATCTTGAGTAGAATTTCTCTTATGAAGAGGAGAAATACGAGCTATTTTCCAATCCGCAGGAAATGTGTTATGGCGAATGCTATGGTTACAAATATCACAAATCTGTTTAATTATTATGGGGGAAGAAAGTTTTAGAATCTTTGCAGATATATTATCTTTTCCTGTAGCTTTATTTGAATCAAGTTGACTGATAAATTTCATGACAAAATGCTCTGTTATCAATGGTATTTTATAAATATTCCCTACTGGAAGTTTGCCCTTTATAAATTCTTTGAGAAGTTGCATGTTTGGTAGGTGTGTGCTGTCTTTCCGTGGGCGACTTAAATATTTATCGGCCACGTTAGTAAAATGTTTGTTGAATATATTAGCTATGTCGCTGTCATTTGTGTATGTTTTACTATTATATGTTATAGATGCAATGGTGTTAGAGTTCGCAGGTTTGTTACTAAGTTCTTTAAACAATTTAGACAGCATTTTCGGGTTGTTTTTGTTGGTTTCGATAGATTTTGAATAATATCTCTCTTTTGATTGGCGTATTAAAAGTGTAGTTTTGTTTCTCCAATGCCTATAGTTATCTTCTTTTTTTATTTTTCTTCGCGTTTCCTCGCATTTTTAACGCAGTTAGTATATCTTGTGTCATCCAGGCGGGCTGATTTGGTCTTTTTATTCGTTTTTTGACCATTGGCAGGTGTTTATTTACGATATTGGAAAATACATTTACAAAATTGTTAAGATATTCATCTGTCGTACACGTTGTTTTATTATTATCCAGCCAATCTGCATTTTGAAAATCTTTCAAGTAATCATCTGCTTTAAAATGTGTGTACTTTCTATAATGTATTGTTTTGTGGGTATCATTGGCACACCAAGTTAAATTATTTTTAAGATCAATGACGGCGTATACAGGATAGTGATCGCTCACACTATATTCAATGGGCATACTCTGTATGATAGGGAGATCTTTAGATACATATATATGATCGATAAGGGTATTAGCGGATTTTGATATTCTTGTTGGATCTTTAATAATTTGGATTAGTTCCATGTTAGCAGTTGTATTGACCCATGATGTCTTAAGTGTATGTGATTTATCTGAGAGTAGATCAATATTAATGTCACCCATCAGGACAATTTGTTTGTTTTCAGAGTACATTTTATATAGCGATTCTTCCATATCAAATAACCATTGTTGACAGGCATTATTGTCATTATCTGGTGGACGGTATACTGTTGATAATAAAATTGATTTAACATTTAACATTTAATTTCAATTGTTATCATTTCGAGGGTTGACATTTCTAAATCTGGTCTGCGTTTAAAATGTATGCCATTGCGAATATACATAACGACACCACCACCGGTCTCATGTACTCTATCTTTGCGAAGTAAAAAGTAGCCATTAATATTAAGATAACTATCATCTGTACTACTTGTTAAGAATGTTTCGTTTATGCAGTAAATATCAAGAGGAGGTGTATCACAGTCAAGAAACAATTTTAATTGGTCCAGTTTGTTTATCAAACGATTAATGTTATGGCTAGCTAATCTTAGACCTTTTTTAACAAACGGGAAAATATTAGAAATAGTCTGGTCTATTTGACTGGACATTTCCTGATTTCCAAAACTTTTAATAGACGTTGAAAGTTTACCTGTCATTTGTGATGAATCATCAGCAGAGCTTGTGGAAATAGTTTCATGACAACATATTTTGAGTAATGCATTACTACTGTCTACAACTGTGCTGTTACTATTTTTCATATATCTCCGTTGGTGAAAGACACATAAAAATCCTTAGTGGCGTGGTGGATAGAAGATGCTAGCTTATCCTTTCCAGTGTCTGTGAGATGGACGCCATCTCCACCAATGTCACTCGCTGTCAACTTAGTGTTCACAAAACATAATTTATTGTCCATGCTGCATTTGTATCTGAGAAGTGTGTTTATCATGTTCACCCTTCGTTGACCATGCATGCTGCGTGTTGGTGGTATAGAGCACACTAACATGGGCACAGACGTTGATTGATGAATCTTGTCAATAGAGTCACTGCACTGTGCTAAACAGTCATTATCACTACTTTTACCAAGCGCATCATTTGTACCGAGATGTACCACCGCAATGTCACTATCACTAATCATATCCTGGGCGCGGTTCTCTACGTCTTGGAGTCTGCTGCCAGGGTTGGTCCACACAGTATATTTCTCATTCATTTTTGGCCTGAGATATTGACCTAGTCTCCTTACGTTGGAGTCACCGACCACCGAAATGTCCAAATTTGTCACTTTTTTCCTTGAGTCATTTGATATGAGTGTTGGGTGTCTTTTTTTGAAAACAGTCGACTCATGCGGTGTTTCTTTTCCCTTTGACATATGGGAGACATTGTGGTTTCTGTCTTTGGTAGGTCTTTGTTTTTTCTTCTTTTTTCCATGATCAGTTGATTTGTCTTTGATTGTGGATGCCGATTCACTTTTATCAGCATCAACTCCTTTCAAACGCGAACTAGGTGAATTGTTTTTGTCTTTGGACTTTAGTTGATATAATTCCTCTTGTAAAGAGTTCATAGCTTCCTCGCAGTGATTAATGTATGTCCTGAGGAATTCACAATTCTGACACTCTGGATGTTCTTTGATGGATGAGCTATCCGGGTTATACTCCGGTACATCAATATCTGAGCTGTTCTCGTCATAGTCCAATAGCTATTATACTTTTTATCATATCAATTTTGATACAGGTTGTTTTGCAAAATAATCGATGGTAAAGCAATAGGAATTGTAAATGTTTGTGCTCAAATTAGACAAATATGAGTGATTATAACCCCAAATTCAAGTGGGTATAAAATTCAAGCAACCCTTTCAGCGTGGGGACCGACTTTAGACGTTAGAATCTGACGTCCATAGACGTCAGATTCTGACGTTTGAAGTCGATCCCCGCTTTGAAAGAGTAAAATATTTATAATGCTGTAGACCCATAACATATTCAAATGAACTAAGACGTTGCGTTTTTGATTCGCAGTCAGTCGTGCATATTTTATGTACCCTTTCCAACATATAACTGTTTATTTTACTCAGTTGTTGGAATTAATAATTGATTTAATGTTATATTTTACTCGTCTAATCATGATTGATTACATTTTTCGTTCATTTTTTAAAACCTTTTTCACAATATTTTTTCATCTTAGAAACCTCGTTCTATTGGTTTACTTAATCTGTATTGTGTTAATTCACTCATTTAGAGACTGTGCAGCGGTCACAGGATGGTCATTGTCATTACAGGGGTAGGGGTCGGTGGGGGTGGTTCATAACTGCTTATAATATATAATTAATTTCGCTTAGACCCATTGAATCATAACTAAAAGTACAAAAGTGTCCGAAATAGCCCCATCTCTAAAACGTTGATAAAATTAATTTTGTTCTATGCCAAGCCAGGACCCAAGGTTTATTCTGCCGCATCTTTTCATAGATCATGCGATCATAGACCAAGAGGACATATTCAGAATATCGTCGCCTCGGAGCTAAATGATCCTATCTGCCACTCTGACGAGTGTCAGATAGGATCATTTAGCTCCGAGGCGACGATATGACCTCAGTAGAAGTCTGACGTATAAATACGATCCCCGCACTGAAAGAATTACTAAAATAAAAATATAATGGCCATAGACCCATAACATAGGTATTCAAATGAAGCGGAAAGACATTTATGATGATTTCAAATTGAAAATAACCTTTTGGTATCCATGGTTTATACAAATATATTTCAGCGTTGAAAGGGTCACGTCACTTATAGTACGGAATACGGCGTTCGCTCATCGGTGTTTGCTCTATCACTGAAGTTAAGCAACGTTGCGCCTGGTTCATAATTGGATGTTTGACCGCCTGGGACTGCCAGGTGACGTATACACTAGGACATGCTTGCAGCGATGTCGTGTCGTGGGGCTCAGAGAGCCACGTAAATCAGATGGCTCGTCTGACTGACCTAGAGTTGGACGTAAAAGAACCTCAATGGACGTAGGCGCAGTTTCCATCCGGCGAGACCCCAGAAAATCCTCAATGTGGCGCAATAGCGATAGCACAATAGTGCGTACTGCCACGTAACATACAGATACAGATACTAACAGGACTGAATCTCTGGTTGACCTCCCCCCACCCAAAGATGTATCCTGTGACCTTGTCAACAGTTCTATATCCCCTTTTATCGCTCACTATGTACCTGTTGGATCATAGCGCCACAGTACAGTCGTGTTTGCTTCTGGCGCCACTTAGTTAACATGATACACTCACCTCTAAACATTTACCACAGAACATGACAGTTCACAATGATCCGTTGTTTTCTAGAAAAAACGCCGACCTGCTCATCCAATGCTGGTTTAATGCTGGGTCGACGTCGCAGACGGGGAGCATGAACCATTTGGCTGCTGATCACGACAATAATCTTTTTAACCCTTAAAGCGCTGATTTTTTTTCATGAAAACCTTGGAGGCCAAAGGGTTTTTTTCAATTTGAAATCATAATAACTGTCTTAGTTAGCTCTTTCTGATTCATTTGAATACCTATGTTATGGGTCTACGGCCATTAGAAATATTTTTACTCTTCCAGCGCGGGGATCAACCTTAGTCATCAGAAGCTGACGTCGACAGACGTCAGATTCTGACGACTAAAGTTGAGCCCTGCACTGTAAGTGTTAATCCGTTTTATTAGCATTAAAAATTGGCAAATGTTTGGTGTCAAATCAAACACATATCAGTAATTTTCACCCACTTGAGGTTGTGGGTCGCGGTCGCGGTAGCGAGACACAACGTCAAGTTGGTGACAATTTGAATTATTTAATGTAGTGGCCAGCACCGATGGCTCATTCGTATCGACTGGGGTTTGTAACCTGGGGGTACCAGGTTCGAATCCCGGTCGGGACGAATATTTGTCATCGTGCTTGTGCATATACAGTGCTCCAAACTGTTCAAAGGCATGGAGTGTACAGTGCTGCCTATGGCACTGTGCACTATAAAGAACCCTTGAAGTCATTCGAATAAGAGTAGTGCATAGTCCCGGCTTCGGGCTTCCTTCTGTCGAAATATTGCCATGATTGTGCAGAATGCGACGTAAAGCATATATATATATCTATATATATATATTTAATGTAGCGGGATAAGGATTAATCTTTAAGCCTAAGGATTAATCTAAGGATTAATCCCGCTAAGGACAGCAATAGTTATTGCGAACATGATATGTGTCTAAACATCAAGATTTGCCACTGTTTGGTCAAAATTAAACAAAGTTAATATGAGTGGGTGCAATTTAAATTATTTAATTTAGCGTTTTAACCCTTACAGTGCGGGGATCGACTTTCGTCGTCAGAATCTGACGTCTACAGACGTCAGATTATGACGTCTAAAGTCGATCCGTAGACCCATAACATATGTATTCAAAAGAATCAGAGATAGCTGACTAAGACATTTACGATGACTTCAAATAAAAAAAAGCCTTTAGTCTCCATGGTTTATACGAAAATTGTCAGCGCTTTAAAGGTTAAGGGCTAAACCGGAAGGATGAACGTTTCATGTTATATTAGGTGGTGTAGAGCTATGATATGCGCCTATGAATTTGTGTGGTGAGACCACAAAATATGTTGGCGGTCAACATGGATTGATGCAAATTAATGTTAAAGGATATCTTCGGTTTCAGTTATTATCTTAGGGGTGATACAGACCTTATAAACTGAACTGTATAAATATATCACTGGGCTTTGAAAGAGTACACGTCATGGTTCCTATTTTTGGCCAAGGTGAAGGTTGTTATATAAGATCGTATTATTATATTTTATATCCAGTCCGCTAATTTTAACGTTCCTAATATATTTAATTTGTGTCTCTGTTTTTGCGTTGATACATAGACTACACTCGTATTTGTCTGCTTCTCCCTCCGCCTTAATGTTACTATTTTATTATTGGCCGTCTTTTTGTCTCTCTTTTTGTTTAAACCCCCTCCCCCCCCCCTCAGAAAATAAATCATCATCTTATTTAGGGGTTTCCTTATGATTTGGTGATATACAGTATGCCTTAGATTGCATGAAAAAGCCTCTGGAAATCAAAAATTCCCCCGGGGCGGACCCCTCGACCCCTGTACAGTTCAATATATATTTTTTTAATTTTACATCCACACCCCCCCCCCCACCCCTGAGTGAAAAGCTAGATCCACCCCTGATATCAATAGATACTAACTATGGGTGATAGACTTTCCAGATGAGTAGCTTAAGGGAGTAATTAGTCTGTTTTTACATGACCCCTAAATGACCCATCACTTAGGCCTAATCTCCATCAAAGCCCATCACGGAAATGGGTATCTCATGGGACTTTCGTCAGAATATTTCCATAAACTAGCTCTTGATTGTGAGTAGTTTAAATTACCTCGTTGTGAATTGGACAACTTTTGCAAAGCACATCTGAAGTTCTCATTTGGTTAGCTTTATGGCACTCAGCTACCCTTAACCAGCAAATGAAATATGTCCGTGCAATTTTAGCTTTAACGCACAAAGCTATCCTTAACCAGCTAATGAAATATGTCTGTCCTTTTTAGATTTAGAGTTATCCTTTACCACCAAATTGACTGACAGTGAATGCATGCAAGCCAATAAAGGCAAAGGTGCAAGTTTATATAGTCTGACATCAAATCTGAAGACTTACCAGTCGACTTTACAATTTACCCCCTGCTCACTAGATCTGTTCATTCGTGTGTCATTTCATCTCCACTGAGAGCATACAGTCCTGCAGCCATTCCGGCATATTAAACTTATCGTACACATAGCCATCTCTATCCTACCAGGTACTAATTTACACATCAGTCAAGTGAAGCATGTAAAGTAAAGTGTATTGCCAAAGGGACACAAGCATTGAAGCAATGTCTCAACGCTGAGAGGGGAGAAAGAAACCTGCCTCAAGTGGGCATTGAACCTGCATGACAGGCAGAGGTAATTGCAAATCGCCACGCTCAAACCCTTACACCATTTGATTTGTATACTGATTTTTGTCTGTTATATTACAATAGATGAACCTTTATCCGTGTATATTTGTCATGGTTATGTAGACCACCTTGTCATTGATGGATACACCCCATATTTTGCACACACATCAGCCTTGACCGATGAGCTTTTAAATTTTAAATAACCTAATTGGTTTCCCCTGATTGGTGCCAGCAACGGGACAGAAATACACGATATGAGGAGGCACGTGATAATCGTCACGTAGATCACACACATTTAGCTATGAGCGAATATATTGTGAGCGACATGTTATCTAGTAAGTGCACCGAGTCAGGAAGATTTACTAATTCTGAAGGCAGTTGTGATGGTTGAGGGACATCGAGTATTAACATATTGGTATCCTATATGAATTATTGACCAATGTCTCACTTCATTATGTTCAACATTTAATATATTGTAGTCACTATTTTGAAATTGTGGCCATTTTGTTTTTTTGAAATAATGAAAAAAAGGTATTTACTCTTAATATAGCCATTAGTGATACATTTGATATACATTTGACTCATATGATAAACTTATTTTAGGCATGTGAGCAAAACACATTGTACAATTTAACTCAAATTCGCCGCCATTTTGAAATTTGCCACCATCCTGATTAAGCTACTGATCCGGAATGTCTACCATACTGAAAATGTTTCCCAATACACAGATCAGGATGAAAATTTCAGCTTTAGTGACTCATATATATTTCTCAATCTGTTCTATTACCATTAGCACATGACATGTTCAATAAGAGCTTACAATGTTTAACATATGTGCGCCAGTCGAAATATGATGACATATGGAGGTTATATCTATACATAGTCATAGCGGCCATCTTTAATTTATGCAAATTAGGTTTTATATAGGCAGCTTCATCTAGGGTCCGTTTTTTCAATATTTTATATTACCATTAACAACTAAAATGTAAAATTAGAGCAAAAGATGCTGAAAATATGTCCTCTATAAAAAAAAACCCGGATTCACCTTTCACCGTGGTGGATGCTTTTTCGCTCTCATATCAATATTTACCGTTTTTAGTCGATTTTTTTTACATATTCACTTACTTTGTATGATGGGGCGATTTTATTTTCGGACGATTATTCAATTCAGTGTGATTACTGGCTGTGAAATGAGAAAATAAAAAAACATCTCCCCAAAATTCCGCCCAGCATGTTTGTTGATCTTTCCTCTTGTGCACATGGGCTGTAATCCTGGTACTTTGGCTCAGCCCACTCATTTTAAAAGGTGCCGAGGGTTATCTCCCGGATGGGTGGCGCGGGGGTCTACATTCTCATTTTCTATACCATTGGCGTATTAAACAAACGGGTCATTCTCATGCTACGCTAGCAATTTAAGCATTCTAAATGGAAATAGTTTGGAAAACTACTTAATGTAAAGTAAATAGACTATGACAATCAACGCTTGTTTTGCACGCATGGT
The DNA here is from genome assembly GCA_964017125.1 of Flabesymbios commensalis. Classification (NCBI taxonomy): domain Eukaryota; kingdom Metazoa; phylum Annelida; class Polychaeta; order Terebellida; family Flabelligeridae; genus Flabesymbios; species Flabesymbios commensalis. The sequence goes on along the minus strand of OZ024904.1, from coordinate 4,238,200 downwards.
AACACACACAAAATATATAATATATTTCTATGGATTTATCAGATAAAGGCATCTAGGCCTATTTGCCGTGATGCACTCTCCAAAGTGTGCCTGTTTCCGTTGTAGCCTAAACTACCAGGCACATTTGGGACTATATAAGGCCTATCTGGTATCAGTTATGTGCCTTTATAATAGGTTGTAGCTTTTCATGTAGCTCATTTTATGATTATGAGAAAAGTAGCAGACTTTAATTCATATTTTTGTATACATAGGGCCTACCGGCTATACCGGTAAGACAAATATGGAAACTATCAGAAACTGTTATAGCCTGCATGAATAACAAAATCACCGGTAATGAGGCCCTAGATCTATGTATAAAACAATTTTTGGGTTGACATTTTTTATAAGGAAAAGTTAGGCCCTACGGAGATAATATTAATTATAATAGGCCTATATAAATTATTAGGCCTTACCTACATTTTATTTTTCATAATAATTAGAACACCCCCTGTACGTGATTAGAGGGGGGTGGTGGAGTATTAGATTAGGCTATTATTCAATTATCATATATAGTGTAAACTACATGCTATATCGTGGGTTTTATTTTCAAATCAGGGGTGCACTGAGCGTTTATTTGATTATGGGCCTTATCAGATTGAATACGGTATAACTAAACCTTTAAAAAATCACAAAGAAATTCCAGACTGTACACTTATCTTATACACGTGTGATTCCCTTTATATAAACTCAATTTTTATCATGTACATATGGTGGTCCGAGCGTGATAAACAGTGAGATATCAGAGTGACTAAAAATACCACTGTGTTGGAAAGCGAGAGACACTTGAAGATGCGACACTGTAGGCTAGCCCCAGTGGCTGAAACAGTTTTCAGCCACAGATTGACTGCATACGAAATCGTGGGACATTTCTTTGACTGTCATATCGGAAAATACGGGCCATGATCAGGTCGAAAATAGTTTTTTTTAGAATCAGCAACATTTCAGTTCCATGCCGGCATGCTCAGCTCAGTGGTCGCACAGTCACTAAAAAGTTATGGACATTTATCGGACCTTGGGGTCGCGTTCGCTCTCAGTCACCGCCTTGTTGAATTTTTCGGGTAAAGCAAATACATCAATCCACGGCCTGGGAGGGGACGACAAGGCTAACTGTAGGCCTGCAAGAGAGGCTCCAGAAACCCAGATGACGAAAAATAAGAGACACAGTGATTTACAAGCAAGACGGAATTATCATTTATTTTCAAAGAAAAGGAAGAGATAAAAAACTAATAGCTAATGGTACAAAATTGACATTTTCAGGGAACCACAGGGGCGCGGATATATAATCCAGCACCTCCGCCTCCCGGAGATTGTATAGTGGCCACCCCCCCCCCCCCCTAACAGTTATTTTGACTATAATTATATATAGTTAATTTACCTGCCTGCAGTGAGTCCCATATGGGTGACTTGAAGTCCCGGGAGCGTGGGGACTTCCGAACAACTTCGGAACTTGAAGCGTCCAGATATAGATTACTTGGAGTAGAAATATTTGGTTAATAGATCTACCATTATAATGGGATAAATAAAAATATTCTTTTGTTGTTGTGGGTCGAGGGGGTTGTGGGTCTAGGATCGCGGGTTTGTGGGTCGAGGGGGTTGTGGGTCGAGGCTTGAAGGTCGAGAGTTGTGGGTGAGGATTCGGGGATCTACCATTATAATGGGATAAATAAAAATATTCTTTTGTTGTTGTGGGTCGAGGGGGTTGTGGGTCTAGGATCGAGGGTTTGTGGGTCGAGGGGGTTGTGGGTCGAGGCTTGAAGGTCGAGAGTTGTGGGTGAGGGTTCGGGGATGTCAAGGGGGATTTGAAGATAACCTGCGAGTAGGAACATAAAAAAATTGCCGAGCATAGCCCGTGGGATTACAGCTCAAAAGGCCTACAGAAATGTCCAAGAAGGCCTTCCTTTTCAGGCGAGGTTTCGAATCATTGATTCAAAATATTTACTTCTTGGGTTAATTTACCTCATGGGGGTGGGCCTACAACCTGTGCACAAAGACCAAGCACCTACTAACTAATCAATTAAAAGAAACTAGCCCACCACCCAATTTTAGCCAAATTTAAACTTTGCAAGGAGTATCAAGATTCTTTCAGTTTATGTTATTTTTTATTGTTGAAATGCTTTAATCTAATGATATTTTAGCAATTCAAACTTTTAATGTACCAGGCAAGTTTCGACTTTTGTAGGTGGACTGGTACCTTAAGCCCCAGTAGCTGAAACATGTTTCAGCCACAGACTGACCCCGTACAAAATTGGACGATCATATCAAAAACTTGCCCTCGAATAATCAGGTCGAAAATAGTTTTTTTCATAGAATCAGTAACATTTCAGTTATATGCCCGCATGCTCATTGAAAAGTCCTAATGGACATTTTTCAGGCCTTAGGGTCGAGATTACTTTTAATGATTTAGGCCAGGCTCTCTGGTATTTTTGTCTCTCTCGCTTTTCATAATCATGATAATTTCTGCTTTTCTTGGCTCTCTTGTATTTCTTCACTCTCCATTTCGCTTTCCAGCCTTTTGTGACTGAAAAAAATTGCGTCGCCGAATTATAGCCCTGTTTCATCTGCAGTAGAGGATGTGAACCGTGTGAGGTGCGATTATAAGGCTCATCAGTTATTAGACTTATATCCATTTATGCTTGGTCATCAATAATCAAAGACATTATAAATATATTTTTGACCGTTTAGGCTATATGTCAACTTTGACATATTGGTAATTTTGTTTTCTTTATTTCTTTATAAGTTTTTTGCTGCGGCGCTAATCGGTTATAAATACGTTTCTGTCGTCATTATCCCACAAATTTGAACAGTTTGGGTCACTGCATGTGTGTACCATGGAAAGATATCGGCCGCAGCGGGACTCGAACCCGATACACCAGTGCCCTGAGTTAGCCAATGAGCCTGGCGCCACAATATACCAATAATTTGTATTGTCAGCATCAATCAATCACCTATATTATAAAGGCTATGTCAGTCACTTATTAAGTGAATTTCTGGCGATATATATTGGTCTATGCCCAGCAAACTTATGAGACGTTGGACCAATTTGCAACGCTGGTTTACCGTTGGACCAGCGTTGCAGACAGTAAACCATCGTTGGGCAACGTCTCATGTTTGCTGGGATAGGGCCCATGCGTTATCACCAAATAGGCGTGTTTTTTTCATCTTTATATAAAAGCTATTGAATTCAACATCTATAAGTAGGCTAAATATCTTAATTCAATTGGCGTAGAGCTATTTTGTTATGTTTATGATGAAATTACCAGTAGGCCTAGCCTATATTGCACCGTTGTAGAAAATAGTTTCATTCTATTCACCTACCTTGTTCAACATTTTGCTAATTGTTGCTTACCAGTTATACATAAGCCTATACTATATTAAATCTAATCGAATCAATAAAGTCTATAAAATGTTTATATACAAACATATCAACTTTATACGGTGATAATAAAAATAAATAAACTAAGGCACCTTACATTATATTGGCATGAAATTATTGTTTGAAAGGAAGTGAAATGAAATCAATGACTATGTTCACTTCCCATTTACCATGTTCACATTGAGTAATAGCCTACATCTGTTATTGCCGCTAAATAGGTAAATATTATTGTTGAAATGCTTTAATCTAATGATATTTTAGCAATTCAAACTTTTAATGTACCAGGCAAGTTTCGACTTTTGTAGGTGGACTGGTACCTTAAGCCCCAGTAGCTGAAACATGTTTCAGCCACAGACTGACCCCGTACAAAATTGGACGATCATATCAAAAACTTGCCCTCGAATAATCAGGTCGAAAATAGTTTTTTTCATAGAATCAGTAACATTTCAGTTATATGCCCGCATGCTCATTGAAAAGTCCTAATGGACATTTTTCAGGCCTTAGGGTCGAGATTACTTTTAATGATTTAGGCCAGGCTCTCTGGTATTTTTGTCTCTCTCGCTTTTCATAATCATGATAATTTCTGCTTTTCTTGGCTCTCTTGTATTTCTTCACTCTCCATTTCGCTTTCCAGCCTTTTGTGACTGAAAAAAATTGCGTCGCCGAATTATAGCCCTGTTTCATCTGCAGTAGAGGATGTGAACCGTGTGAGGTGCGATTATAAGGCTCATCAGTTATTAGACTTATATCCATTTATGCTTGGTCATCAATAATCAAAGACATTATAAATATATTTTTGACCGTTTAGGCTATATGTCAACTTTGACATATTGGTAATTTTGTTTTCTTTATTTCTTTATAAGTTTTTTGCTGCGGCGCTAATCGGTTATAAATACGTTTCTGTCGTCATTATCCCACAAATTTGAACAGTTTGGGTCACTGCATGTGTGTACCATGGAAAGATATCGGCCGCAGCGGGACTCGAACCCGATACACCCGTGCCCTGAGTTAGCCAATGAGCCTGGCGCCACAATATACCAATAATTTGTATTGTCAGCATCAATCAATCACCTATATTATAAAGGCTATGTCAGTCACTTATTAAGTGAATTTCTGGCGATATATATTGGTCTATGCCCAGCAAACTTATGAGACGTTGGACCAATTTGCAACGCTGGTTTACCGTTGGACCAGCGTTGCAGACAGTAAACCATCGTTGGGCAACGTCTCATGTTTGCTGGGATAGGGCCCATGCGTTATCACCAAATAGGCGTGTTTTTTTCATCTTTATATAAAAGCTATTGAATTCAACATCTATAAGTAGGCTAAATATCTTAATTCAATTGGTGTAGAGCTATTTTGTTATGTTTATGATGAAATTACCAGTAGGCCTAGCCTATATTGCACCGTTGTAGAAAATAGTTTCATTCTATTCACCTACCTTGTTCAACATTTTGCTAATTGTTGCTTACCAGTTATACATAAGCCTATACTATATTAAATCTAATCGAATCAATAAAGTCTATAAAATGTTTATATACAAACATATCAACTTTATACGGTGATAATAAAAATAAATAAACTAAGGCACCTTACATTATATTGGCATGAAATTATTGTTTGAAAGGAAGTGAAATGAAATCAATGACTATGTTCACTTCCCATTTACCATGTTCACATTGAGTAATAGCCTACATCTGTTATTGCCGCTAAATAGGTAAATATTATTTTACAACAACATCCAACTATTGAAACTGATAATTGAAAAGTAATTGCGTGATCAAATTGCACATGGAGGTAATGTTACCCACTCTTCAGGAGCCCCAGCCACCCCTCACCTGCAAGGGGTGCTAATCAGTTCATGCTGGTACCAGCATACACAATAGGCTGAGTGGATCACAGAGCCTGATTATTATACAACGCACCTGCATACCTAACAATTAAAACAACCTGCTCAACCAGTCAGGCTTAATTGACTTGTCCTCGTGTACACGTGTGAACGGCTGCAGTGAACATAACTTGTTTATTTGGTTGAGTGGCGAACAGTAACTATATCAAGTAATATTTTAACCCTTTCCATCTGTGGCATTATTCAAACTAATGAAATAAAAATAAGTTGTGTTATGGTAGAACATATGTTTTATACTGACTCAAAGTCGGATTTACAGAGCTTTTCCGAAACGGGGAGGGAGTGGATTTTCCCTAATTCGGGGGGGCCTCCCCTGAGGAAAATTTGAAAAAAAGATCGCAAATGGTGGCATCTGATGGTATTTGTGGTAAAGATATTGATTTATAAATTTTGAGTTTTTTTTCATATTTTTTGTAAAAATTTCAAAATTGAATACAGCAGCAAAATTAAAAATAGAATTATATCAAGTTATAATATAATTTAAATCATTTTACTCAGTGATTACATATTGAAATTTACTGATTATTTTCGGTCAAGTACGAGTATCCATAGATAGCCTCAACTTTTTTTAAAACAGACATGGCGGATCCAGCATTTGACTATGTAGTCTACGTAGTGTCTTTGTGTGCACGAATAATAGCTAAGCTGGACATTCTGTGATTGGTCATAAGGGGGTCACCACTTAACGCCAGGGGGGGGGGGGGTGGAGTGTTTTTAAAGTAAATATTTTGAGATTGAATTTTCATGAAATAAATAATTGTCTGAAGGACATGTTGTAAATAAAATATTTAATGGCCCTCAATTTTTCTTAGTCATACATAATTAGAGGCTAGAGTATGTGGAGGGGTTAAAAGATGAAATAACTATTATTCATACAGATCTATATCCATGATTTTTATTACTATGCCAACTGCCAGACAGTATACAAAACAGATAACCTTACACGAAAACGAAACTATACACTATACACTATACGAAAACGTTATTTGATCATTATTACCTGGTTACATTATTCGCTGTGATAGGCATAAATCAGCCCTGAGCAAACATGAGATGTTGAAACAAAATTGTTTTAATGTTGGGCCAGTGTCGTAGACAATGAACCAACATTAGTATAACATTGGTTGAATGCCTGATTGGGATTTCACTCTTGTCACCAGTGTCTTTACGTCTGAGAAGCTAGTCAGTGTAGCATGGGATCTAGGCCTATGCATGTATACATGTCATTGTGCAGCCTATCATTTGTTTAACACAGTGCAGTGCAGGTACAAAAATGGATCGTTTAGAATTAGCCCCATAACGTTGCTGAAACAGAACTGCCACAGATTATAATGCCCACTCAACATGCTCAAGGGTAAAAAAGTGGGACATTTCTTTGGACGCTCATATCTAAGCCTCGATTAATCAGGTCAATAAAATGTTTTTTTTTATACATCGTACGCTCAGTTCATTTGTAAAAAAAAACAGTAAAATGTTATTAGCATTTTTCCTCCTTGGGGTGGATATCGATCTCATTGACTGCCTGGTTGAAAAAAATTGATTTCCCCGGGTAAAACGAATGTAGTAATCCACGGTCCCACATCTTTACGGTGTGGGCTCGTCCACGGCAAGTTTAGCGGCACTATAGTCATACATGTCGGGAATTTGTGACTGTCATTGAAAAGAGAAACATTTAGGCCTAAATTTGCATTTGTATCCTACTTTTCCGGCGTTTTATGCAACACCACATAAAGAATAAACTGCTAAGTGCGCATGTACATGTAGACTAGGCTAGTCTGCTAACTTGTTGCTTCTTTTTTAATGGGTCATATTTTTTCTACTCTTCCTTACAATGTGTACGCACGTGCGTACTGGCGTACGGCTGGCTACGCGCCTGTAATGTACACTTACATTCCGGCTTGCCATTTACACAATTAAACAGACTTAGGGTATTTAAAATACTCATCATAATTATTTAAAATAACGTCAAACACAATACATCATTATCATGGTATATGTACATGGGACATATATGTTTCCCATATAATGATAAAATAAGGATATATATATTTTTGCGGTCATCGTGGATTGGATCTGAATTATTTTTGTTTAAACAATGGAGACTAACGGGTTTTTTCATAAATGTCCTACCTGGCTCTTTCCGATTCATTTGAATACCTATGGTATGGGTCCACAACAATTATAAATATTTTAATTCTTTCAGGGCGGGGATCGTCTTTATACGTCAGAATCTGACGTCTACAGACGTCAGATTCTGACGTATAAAGACGGTCCTCGCGCTGAAAGGGTTAATGAGGTCAGAGTATGTGCTACAAGAGGTGATTTATGAAAATATTACCACAAAATCAAGTCAGATTCTATTTTTTAACCTTTTAATTTATATGAACCATTTGCGAGATAATATGCAGGCTTCTCAGGGTGCTTGCAAAATCATACAATCACCTTACACACAAGCTCTAAGAACGACGAAATTGTCAGTTAACTGTTTTTAGATGTACTAATTAATTATTTAAAAATTTGCGTCCGCAAATGAGAAAAAATTGCTCATCGTACAGACCCACCAGTGTAACTTCACAGAATAAGTTTTTACAGCTGCCCGAACCGACTGATGGTTGCTAGGGAACGTGCGCATTTAATTAAGAACAATTTCGTACAGCAGGTGAAGCTAGTAGCATAATATCAATTGTGAAATGGAATTATGCTTGCCATAATGTAAGGTCCAACAGTATATCTGTCGTCTATAGACGTCAGATTGTGAAGTCTAAAGTCGGTTCCCGCGCTGAAAGGGTTAACGTTGGCACAACGTCTGCTGAACTACGTGTGAACCCTTTCATCGCTAAGCACGACTATTATCGTTTTAATCTTTTTTATCAGCTGATCAAATCACTGTTATTGGGAATTAAATGAGTGTTTATACATCAATATTTGCAAATGTTTCGTCTCTAATTATTCATTTATAAATAGCGTATTTGATCATCTTCACGCTCGCGTTCGCGTTAGTGTGTTTTATGCTTTATAGTCGAGAGCTCATAAAAAAGTGGCTAATCGTACGTCATTCCTCTTAATGTAACTCTTTAGGCAGCCTCGTGCACGAAATGACGGGCTCCCATTGACCCCCTTTTTTTACTTTGGCGATCAGCCACTACAAATAAGAATGATATGCCTACTTGTTCCGTGAGGTAAGATATCCAGCTAGATGTGTCCCGGTACTTATTCCTGCTCCTTCTGGTACAATGTTAAATCCAGTACTCTGCTGTACCAGCTGTGTCTGGTTCAATCCAGCACCAGTTTAGCCTACAGGTGGCACAAACCCCACTTATTTTATTTCATTTCCACCCAGTACTCTGTTGTACCAGCCCGTTCTCCTCATCTATCCACACAACCTATCTATTCATCTTTGTTGTTGTTTCTATGATTATTATTAAGATGATCAGCGGATGGCGTTCACGCACCGTCACGTAGCGTGACGCGTGACGTAGCGTCATGCATCACCTCACAGAATACCGCGTTCTTGTCACGAAGGGAGGGGGGGGGGGGACGATGGGCACTGAGTGACACTAAAATATTGAGCGTTGGGCACAGAGTGACAGAAGCCCGAGGCTCGCACAATGCCGTACTCTTCTCGGTAAGGCGTTTTCTGTCACTGTTACTGACCTCGCCATCTCCCCACCACGGGCGGGGCACTGGTGCAGTGGTTAAAGCTGCCTGCTTACAAAGTCGGAGATTGCGGGTTCGCACCCCACTAGGGCTGGGGTCTTCGTGCAGTGATTAAAGCTGCCTGCTTAGAAAGTCTCCATGGTATGCTGGTAATTCTATTAAATGCAGTGACGCCAACAGAAACCCTTTTGAATGACTTATCGGTGAAACAATGTTATATAAGCCCCTGCTCCCCTAGCTCGGTGAAAATATTGGAGTTTATTTTTAGCTATTGAGTTTCACAGAATACGAAGTCTCAAGGATAAATTACCAAAAGCCGAATGTAGTTACGGCTTATTTGAAAGCAAGCAGTTAGAGTTCTGTTTTTTATAGTTTTTTGCCATGGCCTGCGCCCATATCATTATAAATATTCAAATTCAGATTAGGTTTATCTTAACCTTGGAAAATTGTTAAATTACCATGCTACCTGAGATCGAAACATGTGAGGATTTCATTGAATTGATTGATATTTCCAGGTATGTTGTGTAGATGTACGTTGAAATCTCGCAATAATGTAAATTGTCATGTAGTGGAATTATGTTCTGTAGTAGATCTTGAAATTCATCAACAAATGATGTACGGTTTGAAGCCTATATATATACAGACAGCCACTGAACGAATAGTTTCCGATACGTGCAGAGATCGCTTCAAACGTTTTAAATGATGGTAGAGAATGAATATCATTTTTGAATTGGTCGCAAACTAGAGGTGAGATGAATGAGATGACACTGCCCTCCAGATACAGGATTCGAAATTCGAGCCCTGGCGGTCTGAAGCCGAGCACGCTACCGCTCGGTCGAGGAGGTTTCCCACAATATTAAATCATTACGAGTAAGCGGGGAAGAAAAAGTTTGTTTTCTTGAAACTTGAGGGCCAGAGTAGGGTTCGAACCCGCGACCTCCGACTTTCCAAGCAGGCAACTTTTACCACTGCACCAGGGCCTCCGCCCGGTATGTTAGAAAGCAGACACAATTTCTCAGCAAACACGACACGTTGGGCCAATGTCGGTCAATGCGGGTCGGTAGTTAATCATGTCATACATTATTATCGTGATGACTGAGAAACATGAGAAATTGCCTGAAATTCGTCTTCATTTTTTCTATTTTTAACCGCTGCCCTGATATGACCACATACCATACATATAAGGTTTCAGGTCAATTTCAAACAAATTAATTGCAAATTAACCCTTGAAACGCTGAGTTATTTTTGTATAAACCATAGTGACTTTATACTGACGTCTTTATACGTCAGAATCTGACGTCTACATACGTCAGGCTCTGACGTATAAAGACGGTCCCCGTGATGAAAGTTAACATGGCTATTGTCCATGCAGATACATTTTCGTCTTCCCTTACAACGCTGCATTATTTTTGCTTAAACCATGGAGACTAAAGGGTTTTTCAATTTGAAATCATAATAAATGTCCTAGTTAGCTCTTTCCACTTCATTTGAATAGCTATGTTATGGGTCTACGGCCATTAGACATATTTTTACTCTTTCATCGCGGGGGTCGACATTAGTCGTCAGAATCTGACGTCCACAGACGTCAGATTCTGACGTCTAATGTCGATCCCCGCGCTGTAAGGGTTAACCCTTATAACGCTGAATTATTTTTGTATAAACAATACTGACTTTATACGTCAGAATGTGACGTCTACAAACGTCAGATTCTGACGTATCAGGTCGAAGTGTTAACATGGCTATTGTTCATGCAGATAAATTTTTCGTCTTCCCTTACACCGCTGCATTATTTTTGCATAAACCATGGAGACTAAAGGGTTTTTCAATTTGAAATCATCATAACTGTCTTAGTTAGCTCTTCCCACTTCATTTGAATACCTATGTTATGGGTCTACGGCCATTAGACATATTTTAACTCTAAGTGCGGGGGTCGACTTTAGTCGTCAGAATCTGACGTCCACGGACGTCAGATTCTGACGTCTAATGTCGATCCCCGCGCTGTAAGGTTTAACCCTTACAGCGCTGAATTATATTTGTATAAACAGTACTGACTTTATACGTCAGAATGTAGGATATATATAATGTAGGATATACCCATTTATTCAAACTATTAAAATTGTGACATAGCTATTGTTCATGCAGATAATTTTTTCGTCATTTGAAGCTGGAAATTGCGTCAGCAATTCCAGCTTCAAATGAATGAAAAAATGTTGAGAAAAGTGATCGGGACCAAGGTGGGTAACGTTACTTTTACAAAGGTCATAAAACATTAGTTATGGTAAGCTTCGATGTTTAAATAGTCAAGAAAGAATTTGTGAAATGTGTACCATAGGCGAACCAGAAGATGAAAAACATTGTTTATGCTCATGTTACCTTTATTTATCTCTTAGGAAGCCACTTTTTCATGAAGACTTCCTATCATTTTCTAACACTAATAAATTCATTTGGCTAATTAACAACAATTTTTCGCATTCATTCGAAAATTAAAAAATACATCCCTTCCGATAAAAATTGGTGCTATATTCATCAGCTGCGCCACGTAGGCCTCCTTCCTAAATTGTCAGTCGATATTGCTTAGTCCGAACTTGGCGTGAACTGCATGGTTCAACGTCAGAGATGGACAGCATAGCCAAAAGCTGTGGATTTTGATGCTGGTGGTCAGTGTACGCTGAGACGAAAAAAAATCATGAAAAATCTGAGGGTAGCCCTTTTTTAGATGATTAATTCACCTATAAAGACAGTGGTTTAAATCTAATGAGATGTAAATCTGTCAATTCGGAATGATATCAAAATAATTGATCAAACAATGACGCAGTAATTCATTGCGCAATCGATAGTACGCGCATCGGATTTTTGGGGCCCAACTTTATGAATGGCTTTGATTACAGACTTTGTATCGCACACAGAGTCTGTTATTACAGCCTATATTTTTCTGAAGATAAGCATTTTTAGAACAAAAATCGCTGCATAATTTGCACGCTTCCATACCGTCACTTTCACTGTTATAATTAGCCAATATTGCACATTTTGAATTAATTAGGCATATTATTATATAATTATCCAAACCTTTACAGGAGCGTAAATTATATTATCTTCAGCTATTGTACAATCTTCGTAAAATAAATATTTTTAAAGCAGATCGCTATAGAGTTACTCTGAATACTCATCCATGCAATACCAGTTTCAAAAACGGACTTAGCATCACAAGGGTTAACCCTCACAACGCTGCATTATTTTTGTTTAAACCATGGAAACTGAAGGTTATTTTGAATTTGAAATCATCATAACTGTCGTATACAGTTAGCTCTTTACACTTCATTTGAATGCCTATGTTATGGGTCTGCGGCCATTATAAATATTTGTCTTCTTTTAGTGCCGGGATCGTCTAAAGACGTCAGAATCTGACGTCTACAGACGTCAGATTCTGACGTCTAAAGTCGATCCCCTAACTGAAAGGGTTAAACAATGAAAATAATTTTTTTTGGCAGCTTTCACAATGGTCAGCGTACCGTCACGGGTCCCGCCCTCGTGCTGTCATGGCCTGTAAGGTCACTCTGAAAACAACACGGACAGACTCACCTGCCGTCACCTGATTGGCTAAAAATAACACTTTACAAACCTATCTTTATCTTTTTTTATTATAGCGGCGCCTCAACACAATAAATATATCGACCCAACGTCGGTTAACTGTTGGTTCATCGTCTACGACGCTGAACCAACAGTTACCCGACGTTGGGTCAACATATTGTGTGCGTTGAGGTCAAGCATATGTCCCGGGATATGCCCTCCTACAGGAAGATCCGCCTGAAATAAACTTCAAACATTGTGCCAAATGACAAAGCCTCCTGCTATTGTATGCCACACAAAAACAGCTCGATTCAGAAATCACAAATCAGCACCATTGTTACATGTATGCACTACATAGTCACCTTTATCACCTTCAACGGCACATTTTAAGGTGGCCTGATGGGCTAAAAATATTTATTCCCAAATCAGGTGAAGCAGTTGCCTTAAAGCGACTCTGTCAGGCCGAAAATATTCATTTCTTTTTTGGCTATTAAATCTACGGCCCCACCAAACGCTGCGCCGTGCCGCGCAGCCCTGCGCCGCGCTGTGTGCCGCCGCAAAAATTCAGTAAATGTGGCCCCACTAAGGAATCTTGTCAAGTTGGAAAAAAAATCAAAAAATTCCGAAAAAAACCCGGATTGGTCAGACCCCACCCATCCACCTCCCCCCCCATCTAATTTTTTATTTTTTTGGGAAATATTTGGAAACATGAAAACAGCACAAAAAAACGCAAAAAAAACATAAAATCCCCCCCCTGAAAAAATCCGAGCTGGGGCTTGAACCACTAACCCACTTCCGATTTTTTCTGAATCAGTGAGTGAGTGAGTGAGTGTTCTCTCCTTGGACAAGGCACTTTACCCTCAAGTGCTCCATGAATATTTCAAAACTTTAAGGCTGCTTCACGTTAAATAGTCCAGGTTAAGACTTTTTGACCAAATGTGATCCCCAACAAAGTACACAAAAATTTGGTGCTAACTGCTCACCATGTGAAATGTCACCATGAAATACAAATTTAGATGTAGACCTGCTTGTTGTTCATTATTTATTTTTATCATGCACGATTAAAATCATCTGTGATTTAACAAACATAGAGCCATAAAATGCGCCAAATTATATAATTCAGAAAAAAGATACCCTCAAGCCCGACATCATGCCATGATATGATATTTCAGGTAAGCATAGTTCCTCAGTCTGTCTGCATATATAAGATAAGGTCTCACCATCCTAAGTCGTGAATCATCACACACAATATTTTTAATGCGGCTGTTTCAACCTCTAGTGAAACAAAATAAATACAAACATATTATAATTTTGTTAATTTATTTAATAAGCAAACGTTATCTTCTTTGTTAAGGATCTCAGATATAACTGTTTCATGATAATCTCGCAGGGATACAGTGTGTTAAAATGATGTGTGTCTGTTCTGTGAAACAGAGCACGGATTATATAGCCCAATTTGAACAGTAGTGATCTTTTCTCTTTTTACACGCTAGGGGACGTAGCTCAAAATCTGTCTGCTAAACATACCCTTAGCGGGCCTGCTTTTGAACAAGGACATGTCAAGCTTTATCCTGATATGTCACACCAATTATATAATAAGGTGGAAAATGGTGAATTGAGGAATTGAGGCAGTTTACATGTGTTTCAATGGGACTGGCATTTGGGGTGGTGAGACCATAACGCGATATGTATCTGTGTATAATTATATACAATATATGCGTTGTCTGAGCGAGGCGACAGGATGATAACGTTAAACCTACAATACCTACGGTCTAGAAAACGTCACGCGCTGAAATAATTAAATATACACCTCGTTTAGACCACTGTTCGCCGAAGGTGCAACTAAATTAAATGAAATTCGATATGCTTCTCTTTCCAGGTTCCTTGCCTCCCTTGCCTACCAGACATCTGCAATGAATACTGTACTAATTAAAAAATTGGAAAGGTTAAAAGCAGCTTAAAACAATATAGCTCCGGACGCCTTTATCACACTCTCAGCACCCTTCGAGTGCCAGGGTTCACTCACACATAATTAAATATTTCTAACGTCCGCAGACCCATAACATAAGTATTCCAATGAAGCGGGAAGAGCTGACTGAGACATTTATGGTGATTTCAAATTGAAAAAACCCTTTGGTCTCCATGGTTTATAAAAAAATATTTCAGCGTTGTAAGAGTAGAATCAATCACATCGACAATACTAACTGATGTAGGGGAAGGACGGACAAGATGGGCCATCTAACGTTATGGTTCATATAACTCTTCTTGCCACCCCTAAATTAGCAATCTAAGTGTGTACTGTGGCCGTGAATATGGATGCTTGAAGTGATATATAATTTAGCGATCCTCTCCGGTAGCTGGAGTGTATATTAATTACCATTTGAAATAAATCTCATGTTGTATCAACCCCTTGGGCAAGATGAGACATGCTGGTGGGCAACTTGTTGATTTGACCCAACAGCTGAGCAATTCTGACCCAACAGCTGAGCAATTCTGACCCAACAGCTGAACACTTCTGACCCAACAGTTGAACACTTCTTTTAAAATGTTACCCATCAGGCAATTTTATACCTTTATATAAAATAAGACGCAATATGGTTCATGTGCAAAAGGGAGTCTATTAACATTAACGTTTGTGGTCCATCTTGCCCTTCCCTTGCGCAGGACGGGACATGATTTGGGCTAATTGTTAATTTAAGACAACAGCTCTAGCCAATGACTTATTTTCGATTGGCAAATTATCAGGCACTCTTATACCTTTAAAATATATGTATTATCACACAATATCGTTCATATGCCAAAGTTATAAAGCCAATGTCTCGTCTTGCCCACTGTCCTGTCTTGCCCGTCCTTCCCCTATTATACTCTTTATTTATATTTACCATGCATCGACAAATTAGCTACCACGATACACTGATTCTATGTTGGCACAACGTTGGGCCACCGTCTGCGACGCTGGCCCAAGGTTGTGCCAACATATAATGAATGTATCGTGGTTGCTGGGAATGCCAGTGAATACGTATGTGTATATATACAATATGTCGCCAAGGAGTGTCACGCATCAGTGATACACTCCTTGGTGACACCCGTTATAAACATGATGATTGTCCCCAGTCATAATCATCGTGATACCACACTCATATAATATGGCGAGTTTGCTGGTTACAGTCGTGATATACCACGCAACCTCAGAATATGTGAGCAAGTGTAAAAAAAGGCATCGGTGACTAATTTAATTAGATTTTAAATTGTTCTCATTTTGAAAACACGTGAAAAAAACCCGTCATAGATGCTCAGCTTCATCGGTAAAATTTGACCCGTTAATGAATATAGTACACATTAGTTTATCGAAAAAATGTATATATTTTGTAAAGTGTGATGAGTACATATTTATGCACATCTATAGTGTCTATGACCTGGCTTCCGCCACTATGGCCCGTAAGAGCGCCTTACCAACGAGCATTGTCAATGATTTTCGATTCATTTTGTACGAGCCCAACCCATTTACAACGCTGAAATATTTTTATATAAAGCATAGAAACCAAAGGATTTTTTCAATTCGAAATCACCATAAATGTCTTAGTTAGCTCTCTCCGCTTCATTTGAATACCTATGTTATGGGTCTACGGGCATTATAAATATTGTATTGCTTACAGTGCGGGGATCGACTTTTGACGTCAGAATCTGACGTCTAGAGACGTCAGATTCTGACGTCCGTAGTCGATCCCTGCACTGAAGGAATTGAGCTAACTAAGACTAAAACACGTTTGGTCTGCATGGTTTATATAAAAATACTTCAGCTTTTCAAGGGTTAACCCTTTAAGTCCCTACGATGCATTAAAGCATCATTTTACATCCCTGAAAACTGACTTAATTTTTCAAAATGAAAATTTCCATGAAACTGGTTTACCAATACATGGCAATTTTCTTAAATTTTTCACCCACTTTAAGTCATCTTCATCCACTACAAGTCGAGAATTGCGAAAGCAATTCGCGGCTTGTAGTGGATGAAGATGACAATGGAAAATTCAGAGATGAAAGGGTTAAGAAAACATTAGATTAACGTCTCGTGTTGGCCCAACGTGCACTACGCTGGCCCAACGCTGAACCGACATTGAGTGGCGTCTCTTGTTCACTGCCACACAGGTGAGTGGAGCGCGTAGCGCGTCGCCACCCTGTGCCGAATTAAAGCGACACAATCAGGTTGAAAATCATCGAAAAATTGGTGATTTTATTTTAGCTTAATAATATAACCATATGATGTAAACATGTCCATAGACTAGAACTGCAAAAGATTTTAAATTTTTGTGTTGCGTATTTACCAGTTAACCTAGATATAGGCCTAGAGACGACATTTCCGTATTTCTAATTCTGGATATGCATGTCCGAAATACATCCCACAATACAGGTAATATAATTTTATGAGTTTTATTAGGTAATCCATCAATGCGCCAGAGACATTTCCTCCACGCGGTATAAAATGCCTCGGGAACATTGGTAGAGGAGTAGTCCCAAAGTTGGGAGCCGTACACTGCCATACAAAATGAATTAAAAAGTTTTCTTTTAACATTACCCTTCATAAAACCAAAGCTTGATAACAACTGATGCGTTCTCATATACTAATCATCAGTTGAGCGTTTTATACGTGAATTCATTATGTTAGGCCCTATATATTATATAACTGCAGAGAAAATGTATCTATTTACTTTTATCAGCATTGAAAATCAAATCAAAAGTTTTTGAAAACTCGGAGCATATTTTCAGCATCAGCGACATAGCGTGTTTAGTGGGGGCCAACAAAGCAACATCATCAGCGTAGGCTAGAGCACCTATAAAAATGTTTCCTTTGTGGCATCTAATTCCTGACTTTTTAAGCTTAAGTAGTAGCTCATCTAAGTATATTCCAAATAGTATTGGTGATAATACACCTCCCTGTTTCACACTAATTAGGGCACACACCTTTTTTCATCAGTATTTTAAAGAGATTAATATGGTTAACTCTATCAAAGGCTTTACTTGCATCTAAGAGAACTACATAAACGTCTGATTGTTTTTTGTTATAGTGATTAATAATTTCTTCACAAACATCTGTACATTGAGAGGTAGAATGGTCCGCCTTGAAACCAAATTGCATATCCGTAGTTTTGAATTGATCTCCGTTGATGTTCAAAATAATCCAATCAAAAATCTTACCCAGTATACTACCTAATGCTATTCCTCTAAAATTAGTTGATGTCGTTAATGAGTTTCGCTTATTCTTATAGATATAATGGTATTCGCCACCAACAGAAAATATACTAAAGCAAAAGAAAAGATGATAGAACGATGGTTATTTATTTTCTTAAACCCTAAAGTTTTCTTTATAGCAAAATAAATTAAATTTGCTTGATTGGCGTCAAATGTACATATAATTATAGGCCCAAGTAATTTTACAAACATGAAGTATGTGGCTCTCGGTAGCGAGACACAACTTCAACTAGGAGGATTTAATAGTAATTGTATACTTTAGCACGCCAATGGTTAATAATTACCCAAATTTAAAATAGAAAAAGACTGAAAAAACAAGGAACAGTTTCCAAAAAAATCATTTTAATTGCAAAACATAATTACATACCTTTATTAATATACTTATTCACTTATAATTTTTTCAGTTATATTTTATTATTTACATATCACAGCCATTTTGTGAAAATTTAATATTGGTTGAATAAGCTGTAAATAGATCGTCATCAGCGTCACCTTGTGAGTAACGCCAGTAGCCTACTGGTAGAGTCACCTGGTGACTGTAGAATAAAACACAGCTACATTAGATGAAATCACATGATGTTTTGTATCCAATAAACACCTGACTGACTACGATGCTGATCCTATTGGCTCAACGCAGTTGTGTCTCGTTCTTGCAACCAACAACTTTAACTGGGTGTAAATTAGGCCTACCCATATTGTTTAATTTGACAACAAACAAAATGAGTGTTTAAACATTCAAATTGTTTAGATTCAAATTAATCAAATGAGTAATTTTCACCCACTTGAAGTTGTTGGTCACGCTAGCGAGACACAACTTCAAGTGGGTGAAAATTCAAATTCTTTAATATAACGCTTTAAGGGTTTATCATTTTTCTGGTATAATTCCGCTCAGATCTTCCACCAGAACTGACATTTTATTCAACACGTCGGGCACAAAGTAAAACAATCCCGAGAACAGAGATCTCTCCAGGATGTTCAGCTGCGGGATTTTATTGTTTCCATTTGCGCACGGTTTCACGTCCACATAGCTATATCCGGGTCTCAGGCACGTGACCAGCTCCTCGACGTGTGATAGGCCGAGGTCAGGGGTCAGATCCTGTGCGCGGATGTGTGGCTCCATCACCTCCAGGCGGCCGTAAATGTCTGTGACGCATGCGCGGATGTCTTTGACCAGAAGCAGGAAGTCCCGTACTATGGCCGTGTTGAGCATTTCTCCCATGCTGTTGCTCATACACAGGAACTTATAGCAGTCAGCCACATCCTGAACACTGTCAAAGCTGGTCTTATCTGCAGGCTTCCCCAGCCGCAGTGCAGTGGACAGATCCGAACTCTTAGCCTCGATGTCAGAGTAACGCATGCGCAGATCCTTCAGCTGCCGTCTCAGCTCCACGCGCACTATGTTCAGAGTGCTTGCTAGGCGACTGTGTGACAGGAAGCACTCTGAAAACAAAATTACAGGGATGTAATTCTAACACTCACACGAAACAAATACAACTGCTCAATTACGTTTATAGTGATTTAGTATTATTTCATTCTTTTATTCATTCTCTAATAAATTCATTCAGTCATTTATTCACACAATTAATATTTGTTTATATGTTTGGTAATTCTATCATTCACTCCTGGCATGCTCATTGGCAACCTGGAATGAAACTAGGACTACAATACTGCAAGCTCCTTCACAGCTGCGGATCTAGCTTTTCACTGAAGGGGGGGAGGGGGTTTAAAACTTGACAAAGGAATACTTCACTGCAGCGCGGGATCTGAGAAGCCCACCTCGGGGAAATTTTCGATTTTCAAAGGCTTTCTCCTGCAATCTGAGGCATATTGGGCACTGTTTGTCACTCAGTGTTTAGGCCTAACCAGTGCACAAGGAAACCACTAGGCTAAATAAGATCATAATTTTTTTTGAGGTGGGGGGGGGGGGGGTTAAACCCCCTAAACCACACTCTTGGATCCGCCCCTGCCTATGCGATGGTGGTTCAACATTGAACCGGCATTGAGTACTACACTGCTGCCGAGGCTTTACATGTTCAACAGAACATCCTTTTCTAGTTACAAATTGTAATGATTTTTTTTCTTTTGACATTCGTTCATTCATCCCTTCATTCATTCATTAATTAATTAATTCATTCATTCATTCACTTCTTCATTCATTCACTCATTCATTCTGTTGTCTATTTTGTACGCTACTATGTTCAACCATTCGTTAATTTTTTTATTACTTTTTTTCCTTTTATCATTCATTCATTCATTCATTCATGCTTTCACCCATTCATTCATTCATGCATTCATTCATTCATTCATTCATTCATTCATTCATTCATTCATTCATTCATTCATTCATTCATTCATTTATTAATTCCTCAGTTTATGTTGTACCTTTCGTACATTTATTCACCCATTCGCATATTTATTTTTTTGTTCCGTTTAGAAATTCATTAATTTATTCATTCATTGACACGCACTCACTCATTCCGTTACTCCAATACTCTAACACATGATTAATATACCTTCAGTTGCATCTGATGTAACCAAAGCGTCTCTGCATTGGTCAGTCTGTCGACCAGTGACAGTCACTGTAATGAAACCACGTGACCAAGCTAGACCAGTCAGAGCCTGCTTACAGCAGATGACGTCATTAATCATCCCCTGTAACTCCCCACTGGCAAACTGATTCTCAAGCCTCACTAGCGCCTCTAGCGACTGACAGCACACCTAAAATATGAGATAATACATATATAATTATCCAGTGAGAAGCAAAAAATATAATTTATTCAAAAAGGAGGAATATTGTTCATATTTAGCCCTTTCAGCGCGGGGAATGTCTGTATACATCATAATCTGACTTTTGTAAATGTCAAATTATGCCATATAAAGACGGTCTTTATAAAGACTAGCCCCGCACTGAAAGAATTGAAGTATTTATAACAACCGTAGATCCATAATATAGGTATTCAAATAAAGCGGAAAAAACTAACAAAGATATTTATGATTATTTCAAATTAAAAAAAACCTTTGGTCCCATGGTTTTCACAATATTTTTTCAGCGTTGTGAGGTTAAAAATGTCTCCAGGTAACTACTATGAATAAGGTCTTAAGACCTTGACAATGCCTGGAGTATTGTAATCTGTTTTCAATAGTAATTTCACCATAATAAATGGAAATTGGTGAAAAGATTGATACTTCGCTTTTTATTCAATTCGTTGATCGGTGAGTATTGCAAATACAGAAATGTCTGAATTAGCGGATAGCTAGAGATGGTGTAGTTAGGCATATCCTCTACTCACCTCTATATGACATTGACTCTTTGACTTCTCCAGCTTCGTGAAGGTCACACCTTTGTTCTGTGCGTATGAGGAAGCGTCGTTCAAGTCCTTGAGGATTTTAACCTTGTGTTTTGACACCCAATCATAAAGCGCCTTACATTTATCAGACGAGATGCAACCGGAAACAGCCATGGCGTCATCAATATCTGTGTTCTGCTGCACTAACTCCAGTGACGTCAGACACAGAGATATGGTCAGATAGCCTGAACAGAAATATGGCACAATTAACCAGTCAGTGCTAAAATATTGTTATAAATACGATGGACAATTCACTTTAGAAAACTCATACACGTCTTAGTTTGCTGTTTCTGTTTCATTTGAATACCTATGTTATGGATCTACACTTTTGAGTTCAGAATCTGACGTGAAATGTCACTCTCCGTACTGAAAAAGTTAAAAAAGAATCACACACATGAAAAGACAAATAGTGGTGAAAACATGTTAGAATAACATGTTTTTTAGGACTATAGCTTTTAATAGGTTTTGTAAGGCCACAGCTTCTAGTGTGTTTTGTGAGGTTACAGTTTCCAATAGTATTTTATTTGTAAGGCTATCACTTTTAGTACAGTAAGGCTACAGCTTGTTTGACCTGTCTTTTTCAAAACCTAAATATTCACTAAAATCATCAGATTCTGACGTCTAACGTCTGTTTCCGCACGGAAAGAGTGAAATATTTAAAATGACTGTAGACCCATAACCACTGATAACTGATATTCAAATTGAAAAAAGTCTTCATAGTTAAAGGGACATGCCCAGGTCTAAAATCATTAAAAAATCGGTGATTTTATTTTGGCTTATTGATATGACCATATGATGTAAACATGTCCATAGACTAGAACTGCAAAAGAGTTTTAATACGAAAATATTTCAGCGTTTTAAGGGTTGAAAGGTTCATGGCTTTTTCCTTACCGTCACGGGCTTTTTTCACAGGCTTCATCTTCGAACGTGATAACACTGTAACATACAACATATCGGTACAACACTGAGACACTTCTACATATTGAAATCTTTGAAATTTTTTGTAACCATAATTTCATAGATCTGCTACTTCCCTGATAAGAGAATGTGCAAATTAACCATTGACCTTCTGAATGGTTTCTAATATTTTTCTTTCATTATTTTTCTTTGCAACATTTCTAACGCAATTTCTAGCTTCAAATTAGGAAATATACATATTTTTATAAAGTAAACATGTTCACATTTAAATTATTATTTGACTACCAGATAAAATACCAAAAACTGCTTTATTGATTGCAGCACTTAGCATTTTACTATTTTTGACACTTGATTGAAAACGTACGGTCCTAGTATGACAAGGGTTGATCAACAATTTCACAAGCGTACACATTACGTGAAGGTTTGGGAAATTACGAAATCAGTCTGAGAATGCAATTCGTTGAGGTAAATAATAAAATCACATGTGCATAGAGTAGATGGGGAGGAATGCACATATCGTGGGGGGGGGGAGGGGTGTCACCTCCTCCTGGTCCCCCCCCCCTTGGCAACTCAGCCAAACGTTTCATTAATATTGTGTTTTTCTCACGTTATTACATATTGGTCTGGAATAATTTTCACTACATTTTCAATCTATATAAAATCGGTTAGGTCGTATATACAGAGCATATGGTCATTGGTTTGTTGAATATTGCCTGAAACAGTATGTAGATGTGTGTCTAACGTTTTCTTAGTATACGGAACTGTCTTAAGTATTTGTATTGTATGTGTTCGGGTGTCTGGCACCCCCAGATTTATCGCCTGGCACATATATTGTACATAGAGAACTGTTTGGAGCATTTATTTTAGCGTATCATCATTAACTAATTTACCAGGGTTGTAACTACCAATTTATTTATACCTGTTTATGATATGGACGTAGTCTGTTATGTTTTTCATTATAAATTGTTTGCAAATTTGCATAATTTGTGTATATACTATTGATCTAATATTTTTTGTGTGTATCGACGCAGGCGCTGTCCCAGGTTTTAAAAAAGGACTGAATACAGTTAAATGTTTTAGTAGGTGTCCCAGGCACCACCGGTGTATCATTTTATTTGATATAGACGTATATGATTTCAAAGTTACTTTCATCAATTTCACTTGAATGTCACTTAAATGGCCATAGGTGCCTAAAAGTGACGTAAAGAAAACTTTTCACTTGCTTACTTACTCATATATTGTGGACGATAATAAAGTAAGCAGCTTGGCTTTGCACGGTGGTCAGTATGCCAGTACTCGATGGCAGAAGATAATCCTGCAGCTCAAAGGCAAACAGCACTTCAAGTAAGCAGTTACTGCTGTTTGTCTTTGCACGGCAATCAGTATGCCAGTACTCGATGGCAGAAGAGAATCCTGCAGCTCAATGTCAAACAGCAGTAACTGAAAAGTAAGTAGTTACTGATGTTTGTATTTGCATGGCGGTCAGTAGACAAACAGCAAGTAAGCAGTTACTTCTGTTTGTCTTTGTTCTGTATTATTTACCTGGAGACCTGCTTTTATCGCCCACAATCGTCGGCACATCCAGAGTCTTCTTCTGGATTTTTGGCGTCGTTGAGTTTTTTCTTGTGATCGTCGACTTCAGCGCAGTGTCTCCACCTGGTGAGCCTTTCTGTCCAGCAGGTGTCGCCATTTTACCTCCAGTGGGCGTTGACCTCTTCTGTGATGAGTTACTGTCGTTTGACCTCTGGGATGACCCGCTGTGACCTCTGACCCTTAACATAGGGCTCACACTGAGTGTAGAGCTGGACTTGGCAGTGAGTGTGGACCCACCAGAGCTGGACTTAGAGTTGATACCCGTGCTGCTAGATGACGTCTTCTGGGACGGAGAGCCGTTAGATTTAGATGACCCCGTTGCCTTGGTGACGTCCTTGACCCCGTCCATGTTGGACACACTGCTCGTCTTCTTCTTGGTTGACATGGTAACGGTCACGTGATGGTCAGTATTTCTGCTGCGTTGTCATGGAAACTATACTCTGCAAACAGAATATAAATATACCGTTAGTTTCATTCATTCATTCATTCATTCATTCATTCATTCATTCATTCATTCATTCATTCATTCATTCATTCATTCATTCATTCATTCATTACTTTATTTATTGATTTATTTATTTGTCGATAATATTTGTTATACATGATAAATATCTCAGACAACGAATCAAGTAAACATTAGACATTTTTAAATGATTTAATAACTTTGCGAGTTTCGTCAGATCCCTTGTCTAGGGCTAGTCATAAAAGTGAAACCTTTTTCTCAATCTCTATTCATACCATTTAAGTGGTATTCTACTAAATGCCATAGAGTTTTCGGTTTTTTTTATACATACTCTGAAAACATATAAATTTGTATCAAGTGTGGATATCATCATGTCCATGTGATTTTACACAACTAACCATTTTGTATATTATTGTACGTATATATACCTATGACAAACAAGTGAGTAATGACTTTTACTTATGTCAATAAAACTGTTTGTCAGTGAGTCTGTGTGTCTGACTGCACACAAAACTACCTGAGTATAAGTTACCTTGTAAAGCATTCAGATTTGTGAGCAGGCTGATCCCCTCTTGCATGCAATAAGTCTTGCTTACAATAAATCTTGTTTACAATAAATCTCGGTCTTGCTACTGAATAAAAACGGAGATACAGGACAAACAAAACATACACTGCCACAGTGCTCAGCCATGGTTGTCCTACTACACATGTCATGATTTGAAACATAATATAAAAATAATTGTGTATAATCAAGTAATAAAAATTACAAAATTCCAACAAAGTTCACGTGATATATGCCTTTTTGTGTGTTTTTTTAATCGATTAATTTGTTTTCACCTTGATGTATGAATATCTGTGAAAAAAAGGAGAAGAAATGAGATAATAGACCTAGACAAATTTCGTAGAAATGCAAGCCTACGTGACCTGTGACGTGAAATGGAGGAGAATAGTTGACATAGTAATTCACACAGGTTCGTAAACAGCCTGTAAAAACGTCCACACTTCACATTTGGTAACCCATGTCCAACTGAGCGACATATTTAGCGCAAATTATAATTAGATTTTTTATAAATCTTTCCATCATTAGTGAGTGAGTGAGAAATAATTGATATGAATCAGGACACGAATATATACACAAATAATTTAACCCTCACAGTGCGGGGATCGATCTTAGACATCAGAATCTGACGTCTACAGACGTCAGATTCTGATGTCTAAAATCCATCTCAGCACTTTAAGAATAAAGATATAAATAATGACTGTAGAGCCGTATTAGAGGTATACAAATGAATCGGGAAGAGCTAGCTAAGACATGTCAGACTGATTTCAAATTGTAAAAACCCTTTGATCTCCATGGTTTATGCAAAAATAATTAAATGTTTTAAGGGTTAACCTTCAAATCGCTGAATTAATTTGTAAAAAACATCGCAACCAAAGTTTTTTTTTTCAATTTGAAATCATTATAAATGTCTTAGTCAGCTCTCTCTGATTCATTTGAATACCGATGTTATGGGTCTGCGACCAATATAAATATGTGGATTCTTCCAGTGCGGGGATCGACTTCAGTCGTCAGAATCTGACGTCTACTGACGTCAGATTCTGACGACTGAAGTCGAGAATTATTTTTGCGGGGATCGACTTTAGTCGTCAGAATCTGACGTCTACAGACGTCAGATTGTGACGACTAAAGTCGATCCACGCACTGTAAGAGTTAAAGGCCTAGTACGCGTAATAACATATTGTTTTCATGTGCAGGAGGCCCTCAGAAGTCTCCGACTAGTCCACATCATGATATATCATTTCAGCTTTCTGTATATAATAAATTCGACAGTTCAATAGAATCACAAAGTTTAAATCGATTTTAATTTTCTCTGAAATATGAGAACTACACCTTGGTACCTAGTCAGAGGGTTAAATCCAGAAATGGGGTCAGAGATATGTCGTAAAATGTATATTCCTAAACTTGAGATTAACACGGTATTGTAAACAGCCTGATCCCTCCTGACAAACTCGGTGGATACAGGCACTCTGTAAGTACTGCATTACATCGGCCATTCACACGCTTAATTCATTTGAATTTGGCATTGCTCAAGCAATCACAAGCTTCATCTGAATGAAATTTACTTCTTAAAAATATTTTAAGCTCCCACGATGCATTAAAGCATCATTTTACGTCCCTGAAAACATACTTAACTTTCCTACAACTAAGAGTTTTACAATGAAAATTTCCATTAAACTGGTTTACCAAAAGGTGGCGATTTTCCTTAATTTTTAAACCACATCAAGTCATCTTCATCCACTACAAGTCGAGAATTGCGATAGCAATTCGTCGCTTATAGTGGATGAAGATGATAATGGTAAATTCAGGCTTGAAAGGGTAAATGATCTACATTGGTCGTGTATTAGGCGTCGGGTATCCCGTTAAAAATCTTAAAATTAGGATTATCTGAACTTTCTCTCATTTACATTGGGAAAGTTAGGATAAATCATAACTTTTCTAATGAAAATAAGATAAGGTTAAGATTTTTGATGATCAATTCCAGTCAATACTTTTGCAAAAAATTTTGTCGTAAATTGCAGTGCGGAAAAATTAAAAGCGTCTCCCCACTGAAAGGGTTACACCACTTTAACATAATAAGCTGACTGACAATATTCTCGTCACGTGGTCGTGTGACCTCACATGACCTCTGTTGTGCACCACACCCTGAGTGCTATACAAATACTCTGACATTCACAGGATGGGACTTAAAATCTCAAATTTATATCAATTTTAGTTGAAGATATTAATTTATCCCTTTGTATGCTAAGCACGTTTTTAAGCTGTTTTATTACTAGATTGAATCACTGTTATTAGGAATAAAAATTCCTGTTTAAACAATAAAATTTGTTAATGTTTGGTCTCAAATTAAACAAATATGAATAATTTTCACCCTCTCTAGCAGGATAAGGGTTAACACTTTTTTGTTTAATTTGGGACCAAACATTTCCAAATCTTGATACTTGAACACAAATTATCTTATCGACAACAGTGATTTTATCGTCTGGTAAAAAAACAGATTTAGAACGATTATAGTCGAAGTTAGCGTTGCAATGGTTGATGTTGAGAGAAGATATTAGTAGTATTTAAAACTCTAAGAAAAACATGGGCACATGGGCACTTTCACATAGTATAGGAAAGAAAGGCAGCGGTTTGATCAGGAAGACACTTTCTATCATCCACTCTGTCTGGTACTAATATCATTAAGTGTTCATTTTGAATAGATATTTTCTTTTTTGAGTACTCCTCGACATTTGTATTATAATTTTAAGCTAGCATTGAATACACAATCGCCAGCTTTAAATGAATGGACAACAGCGCTGTCATTTAACGCTAAAGCACTGAGCTATACAATTTAATTTAGTGAAGGTGTGTTTCGCTACCGCGATCCACAACTTCCAAGTGTCTGAAAATGATTTGGTTTGTGAAATATAAGTTCTAATTTATGGCAGTGTCATAGACTTAACTCTTTTTTGAAAACTATAGGAACACCGGAGTTAATAAAAACTTCTGTAGTTGTCATAACTGCTCTAGACAACTAATTTATACTTGACGTGTCCATCACATAAACATGATAATGCTAGTCAATATTTTTGCTGTAGAAATACAATTCGAAGAGCGCATGTAATAATCGTATGTTACAGCAGATAACTTTAAATAATGATTCCCAGATTGTACATTACCAATGCATCCTCACCAGAACGTTCCGCCCAGTTTAGCCTAAGTGTGACCGGATGTATTCCTTAAATGTTTCTTTCTAATCCAGTGAACTAAGGACTTTTTATTTGTCAGATTATAGAGTCCGCCCTATGCGATTCACCATGTAGACAAGTCTCCGTCTGCCAGTCTTGCTATTCGCCGTATGAACACCTCTAGTTGTGTGTGCTAGTACCCGTCTGTCAGTCCCCGCTATTCGCCATATAAACACTTCTCAGCCTGTTATAGTACTTGCTATTCCTCGTGCAAACACCTCTCCTCCTCGTGGACACTCGGATTAGCATAATGCCGCGATAAACACTTATATAGCGGCACATAACACACACAGCGGGCAGATATAAACCACTTAACACTCTTTCAGTGCGGGGATCGATTTTAAACGTCAGAATCTGACATCTATAATCGATCCCCGCACTGAAAGAGTAAGATATTTATAATGGTCCATAACATAGGTATTCAAATGAAGCAGAAAGAGCTAATTAAGAGATTTATGATTATTCCAAATTAAATATATCTTTTTGGTTAACATAGAAATATTTCAGCGTTTTAAAGGTTAATACCCTTTGACTGCTAGGGACGCAAACACGAAACATTCAACAAATGCCGCTTTAATATTGGGCGAGCTCTGCGACGCTGGCCCAACATTAAAACTGTATTGTTCCAGTGTGTCGTGGTTACTGTGATGGGTCAAAGCTATAGTTCCATAAGAAATGGTGCATATAAAGAATGCTGCCCTAAGTTTTCGTTTTGATACATTGTACTAATAATAATATTTCAGAAAAAATAGCGATTTCAACCCTTGAAGCGCTAAACACGATTATAATCCTTTTCATCAGTTTTATTTTAAAAAAATAAATAAATCAAAATGTCATTTGGAACGTAATGTGTGCTCAAACATCAAGATTTGCAAATGTTTGGTCTCAGAACAAACAAATATAAGTAATTTTCACCCACTTGAAGTTACTTGAAGTTGTGGGTCGCGGTAGCGAGACACAACTTATAGTAGGTGAAAATTTGAATTGTTTAATTTAAGGCTCCAAGGGTTAATTTGCTGTGAGTTAAAATATGATTATATTTCCAGGTAGACAAAGGGTCATCTGAGGATTTACTGTGAAAGGCTGGTGGATTAATGTACTTCTGGGGAGAGCCAATCACAGGGTCACGTGCGGTCACGTGTGCTGCCAAATGAGGGAGCTTTCATTGTTACGGAGCTATATTCTGAAATTCTAATATTTATAAAACCTACTATCCTGGAATTATATCATCATTGATCATGACTATATCGGACAGTTTTAGTTTGAGTTTCATATGTGAAATGAATACATTCCTTTATAGATATCGTACTGATGTCCAAACAAACTTCATACATCACAACATCAACACAGGAGTACTTGGAGTACATTTTTGAAATAAATCTACCATGTAGCCATCAGATACAATGACTTCAAGAAAAAATGGTATAATAAGGTTCTTATGTTTTTTTTTTTTTTTAATTGGTACTCTAGCAACACCTCCTTTTTGGAGTATCAGGCTGGAGAGGGGAAAGGGCTGGTGGACTCAGTCAACCTGCTGACTCTTGAACGCTGCCACAGTGTTAAATTACACCTAAGAATTTATAGGTGAGGAATGGACATGGCCAAGAAAATGGTTAACAAAACATATTGAGAAAAAAATGAACTTTTTACATCTATATTACATTGTATTATTATATTATCCAATAAGCTGAAAATTAAAGGGCTCATCCAAATTACGGAACACTTGAGCGATTTGCACAGGTCACTCCGAATATAGCTTATATACTCTGATATAATAGGTTTATAGGGTGTCAAGTAGACTTGATGGATTAGGATAATTCATTATCCGTAAAAGACCAGTACCACGTAACACTGATAGGTGACAGGTTCATCACTGAGGTCATCAGGTCACACGGTGACCTTGGGATGACCTTCACACGGCATGACGCCATCACCATGATCTGTCTCATAACCGCGTGAGATTAAAACCCATCAAGCACCAGACATTGAGCCATGGTTGGTCTAATGCTGGGCCACCGTCTACGACGGTAACCCAGCATAAGACCAACCATGGCTCAATGTCTCGTGATATTCCTGGGACACATTGTCTCAGGGAGAGATTAACCCGATCACTAGATTGTCTCAGGGAGAGATTAACCCGACCAACGCCACATGTTACCATTGATGTTATTAGACGCTTCAATGAGAGCAAGATACTAAGAACTGTATCCTTGCTAAGGGCAATAATTTATATCGGTAAAGTTGCTAAGAGCGAGCCTTTTAAGCGCATTCGAAACGATTTTCACAACGAGGATAATAAAGCTAAGAAATGTATATAATTCTATAAAGTGCCAATATATTATGGGAAATGGCCCGAAATGACATAAGCCAATTTGACCCTTGATAATAAAAATATACATATTTAAAAAATATATTGTGTCTGTGTTTCATTTCTGACCAAATACATTATTATTGACAAATTTGTCATCGGTGGCGGCCATTTTGAAATTTTATGTAACCACTGGAGGAAAGAAAAGGAAACGTTTTTTTTAATGGAAAAACATACATTCAAAATCAACATGAACCTGACACAGAATTACACACTGACATATACCAGAAAGTGTATAGCACAATTGCCTGATAATGGTATTACATCGATTTTTTAACCGTTTGACTTCCAGGCCGGAGTGCATGCCAGGGATCCAGATATACTGGTGTAGGAGTTCTATTTTTCGTCATTTGAAGCTGGAATTGCTAACGCAATTTCCAGCTTCAAATGACGAAAAATACATAAATGTGGTATATATTTGACGAAAATTTGTGTCATTTTATGGTAGTGAAAAGGTTAAAGAAATATCTGTGAAAACAACAGTCACAGGCCCTATGCTATACTGGATGGCTTAATTTGAAGTCATTATATATGTCTTATTTAGCTCTTTTCGCTTCACTTGAATACCTGTGCTATGTGTCTACGGCAATTAGAAATATTTTCATTGCGGTGATCGACTTTAGACGTCACAATTTGCGTCTATAGACGTTAAATTATGACTTGTAAAGATGGTTTCCGCGCTGAAGGGAGTTGGAGACGGGCTGTGAAAGTTATGCCAAAGTTACCTTGCAAAGTAACACCTTTTATTACAGTTTCTGTAATTTAATTACGGTCACTACAGTAGCCAGTCTGTGCTTTAAAACCCAGGGCCGAATATCGATTACCATATCTCGACTAAAATGCTTTCCTGCTGCTGATTCTGATGTTGCCATCGATCAAAATAATTATCGAAATAATCAACATAATCATATGAGCTTTACATGCTGAGGTTATAACCCGAGAATTGCAAAGGCTAAAATATTAATCTGGTTGACCCCTGTCCACTTAGTGCTCAAGGATTAAGCATCTGTCATGGCTGGTCATACACTCTCCCGCAGGCCAGATTATCTTGGCCCTTAAGTTATCTAAATTTATTTTCTCACCACACTTGAAGTTGTGTCTCGCTACCGCGACACACAACTTCAAGGGGGTGAAAATCACTCATATTTGTTAAATTTGAGACCATGCATGTGCAAATCTGGATGTTTGAACAAACATTTTGATCAATTAATAAAACAAATTAAAAACGGCTCGCGCTTAGCGCTGGAAGGTTAAGTATTATCGATTAGAACTTATACGGCGAATGTGTCGTATTCACCAGATTTCCGTTACAGTAGAGACACCGCGGGGCGCAGCCTAATCCTCTGTACGGGCTGATCCAGAATCAGAAGAAAGTGACATAGCCATTTAGGGAGTTTTGTCATGTTGAAAAAAATCCAAAAATCCCAGAAAAACTCGGATTGGCCAGAACCCACTCTCCCACCCCCTTATCCAATTAGAAAAAAAAATTAGGAGCATGTACAGCAAAAAAACAACACAAAAAACACAAAATTTCCAAAAAAAGACAAATCCGAGTTGGGGCTTGACCCACCCACCCACTTCCGAGTTTTTCTCTGATTTTTTGATTTTTTTTAACTTGACAAAACCCCTAGATGACATTGCGCTTAAAGTTAACACGGAATTGATATTAGTATAGTTTTAAACCTTAAAGCGCTGAATTATTGCTTGTCTCAACCGTGGAGACCAAAGGGTTTTATTTAATTAAATAATTAATGTCCTAGTCAGCTCGTTCTGATTCATTTGAATACCTATGTGATGGGTCTACGATTATTATAAATATTTTTACACTTACAGTGCGAGACTTTAGTCGTCAAAATCTGACGTCTGTAAACGTCATATTTTGACGACTAAAGTCGATCTCCGCGCTGTAAGGGTTAATATGTCCGACTACGATTTTTTTTGCGTCGACAAAAATCGTGACGCCTGACGCGTGACGAACGCTAGTGTGCCTAGATAAAAACTTCTTTTTTTAATTATAATACCTAAATATAAATTTATTTTGTATGGTAACGATTTTATCAATCACATATACATTTATGCAGGATGTGAAATATTTAGCTTTCTATCTCTATGTTTCATGTTTCCATGTCTTACTACATTTTGTTACATTTGCATATTATATTATTGAAACCAAAAAGAGCTTGACATGTTTACGTTAACTTGTATTAAGATGTATTCAAACTATATGAAATTTTTTTCGTAAATACAATGCTGTTTTGAAAGTGTGTGAATACATTACGAATGATTGCATTCGAAATTATAAGGTTTTATACTGAAACACATAAAAACTCAAAAACTATACTCGTACTCGAATACAGATTTGTTTGAGTACTGATGGGGTATAGCATTTTTACGAAAAGTAAAGATGTTTCACTTAACCCTTTAGCCACTAAGGAGGACTATAGTATCAACCCTTTACAAACTAAGAAGGACTAGAGTCGTATTTTAAACTGCTTTGTGAAATGCGACGAACTGGATGCGTGTTTAAACAGCAATGTTTTGGTCTTAAAGAAAGCAAATATGAGTAACTCACACCCACCTTTAGTTGTGGGTCGCGGTAGCGATACACAACTTCAGATGAATGCAAATTTAAATAAGATAATTTAGCGGATAAAGGATTATATTAACATCAAAAGGTGCTGAATACTACTTTGTAAGTTTTACCAAGGAAAATATAATCTGATCCTATTTTCCTTGGTTTTACACTGCAAACTCTCGTGTCAGATTTGTCGCCGTTCTGGATTGTGAGATTGAAGGACCACGTTACGGTTGGTGACGTTCTGACGTCTGCGGCGCGTCATGACGGCGGCGCCTTTCATGTTTTATATCCTATTCACATGAGTATAGTAATATTATAGTCAGCTAGACTGTATTGTGTGACTGTATGCTAATATGGTGGTGGTATGTACATGCCCTGGAGAGTGAGTGAGTGAGTGAGTGAGTGAGTGAGCGAGCGAGCGAGCGAGCGAGCGAGCGAGTGAGTGAGTGAGTGAGTGAGTGAGTGAGTGAGCGAGCGAGCGAGTGAGTGAGTGAGTGAGTGAGTGAGTGAGTGAGTGAGTGAGTGAGTGAGTGAGTGAGTGAGTGAGTGAGTGAGTGAGTGAGTGAGTGAGTGAGTGAGTGAGTGAGTGAGTGAGTGAGTGAGTGAGTGAGTGAGTGAGTGAGTGAGTGAGTGAGTGAGTGAGTGAGTGAGTGAGTGAGTGAGTGAGTGAGTGAGTGAGTGAGTGAGTGAGTGAGTGAGTGAGTGAGTGAGTGAGTGAGTGAGTGAGTGAGTGAGTGAGTGAGTGAGTGAGTGAGTAATAAAAAGTGGTGAGTGTTCATTCTTTATCGGGAATGGCGAACCAAAGGGTTTTTTCAATTTGAAATCATAATAAATGTCTTAGTTGGCTCTTCCTGCTTCATTTGAATACCTATGTTAAGGGTCTACGGCCATTATAAATAATTTCACTCTCACAGTGCGGGGATCGACTCTAGTCGTCGGAATCTGACGTCTGTAGACGTCAGATTCTGACGGCTAAAGTCGCTCCCCGCACTGGTATCTGTGCATGTATCTGTGTAGAGAGGATTAGTGTACAGATTTGATACGATTTATTAAATAGTTTGTTTCCACCCCTAGAACACAGAGGGTTAAGTTTCTAAGATAACAATGCCACTAGAAATCACCCATAAAAACCTGCCAGTCAAGGGCGATCACCCATAAAAACCTATCAGACAAGAGTCGTCCACACTCTCAGCCAGGTAAAGTATGCTTTGTAACGGATCAGTGGAATGGCCACATACTTACAGATTTGGGCACATACTTACAGAAAACGTTAGTACTTTTCATGTTGTCAATCAGCATTTCTAGCCATTTCAGCAGAATCGATCAACAATGACAAAAAATATTCGTCTTTTATTTTTTCAGCTAGGCCTACCTGATAATCTACAATAAAATATGTCATGAATTTGTGGTATTTCACTTGATTTGTTGCCTTAAGCAGCGAGCAGCCCGCGGCCCTGAGCGCGTTTAAACATTACACCGCTAGTCACGACTATAAGCGTTTTTACTTTTTTAGCCAATCCAATCAGTCATTGGGAATAAAATGGGTGTTTAGACCTAAATATTTGCAAATATTTGGTCTCAAATTAAACAAATGTGAGTAATTTTCACCCACCTGAGTTGTGGGACGCGGTAGCGAGACACAACTTTATGTGGGTGTAAATTTAAAATATTTAATTTAGCGCTTTAAGGGTTAATGTCTTAACTCGCCATTAACGTGATCGCCTAGTCATATTGACAAGGGAAGAACAAGAATATTTCTCTGAAAACCCTACGCAGAATCAGCGGTGTTTGAACCCGGGACGCATGCATGACTGGTGTGGCAGCCAGGCGCTCTACCAATGCGTCACGTCCCCCCTTTTGCTTGGTTTTGTACTTGCTTGACAACCTCTATGTTAAAAGGTGTATTACTTTGTAAAGTGGCAGATACACCCTTTCATATCCAAGGGGACGATTATTACGGTCACTAGTATATCTGAGCAAGAGTTAGCGGATCGGTGGTATGGTCACATACTCTGACACAAGATGAATATCTGTAAAGATCAAGTTCTGGTGCCGTATGCCCAACAAATTTAGAACTTTGACTTTTTTATCTGTGAGTTTTTGCGCGATGTTACGATAGCGAAATCATGACTTTGGTTGTCTTAAAAATTATGATTATCTTCATCTCTTTAGAAATAAAAAGTCGATATGAAATCATAACTTTGCTGGAACAAGAGCATAGAACGGCTATACTCTTGGTTGGAAAATACGACACCAGGTCTATGACAGGTCCTCTCA
This sequence comes from Flabesymbios commensalis, assembly GCA_964017125.1. Classification (NCBI taxonomy): domain Eukaryota; kingdom Metazoa; phylum Annelida; class Polychaeta; order Terebellida; family Flabelligeridae; genus Flabesymbios; species Flabesymbios commensalis. Next base: position 4,203,075 of record OZ024904.1, on the reverse strand, counting down.
AAGTTCTCTATAACCTGATGCTATGAACTGCGGCTTACAAAAGTAGCCGTTGATGGTGAAAGAGATACGACATGTGTCAAATCCTATATGTAAAAATGTATCAGGGAAGGATAGTGCTACATGGTGTTGTCACCCGGGTCCACATGATGGGTACCGTATTGACGTTGAAATACCTTCTGAACTCTTTAAGCTCCCGTGTGGCCTGTTTTTTTAGATAGTGATTGAAATAAAAATATATAGAAAAGGCTTGACATTTTACCTCAAGTTGATTGCATTTTTTCAATAATGTGCAAAATTGCAGGATTGAATTTCACTATTTACATACTAAGAGCTGACTATTAATTGTTTTTGGGATTGACTTTAGACGTTGGAATTAATCTGACGTCTAAAAGTCGATTCCCGCAGTGAAAGAGAAAACCATTTCTGATCCCCGTAGACCCATAACATAGGCATTCAAACGAAGCGGGAAGAGTTAACTAAGACATTTATGATGATTTCAATTAAAAACTAAACTTTTCTTATCTTGGTTTATCTAAAAATCTTGTGTTTTCATAGCCTGAACAATGGACCTGTGTATACATAGTCACAGGGCCAGTGTTCAGGCTAGTGTTTCCAGGGCCCCTATTAATACTCTTCTACTTTATTGACCCCAGGCAGGCGTTCGATTGGGTGATCCGTCAAACTTGTGGCAGGAAGACCTTGTTCACAGTGTCCGCCTCAAATCATACGTCATTTTATCATGTTTATACGGCTGCTACAAACAAACGCGTTCCTTATTGCAATGTCGATTCAACCCTTTCAGGCCTGAATTTACCATTGTCATCTTCATTCACTACAAGCCGTGAATTACGGTCGCAATTCTCGACTTGTAGTGGATGAAGATGATTTGAAGTAGGTGAAAAATTAAAGAAAACTGCCATGTTTTGGTAATCCAGTTACACGGAAATTTGCATTATAAAACCCCTAGTTGTAGGAAAATTAAGTCTGTTTTCAGGGATGTAAAATGATGCTCTAATGCATCGTGAGGGCTTAAAGGGTTAAAGTTGGGCCAGCGTCGGTCAATGTCTCGCGTTTTCTACGTTAGTTGTTTGTCAAATTGGCGAGCAATATAGACTTCAGACGTGCGTTCGATCTTAAGATGCTCTAAGAGGAGGCTACGACGTAGATGGCACTTGTTCAGTGTTTGTCCACTTAACTATGTGTTTGTTTAAACCTTGAACCCCTGCGGTCATTATAGAATCCAATGTTTTACTCCTCTTGTGCTGCGGGGACCGTATATATACGTTTTCATATGGGATGGAACAAATGTGCCAAAAGTGAGACAGCGGGGGAATTGAATAATAAAACATGGCATCTTCATCAGAGCTGAGAAATAAACGGTCAATAAAAAAAAATATGGAAAAACTTGAAGCATGCATAGAGGGGTAGGTGTATACCGTGCACTTTTTAATGACAAGGTGTCGATATAGGCCTCAGTCCATGTTAGCCTGAGCTGGTAAACAACAATTATTTAGGAAGGTTTGGTATTTGTAGTCCGTAATAACAGACTATGTGTGCGATACAGAGTCTGTAATCATTGCCTTTCGCAATGTTGTGTCCCCCCCCCCAAAAAAAAAAAATTGTAATGATAGATTTACATCTCATTGGAATAATGTCTTAACCCTTTAAGTCCCAACGATGCATCAAAGCATCATCATGCATCTCCGAAAGATTACTTAATTTCCTACAACTAGTGGTTTTAGAGCGACAATTTTCGTGAAACCACTTTTAAAATAACACTATCTTTTCTTTCATTTATCACCCAGTTCAAGTCATCTTCATCCAGTACAAGTCGTGAGTTGCGACAGCAATTCGCGGCTTGTAGTGTATGAAGATGACAATGGTAAATTCAGGCTTGGAAGTGCATGGAGATTTTCACGCAAGTCTTTATAGGTGAATTTTTATTTGACCTCTGACGCTAGCACATGCGGTCGCGTCAAACTGCTGTGACAATCCACACCACAATGTATGACATTGTCCGGGGTCACGGCACTTGACTTGGTGTGTTTAATACCTGTTAAATGTTTGTCAGATTGCTTCGAAACTTGTTGTGAAAATCCCATCAAACATTACGGCTGACATTAACATGACGACAAGGTCAGAAAGTCACAATCATCAAGTAGAGTACATATATCTACTGCCATTTTCCGCGGAAACCATTTTTGAGAGTATGAAGATGAATGGTAATAAAAACCTAGTTAATAACGTTACAACAGACTTAAATATAACTGGGATTTTTTTCTTAGTGGGGATCAAAAAACAACTTCTTTATCGTGTAAAGAAATTGTTTGTGCTTCACCCTCCAGATGGTCTGGATCAAGGGCAGTGTCATTTACTCGCAGAATTCATGTAAGTGGTCTTACTCAAAACAAAGCTATAGAGTTTCACCGCAAAGTGGGCGAAACAAAAACTATTTCTGTGTGAGATATTGATCTTTCTTTGTGTGTTTCACCGTTTGTCATGACGCATTCAGATCATGACGAGCCGACAATGGATGTCACAAGACGTGTCTAAACGGTAATAATGCCAGCAATCGCCAGGCGGCACCACCAACAAACACCTGAATACGGTCAAGGTCGCGGAGGTAATATCCGACAATGATGAAATCCAGACAGTCAACAAGGGCAGGAAATATTGACAAGCTATGTCAGCAGGCGACATGTGTGGTCAGGCAGTGATGGCCACTTTACTGCTTGAGGCGGGGGGGGGGGGTGGAGTGGTGGAATATATGGGTCTCTGGCAATCAGAGTGTCATATTTGCCAGAGATTTGAGTGGCAAATGTGACACTGTGGCTGTCAGCTATTCAACCGACAGCGGGGACCGACTTTAGACGTCAAATTCTGACGTCTAAAGTCGGCCCCCGCATTGAAAGAATAAATATTTCTTCTGAACGTAGACCCGTAATATAGGTATTCAAATAAATCGGAAAGAGCTAACTAAGATATTTATGATAATTTCAGATATAAAAACAACTTTATTCTCCATGGTTTATACAAAAATATTTCAGCGCTGTCATGGTTAAACTTAACAATTTGGGTATTGTCCTACTTGCTGAGGATTATAAAGTGGTCTACCTGGTAGAACTCACTAAATTTATCATTCCACTCGGGATCAGCATGTATTGTTCAGCAAAATTTCTTTATCTGATGTTTGATAATGTATGAAATAAATTCGAATCTCCTGAATATAATTTAACAAACATCCTTACGTTGTAGTATGATGTTTGCCTCAGAGGCAGATTCAAAACTTAGTAAAGGGGAACAAGTTAGGCGTAAAATAATTATTTTTTAGTTTTGTCAGCTATTAAACAGAAGTTCGGGCATTACCCGATGGCATCATGTGTGTCATAATATAATAAATAAGAGCGATTTTGGGACTTTTTTCACTTTCCAAAAAGGGGGGTTAGGACTCCCCTCACTCTTCGTCTGGCCCTGTCACTGTGCCTTTTGAAATAGACTACGACGTACGACCAAAGGGGTGGGGGGGGGGGTGTGGTTGGGGTAAGTTCATGCTTACATACGAAAGATTTCGATGAAAAATTATTGTCATCAGTGTATATAAACCTTCAAGGTATCAAACTTGAAAGTCCCAGTGGACTCCTTATAAAATCCGTCAATTCTCAGAAATCCGAGACGCTACATTTGCTAAATAATTTCTGGTTATTTCAGAAATGCATATTTTACACAATAGTCAATATATTGAAGGAAAATAGAATCAGATTCTATTTTCCTTGATATATTCAAGTTTTGCTTAACAATCAAGCACAAAGTTGGGTTTGTTGTAGTGTAAGCCTACGTTCTAATCAGTGTGTGTAGGCCTAGTCCTATATATCTCTGGAAAACATTTGAGTGGATTGTCGAGTTCAGTCTACTTCCTGCCCAGCTAACCGCTGACGTTGAACCAATGAATGTCGACGTCGACATAGCAATACGCCGGCCAGAAGTGAAGATCCCTGGCTGAGCTCAATATGAGCTAGGCATAATTAGGCCCTTACTAAATCTGATAGAAATGTAATAACATGGACATAATCACTTATCTTATTCAGCATTTCATATCTGTTGTCAACACGAAGTACTCAGAAAGATAAACGGAGAGATACTCATGCTGACACGCGAACACTAAGTGAAGAGTATTTGTTCTACATCTCGTTCATGTCACACTCGTTCCCGCGAATAGCAATACCTTCTCATATCCGTGGGTTTGTTTTAACCATCATCACACACGTAAAAAACAGAACTGACGATATGTAGATCTATGGCTATATTAACATGATTAATCAGCGATTCTTAGTGAAAACGACGAAACGACGCCCAAAAAGTTGAGACTGCAGGGACCAGACGGTCACACACTGCGCACTGTGTAAAGTGACCCGTCCTTGTATTAACACTTTAAACGCTATGTTATTTAAATTTCCACCCACTTGAAGCTGTGACTCGCTACCGCGACCCACAACTTCAAGTGAGTGGAAATTCCTCATATTTGTTTAATTTGAGACCAAACATTTTCAAATCTTGATGTTTAAATTAAGAACACACTCATTTGCATTCGCAATAACTGATTTCACTCGCTAATAAAACAGATTGAAAACGATTAAGAGTTAACACTTCAAGTGCGGGGATCAACTTTAGACGTCAGAATCATAGACGTCAGATTCTGACGTTTAGGCCCTGATGTCGATCCCGCACTAAAATAATTAAAAATGTATAATGGCCGTAGACCCGTAAGTGCATGAGAGGACTAGATATTCAATTTCAAATGAAGCAGACAGAGCTAACTAAGACATTTGACTAAGACATTGAAAATAAACCGTTGGTCTACATTGTTTATGCAAACATCATATTTCAGCGTCGTAAGGGTTAACCTTAAATCCTAATTGCTTAAAGCGCTGATTTTTTTTTATGTAAACCATGGAGACCAAAGGGGTTTTTTCAATTTGAAATCGTCGTAAATGTATTATTCAGCTCTTTCTGATTCATTTGAATAGTCTCCCTATGTTATGGGTCTAATGTCATTAGGCCCCTATAAATTATATATTTTTACTCTTTAGTCGACTTTAGTGGTTAGAATCTGATGTCTACAGACGTCAGATTCTGACGACTAAAGTAGATCCCCGCGCTGTAAGGGTTAATGATGGTGGTGGTGGTGCCACTGGTTGTACCTATCTGCACAGTTTTATATTTAAACATATTAGGCCCTATATATATTATATATATCTAAATTTAAATTAGCCTACTGTAAACAATCCTCTAGTTTAAAAACGCAACATTAATTCACCGAGATAATTCATAGACCTAGCCTAGGGTGCGACTTTGTATCAATTTAAAACATTAGGCCTGCAAAGTGCAGTGTTATAATGTTTTAGTTTTATCATTTTGTTTGACTGACCTGTATACAGTTTTAACTTCAGCCTTGAGACAAAACGCTAAAAAATCTGTTTCCAAGGTAAAATTTATAAGTGACGTCATAAATGCAATCGCAGAATTTACTGTTTTCAATCACCTCTTTTTACATGTTCTTTTACAAGTTTCCAACTAATAAGCTGCCTTTCTTCTATGCACAATTTTTTTTTTATAAATGGGTGACAATAACAAATATGTGAGAGATTGTATTTCCACTTCTTATTTTCGCACATTTTTCATGCTTTATAATAAATATGCACAACTGTGGCATAAAATCAAATTGATTTACTATCTTAGGATCTACATTTCAAACCGAAATATTAACCCTTAAAACGTCAACGACGACTATGATCGTTTTAATCTGTTTTTTTAGTCGACAAAATCACTAATATTGGGAATAAAATGGAGCTTTAGACATCAATATTTGCAAATTTTTGGTCTCAAGTTAAGACACTAATTAATAATTGTCACCCACGTGAAGTTGTGGTTCGCGGTAGCGAGACATAACTTCAAGTGGGTGCAAATTTACATAAGACAATTTAGTGGGAAAAAGGGTCACGTTTTTTATTTAAAAGGTGCTATTTAATCAAATACAGTCACAATAAAAACCACTGAGGATGTCTATAACAGTCGCCATCGGGGCTTCAAAAATTAGCTCTTAACATGCTAAATTAAAAATTTAAATTTCTAGCCACTTGAAGTTGTGTCTCGCTACCGCGCCACACAACTTCAACTGGCTGAAAATTACTGATGTTTGTTTAATTTGACACCAAAAATATGCAAATCTTGATATTTAAACACACATTTCATTCCCAATAACACTGATTTGCTCAGCTAATGAAACAGATTAAAACGACAAATCATGTAGCAGGCAAAGTGTTAAGGATAAGACGTGCTCACCTCTCCGCTGAATGATATCCCTCTCGCTTGTATTATTGCTCACAGTCAGCCTCGTTTTGATCCGTGTATATCATCCGTCAGCCTCGTTGTGATCTCTGATCATACCTCTCTCTCCTATATTAATAGCTCTCCTCTCACAGCGGATTATCTATAAGCTTATTGTCAACATGACCCCTGACCCAGCAGGTGACCCCGTGACCTTGACTGAGTATTCATACTTAATTGTATCTGTGTTATTCAACCCGTCACTCTCAGCTGTTACGTTGTTATAATATTAACCGTCCTAACTGCCAGGTTGTTCATTTAATTCACATCAAGTTGTGAAATACAATTCTCACCTTACCCTAATGTGAATAAAGTGTGTCCGGAATGATTAAATAAAAGAGTTGATTTTCATCAAATACCGTTGCAAAAATTCTCAAATTGTGGCGAAATATTCAAGTGATGACTTTTTTTACACAGTAGCTATTTATACGGCAGACCTGTATCAATGGGAGCCCGTCATTCCGTACACGAGGCTGTACATATACCTACATTGTGAAGAATTACGTACGATTAGCAGCTGCCTTTTTTATTTTCGCTGCGTTACCAATCTCCGCCGATTAGCCCCCCCCCCCCATCTGCCTATGGTTTGTGCACCTAGTCACGATTATGGATTATATCATTGTAGATCTGTATTATTCAAACCGTTACTTTCAATTCCTGGGTTCTCGCTCTTAATCTTAACCCTTTGAAGCTTGAAATTACCATAGTCATCTTCATCCACTACAAGCCGCGAACTGCTGTCGCAATTGTCGACTTGTAGTGAATGAAGATGACTTGATGTGGGTGAAAAAGTAAAGAAAATTGCCATGTATTGGTAAACCAGTTTCATGGAATTTTCGTTCTAAAACCCTTGGTTGTAGGAAAATTAAGTCTGTGTTCAGGGATGTAAAATGATCCTTTAATGCATCGTGAGGGCTTAAATGGTTAACCTTCTGATCACCAAGGTATTTTGTGACATTTTTATTGAACTTGAGATGGTAATTGCGATAGCAATTACCATCACTAGCTCAATAAAAATGTCAAGAAATAAATGACCTGATCTCATTAAAGCGACACAATCAGGCTAAAGTCATAAAAAAACTATATTTTTATTTTGGCTTTTTAATATGGCCATATGATGTAAATATGTCCATAGACTAGAACCGCGTGTTGCGCATTTATCATTCAAGCGAGATATATAATGAAGAAATTCCCGTATTTCTTATTTTGGACATGCATTTCCGAAATAAGAAATCGGGAATTTCGTCTTTTATATCTCGCTTAACTGATAAATGCGCAACACAAAAATTTAAAAAAACTTAAGCAATTCTAGTAGCCCTTTATAGAGATGTTCACATCATATATGGCCATATTAAAAAGCGAAAAAAATACTGTTTTTTATTATTTTAATCTGATTGTGTCGCTTTTAAATACCTCTCAGATCCTCCTTGTGATAGATTTTGACATTGCATATGCCATAACTCCGACGTGCATCTAACCTTAACTCTTTGCACGAGTTTAGCGTAAGCAGAAGTCCCAACTAAATAGTTCAGTTTTGGTCACTGTGTGGCGTGTTGTCATTGAAAAGGATGTAACAGGAAACCCAACTTAAAAGTTCAGCTTTTGGTCACTGTGTGGCGTGTTGCTATTGCAAAGAGTGTATTCAAACCGTCATTTTTAATTGCTGGCTTCTTCCTATTCTGAACATCTCAACAGCCATGTGTTTCTCTTCACTTTTCTTCCTTCTCAGGTGTGAATTACCTGCGCAATTACCCAGGGTGTTTTCAATTTGAATTACAGGGTGTTTTCAATTTGAAATCATCATAAATGTCTTAGTTGGCTCTTTCTGCTTCACTTGTATATGGGTCTACGATAATGATATATATTTTTACACTTACAGTGCGGGGTCGACGTTGGTCGCCAGAATCTGACGTCTACAGACGTCAGATTCTGACGACCAAAGTCGATACCCGCGCTGTAAGGGTCAATCAATTGTATTAAATCGCACTTATTGGGAACGAAATGAGTGTTTAAACATCACGATTTGTAACTGTTTGGTTTCAAATTGAATAAATATGATATTTTCAACCACGTTGTGGGTCGCTGTAGCGCTGTAGCGCCTCCCTGTCATTTCCAGGATGAAAACAGGTTAAATCCGGGATCGGGTCTCCCGGACAACAAGTGCGCCACGCCCGCAAAACACAACTTCAAGTGGGTGAAAATTTAAATGATTAAATAGAGCAGTGCAAGAATTAAATTACCCTGGTAATATAGCCCAATTGACCCATATTTTCTGATGAAGTCTTTTCTTTTTGTGAAATATTTTTCATTCAAAATATGCCACGTGCCAACACGAGTCGTTCAACCAATGTCGGTTTAATGTTGAATCATCATCTAAGACGCTGGCTCAACATTAAAACAACATTGTTTTAGCGTCTTGTGTTTGATAAGTGGTGCACATATGACCAGAAGGCCTAACCGTCTCAGTGCTGGGGTCGACCATACGTCAGATTCTGAACTCTGTGAAGGCTATCTGCTAATCCCAAAGAATTAGTTGAAGGTCTATGCCAATTCTTGGAGCGCCATGTGCGTGAATGACACACATAATAATAATTATCCGTAATTATTATTACGTCACTAAGTTTGCACCTCCCGCTGATATCAAGGAATCTACGGGTTCATAGCGACTATGCTTGCGTGGTCACTTGGCTCAGAGCTACCTGCTTCGCGGATTGTCTCATTTATTGTATTTATCTGAGATTCTGTTTGATATTTTAATACTTATAATTTTTAACATTGTTCTACTCCAATAACATAATTTTAGTCAGATTCACATTAAATTCATCAACCAGGATTATTGAATTTCTCGGATTTCTCAGTCAATTCTCAACCAATTTTCATGAAATTTTACACATACTATTTCCCATTCATGTCGTGACCACCCTGAAAGTATTTTAAAAGACCATTTGACATGTAATCAAATTCTGAGACAATTTGCCATGTATAATTTGTATATCATACATCGTAGCTAATTATCCCTGGTTTTGTTGCGGGAAACATAATGATCAGGGTGATGATAAACCCATTTGTTCATATATTGGCAACGCCTTCTATTTTTTTCAAGTAGTAATCATTTATCTGTTTATATTATCGGAATATCTATTGTTTTATCATGACAATGACATTTGAGATGATTTTAATTCTGTATGTGATAACATATAAAATGTCGTGTGATAATAGCAAAATAACCTTTTATGACCAATGAGTCTGGAATGACTTTTCTTATGCCAATAAAATATCTCAATAAAATTTGGATAGAATCCCGATCGGGCCGGATATTTGTCATCGTGGTTGTGCATATACAATGCTCCAAACAGTTCAAGGGCATGGAGTGTGCAGTGCTGTCTATGGCATTGTGCACTATAAAGAACCTTTGAAGTCATTCGATAAGAGCAGAGCATAGTCGGAGCTTCGTGGTATCGTTATGTCGCGATATTGCCATGATTTTGCAGAAAGTAAAACAATATTCACTCACTCACTTTCACTAATCAGTCAACTGGACATTCCTGGAAATAGGTCAGAACATGACCCATTTTTTTTAAATGTAATGTGGTTCATAAATGGGACATAAGAAATAAGAGTAGGGAATAATCCCGGCGTCGGGCTTCCTTCTGTCGCTGTATTGCCTCATTGTGCAAAAAGGGACCGAGAGGCTTAAAATGTTAACCCTGAAAGCACCAGTTTTATGATTATAGAGACGGAAAGGATCAGCGCCACCTGTTGAATAACTGTTAACTATATAACATCTATTAGCTATCAACCTTTATGGTTATGCTGCTGAAGGGGGAGACATATCCATTTTTTCTTAACAAAAAAAATAGACTCTTCTAGCTATAACAATTAAAAACAGAGGTGGGGACATGTAGGTTTACCTGTGTCCGCTCAGTGCAGTCTGTGTGTTCCATTCATTTCTGTTCGCCTTATCAGCGCTTTCTATCATGCAGGCGGTCAAACACGAGACTTTCATCCAAGTTTGTGATCAACTTTCTAAAAAAATATCTCGGTTTCGCGACAACAATTCGTCCATTTCTATATGAAAAAGTGTATCTGGCACTTTAAAGAGATATAATCATTAATAAACGAGTACCTGTTTAGCGATTCTCCTAGATACTGTATATTCATTTTGGGTGTTTTAATATTATATTTAATCGAATATATCATTAATGTGATAGCTAAAATCTTACATCTATGTACATCTGTGTATAAGCATGTATTGAATAAGGTACATTAACCTGCTAAATCGTTTTCATTCATTTTTGAAGGTGGAAATTGAGTTTTGTGAAAAAATAATTCTAAAAATTATTTTTAACTAAGTATCTCACACAAACTATTTTATCAATCTCAGCATTTTATTTGAAAATAACTACGAAACGTATAAACTGTCCTTTGCAACACAAGAGGCCGGCTAATGTATAGTCGCTGCTTGTCGTGCGAGTTCGATACCATACCGTTTGGTGCATATGATATTCAGAGGAATATCATATTCCTCTCCTTGCAAATCTGGGACATTGTGATGTCGATGTTGCGTTTCTTGGCCAGACACTTCACCCTCAATTGCTTCACTTCGCTCAGGTGTAAATGAGTACCTAATAGGACAGACGAATAAACAGGTCCCGTGACCTGAGGGTTAATGTAAAGTCGGCTGCCTGGGGTCACTGTCTCGATATCAGACTATAAACTCTCCCTGCACCTTTTTTATCCAATGTCCCAGAAATAAATATATGAATAAATGTATGAATGAATAAAAGAAACTTCAGGCCACTTTTTACACATTACACTTAAAATATGATAATTCTATAAAATTATCTGCAGAGATCTGAAGTCGAGCACGCTGCCTCTCAGTCAATGAGGCTCTCCACGATATTGCATCTTTATGAGCATATGGGGGATAAACTTTACCTAGAGACCTAAATACCCTGAACCCCAAACTCCAGTGTGACAGGCAGTAGTGCTAACCACCATAACAGGACATGCACCCTTGAACGGTTGATATGAGCAGGCATATACAGCAGTCACTATTGTTTTAAGCCGCGAATTGCTGTTACAATTCCCGATTTGTAATGGATGAATGTCACTTGAAGTGAGGGGTGAAATGAAAAAGATATTGTTTTTTTATTATTAAAACATTTCTATGAAAATATATGCTCCAATACACATAGTTGTAGTAAATTAAGTCATTGTTCAGAGATGCAAAATGATACTTTGATATATCGTAAGGGCTTAAAGGTGTTAACGTTGCGCCAGCGTCGCAGACGGTAGCCCAACATTAAGCCAACACTACACCAACCTATCCTGATTACTTGGTGGCTCTATACTAATCTGGCTCAGAGGGTCCAACAACATATATAGTAGCCTACCCAGCACAGCTCAATGCCCTTGCTGTGCTGATCAGTACAGACCATAATAGCTAATGATGTCATGTGAGCTCACCAGGTGTCACTGATATCATACCATTATCACACCCTCTGCTGGCAAAATTAACACACTCAAATGTTTTACAACCAGGTAAAAAACGTGTTTTCCTTCTTTAAAAATGACGAGATCTACAGAAGTTAGACCAACATTACTCCAACATTGGGTCAACGTATCGTATTTACAAGGGATTAGTCTTTTATGCTCAAGGGTAACATTGTTATATCTTACATTTAATCTGCCATAGGAATTAAATCGTCAGTTATATTATCCTTGTATCTAGACTGTTCCCAATAAATATTAGACTTGACCCAATGTTGGTTTAATGTTGAGCCAGTGTCTTAGACGATGGCCCAACATCAAACCAAACGTCTCATGTTTGAGTTCATGTGCTTATTTTGTGTCGCTTTTAATGACTACATAATACATATCGTGTCAAACTTGGCACAATACCGTACCAGTGCTGGCGGCGTCCTTTTAATGTAATGCCAACATTATGCCAACGTTGGCCCAGCATCTGAAACATTGGCCACGTGCTATACCGCTATGACTGTTGTCAGCTAGTTAACCCTTAAAGTGCTTAATTAAATAATTTAAATTTTCACCCACTTAAAGTTGTGTTTCGCTACCGCGACACACAACTTCAAGTGGGTGAAAATTACTCATATTTGTTGAATTTGAGACCAAATATTTGCAAATCTTGATGTTTAAACACATGTAACACATTTCGTTCCTAATAACTGTAATTTAACCGGCTAATAAAACAGATTAAAAACGACTCTAGCCTCCCTTAGCGCTGTGAGGGTTAATATACGACTATAGCCGCCCTTAGCACTGTAAGGGTTAACATACGACTATAGCCTCCCATAGCGCTGTAAGGGTTAACACACTAGTGTGTATTATACTTACTGTGTTACCAGAAAAGAAACGTGGCGCGTCATGATAAGATACTGATAAGTCTGTATTTCCTCATTTTGGTGACGAGCAGACACTAACTGACAAAAGAGACCTAGTATAATCCACAGACGACCACGGGAAGTGTATGATATATATATATATACTCAGGGTTCATTATACACATGCGGATTAAGTAGGCCTGATGCTCTAATCCAGGGGTGTATCTACCCAGGCAAATCAAAATAGAGCATCCACGTAGCGGTTAAAAACGCTATAACAAGCTTGTGTTCTTTAATATATCGAAGCGAATGTAGTTTAAGCAGCGCGAGACGAGAGAACGAATGATCAACACATTCAGGATATAACAAAAACGTGAAGTTACTGACGATAAACGATAATACGGAAGGATAAAGTGCATAATACACATAAACATTATCAAGGATATATATCTATAAGAAGGAATAAATAATATAACAGTAAAAGGATAACAAAGGACAACGAATTGCTATATAAGCGGCATTTTTCGTCAAATTAGCGGAATTTATTAATGTTTCATACAAACAGATTAATCATGCATGCAATAACTACAACTTTGTTGCTAATGGCAACGATATCTGTGTTCCAACCAATCAGAGCCAGCCATAAGTTGCCGGATATGGAGCAAGGTGAGAGGTCAATAATTTTGACCTATATAGCAGAAATGTGATTGGCTCATGACAGACGACGTTTCAGCTAAATAAATAATTATTCCTTTCTTATTTTTACCACAAAGAATAAAAAATGTTGTGCGCTCTTTATATAAATTACGTATCACATTTATAACGGATGCTTATTGTTACAGATGCTTATTGTTTCGGGTGTCAGGCAGTCATAGAAGGTAAGGCACTCACTCACTCACTCACTCACTCACTCAGTCACTCACTCACTCACTCACTCACTCACTCACTCACTCACTCACTCACTCACTCACTCACTCACTCACTCACTCACTCACTCACTCACTCACTCACTCACTCACTCACTCACTCACTCACTCACTCACTCACTCACTCACTCACTCACTCACTCACTCACTCACTCACTCACTCACTCACTCACTCACTCACTCACTCACTCACTCACTCACTCACTCACTCACTCACTCACTCACTCACTCACTCACTCACTCACTCACTCACTCACTCACTCACTCACTCACTCACTCACTCACTCACTCACTCACTCACTCACTCACTCACTCACTCACTCACTCACTCACTCACTCACTCACTCACTCACTCACTCACTCACTCACTCACTCACTCACTCACTCACTCACTCACTCACTCACTCACTCACTCACTCACTCACTCACTCACTCACTCACTCACTCACTCACTCACTCAATCACTCACTCACTCACTCACTCACTCACTCACTCACTCACTCACGCAATGATGTATTTTTATTATATATTTGTCATAAATTATAGTTATTTTATTTGAAGTTCTTGACAAGGAGTTGAGTGCGCCCTCTATGGACAGCATTCACATCCGGGTTATTGACGCCTTGGATACGGTGTGTCAGCTCAGTAACTATGGCAACTATGATCTGAGAGAAGATAAGATGGCTGGAGCGTGTAAACAACTACTGAGTGAGTAATGGGCATTAATAAAAAACTTTGGCTTAGGAATTTCCTGTTAGTTTTGACTTTTCTGATTTGCAACAGAAAATCATCATAAAATCGATTTAAAGTGGTATCAAAATGATATTTTCTGTAACCTGTTTAAAGCCACGATTAGCTCGACTCTTCTTAATAATGATATGCGCGTATGAAGTCGTGTGACGAGACTTTATTCATTTTTGGCGGCCATCTTAGATTTCATATATTGATATTTTTGTAGTAGAATTTTACAATTTAAATCTACAAAATGTCTGTACCCATGACAACCAGCAAGAGGTGTACGTGATTGTTTTCAGGTTACCATGACGACGAGCTTGAGGAGTTGCTGATCCAGGTTTACAGTTCATCAGATGCGGATCGTGTGAGTCCAGAGGATCTCCAGAAACGTGTGTGTGATTCCCTGACAGGGGCGTGCACTGGGGTGGATATAGAGAGCATACGTGCACTGATGAAAACTCAGGTGAGAGCACCATAGAGCATTATCTCAGGCGGGTGGACATAGGGAGCATATGTGCACTGACCCAGGTGAGAGCACCATAGGGTATTATGTCAGGCGGAGCGGATATAGAGAGCATACGTGCACTGACCCAGGTGAGAGCACCATAGGGTAATATGTCAGGCGGAGTGGATATAGAGAGCATACGTGCACTGACCCAGGTGAGAGCACCATAGGGTAATATGTCAGGCGGAGTGGATATAGAGAGCATACGTGCACTGACCCAGGTGAGAGCAGCATAGGGTATTATGTCAGGCGGAGCGGATATAGAGAGCATACGTGCACTGACCCCGGTGAGAGCACCATAGGGTATTATGTCAGGCGGGGTGGATATAGAGAGCATACGTGCACTGACCCAGGTGAGAGCAGCATAAAGCATTATGTTAATGTAGTGGGTGGATATAGAGAGCATACGTGCACTGACCCCGGTGAGAGCAGCATAGGGTATTGTGTCAGTGTAGCGGGTGGATATAGAGAGCATACGTGCACTGACCTAGGTGAGAGCACCATAGAGTATTATGTCAGGCGAGATGGATATAGAGAGCATACGTGCACTGACCTCGGTGAGAGCAACATAAAGCATTATGTTAGTGTAGTGGGGTGGATATAGAGAGCATACGTGCACTGACCCCGGTGAGAGCACCATAGAGCATTATGTTAGTGCAGTGGGGTGGATATAGAGAGCATACGTGCACTGACCCAGGTGAGAGCAGCATAAAGCATTATGTTAGTGTAGTGGGGTGGATATAGAGAGCATACGTGCACTGACCCCGGTGAGAGCACCATAGATCATTATGTTAGTGTAGTGGGGTGGATATAGAGAGCATACGTGCACTGACCCCGGTGAGAGCAGCATAAAGCATTATGTTAGTGTAGTGGGGTGGATATAGAGAGCATACGTACACTGACCCCGGTGAGAGCACCATAGATCATTATGTTAGTGTAGTGGGGTGGATATAGAGAGCATACGTGCACTGACCCAGGTGAGAGCACCATAGAGCATTATGTCAGTGTAGTGGGGTGGATATAGAGAGCATACGTGCACTGACCCCGGTGAGAGCACCATAGATCATTATGTTAGTGTAGTGGGGTGGATATAGAGAGCATACGTGCACTGACCCCGGTGAGAGCACCATAGATCATTATGTTAGTGTAGTGGGGTGGATATAGAGAGCATACGTGCACTGACCCAGGTGAGAGCACCATAGAGCATTATGTCAGTGTAGTGGGGTGGATATAGAGAGCATACGTGCACTGACCCCGGTGAGAGCACCATAGAGGAATATGTCAGGCGGGGTGGATATAGAGAGCATACGTGCACTGACCCCGGTGAGAGCACCATATGGTACTATGTCATTATGCTTTGTTTCTGTATTTTGCTGCAGAACTACCTGGTTGATTGTGTGTTGATTGAATAGTTAATTAATTGTTTGATTTATTGATTGTTCATTGTTTGATTGCTTGATTGATTGATCGATTGATTGATTGATTGATTGATTGATTGATTGATTGATTGATTGATTGATTGATTAATTGATTGATTGATTGATTGATTGATTGATTGATTGATTGATTGATTGATTGATTGATTGATTGATTGATTGATTGATTGATTGATTGATTGATTGATTGATTGATTGATTGATTGATTTATTGATTTATTGATTTATAGATTAAATGAATGATTGATTAGCCGATTCATTGTTTGATTGATTTGTTTTGTTGATCAATAAATGGATTTGGTTAATCACGTGATCATAATCCCTCTACCTGATTGGTCTATTTGTGTTGTAGTCTGGTAAAGATGGCGGACAGAAGTTTGAGAGTTTCAAGATGGTGAAGCCAATGTCACCGGGCGAGATGAAGTTTGAACTTTAGCGTATCATGACGTCATACATCGTCGTTCACATCGAAGATTGCACCCATTAATTTCATTTTATATTTGATTTCATCATTAAACAAATGTGCTTATCGAGACAAGTGTTGTGCTTTATTGGGTGATCTGTGACACTGTGCTTGAGATGTTTAGCCCCCCCCCCTATTGTTTATTAGTCTAGATCAGCCCATAACTAAACATCGAAATGACGTTAAACGTTTAAAGGCGTAGTCCACTTTGCACCAACAGCAGACTAAGACTGTACCCAGAAAGCACCGCGCGGCTTACTGAGAGACACCTGGTGAATACTTATAAACATATAGGATATGATCAGATGTAAGGTCTCACACAACTAATTACGATCCCATAGACTTGCAAGTATTCTTGCCCACACACTAGAGGCTACAGGCCTATGAGGGACCGTTCTAATCCACTAAACCTTTTTCTCCATGAAAAGTTAATATATAGTGAATTGAAAAAAAAATATTTTAAAAGGGGGTTTACCATCTCTTTTTTTTTATTTGCAGCCGAAGTCAGTGATTACCTTCAGAAAGTGGAAAACTGCAATTTTTAGTGACTCTCGTGGTTAACAGAGAGCTTGTGATGCGGTCCCTCATATTACGCCACTTTATATTTCTTTTGTTTTTTCATTGAATTCCAAACACATAATCAACCATTGTCAGGAAAAAGCCACATATTAAAATTTTATGAATATTTTTCACCTTCCTGGCCACAATAACACCAGGATCTGGCAAAAATATTTTTTTTATCAAATACATTCCAAGTAATTAGTTGGGTGAGACGTTAATGACATGTATAGCGCCAGTAAGCATTTCCCAATGTCAGAAGAAGATTTGGTCATATGACGATCTGTGGATGCTCAGATTAATGTGGTAATTTAAGAACAGTGTTTTAAATTTTTACGAAAAGTTGTGACAAACGTGGTCAGAAGGTAATGTAAAAAAATACGTGATTTAATAGGCAGTCAGTTGAGCAGAAAATAAACTACTAGACCTGGCCACCACCGGGTCAAGACAATTCTGTACATATATGCTGTAAACTTGTCTTATGTTTTTCTTGAACAATTCAACAACAATGAATTACAGTAGTCTCACTAGAACAGTAGCTAGATGAACGTCAGTAGCTTTATTTAGATGTATCTGAGATATGGTAGAAAGCTGATTCGCAAAGATGTTAGAAATATGTTTTTTTTAGCGAAAGGCCAGGATCAAATGCCACACCCAGGTTTCGTATGCAGGGTCTTTTGGCAATTTTTCGGTTGAGAAGTTCGACTGGAAATATATGCGCTGCTTTTTCAACCTTACACCACCAGACCCGATTATATTCGGTTTTTCATTTTTATATTAACATATTAGGTACCACATTTTAGACATGTCAAACGCGACATCAATCAGCAAAATTCAAAAATGTTCAACCTCCATTTTGTTAAATCTGAATAATTTTCACTCACTTGAAGTTGTGGATCGCGTCAGCGAGACACAACTTCAAGTGAGTGAAAATTCGTATTAAATAATTTGGCAGTTAACCCTTATCCTGCTAAGGTATTTTCTTTCTAATTTTCAACCACTTGAGGTTGTGTCTCGCTTCCGCGAAAAATAACCTCAGGTGAGTGAAAATTACTCGTATTTGTTTAATTCGAGACCAAACATTGACAAATCTTGATGTTTAAACAATCATTTTATTCCCAAAAACAGTGATTTAATCGGCAAATAAAATAGGTTAAAAACGACAATAGTCGTGATCAGAAGGATAGGGGTTAATGAGTTAAGTTGTCTTATATTTCCAATGACCATATATTCCGCCTTACCATCAACACAACACTGTTATCTCTGTTACAGGGCGGGGGCCATAGGGTAGTGGTTAGCACCGCTGCCTTTCACGCTAGAGCTCGGGGTTCGGTTCCCGGTCTCGGCGTTTCAACGAAACAAAAATGTTTCTTCCCCATCCACGTGTGAAACTCAGTATTGTGGGGAGCCACCGTGACCGAGAGGTAGCGTGCTCGGCCTCAGACCGCCAGGGTTCGAATTTCGAATCCTGCATGTGTCTGGAGGACAGTGTCATCTCATTCATCTCACCATCCTCAGGAGGTTCTCCTGGCCCAGTTTAGCCTATATGTGCACAAAAGGTGGCCTAAAGCCCGATTCATTTCATTTTATCTCTGTTACAAACCATACTGGTATTAACCCTTTAAGCGCGGATTTGTTTTATATAACTATGGGGACCAAAGGGTTTTGTTCGATTTGAAATCATCATAAATGTCTTAGTCAGCTCTTTCTGATTCATTTGAATAACTGTGTTATGGGTCTACGGCCATTATAAATAGTTTTGCTCTCACAGTGCGAGGATCGACTTTAGTCGTCAGAATCTGACGTCTACAGACGTCAGATTCCCCGCGCTGTAAGAGTTAAAGGGTTTATCTGTGAAGATTAGTTCCATGAGATCACGGGTCTGAAGGTCACGGGCGATAATAGAGGATAATAGATCCACATGTCCAGCCTCACCATGAAGCGGATTAAACCACAATACACAGGATTATATCTTCAGCTGAGAATACGCGCTGGGTCAATGTTGGCCAGTACCAGATAATGTTATTGTACTGAATAAGTCTGGCACTGAAGATCAGTTTGACCTTGCGGTGACCAGATAATATTACATCAGAACTGAGAGACGCTGACAACTATGATAATGTAGGAGCTAGCGCAGTGTGGGACATTTTCTGATAAATGAGTGTTTAAACAGAAAATAATACTTATTGGTTTTATACATATCTCATTCCTTAATATTCAGGGGGCCAGGAGCTGAACCTGGAAAATGGGTCCAAAGTTTTTTTCTCGATGTTTTCATGTTATATGGGTATTGTACTCTATGAAATCGCGTGATGGCATTCCCACAGCATTGAGCATTTTGAAATAACGAGTTTTACATTTTTTCGCCTATCGCGGCACAAAATAGTGGTTTTACGTGATCGGGAAAAACAGAAAATCACTTTATATATTCACACAACTGATATTTATTAGTTTTATTGTTTGTATATTAATGTATATTAATAATACATATCATTGGGTCAAAGGTCAAAGCTATAGTTCAAGGTCAAAGGTCACAAAATCAGGTCAAACATGCCTAATTCAGTATCGTTTGTATATTACATCCTCCACATTTCTACATGTTTCCATAGCTGAACCTGTATTCATTGTCTCATAATTTAGGTTTTTGTTATGAAGTGTCATAATCCTAATTAACTAGATAACCTGTCGCTCACATATTCTCGCTCATCTAGGCCACACTCCAAATGTGGCCTACGTGACCGTACATGTATATATTTGCTGGAATGAAAGATAAGGGGATTATTATATTGTTTGAATAGTGTAGCAATGTATTACACGCTGGCATTCTATTGCATGGGCCAGTCAACATGATTCACTAACCCAATGTTGGGCCATTATCTGTGACGCTGATGGGCTGCATTGACCCAACACTTGCCCGGCCGCTATTGAGACACACAGAGAAAATTTGTGGGCCCTAATTGGGTAAAGTTAAATCCCAGCCTCTGTGTCAAGGCAAATGATTGTATTGTGCGAAATAAGTTGGTTCATCAATGAAAATGTGGTCTGAATTTAACTGTGACGTATATGTTCCCTTCTTGTGCTATAACAGTTTAACATATGACTAAATAATTCACGATATTTAACCTTTTTGTTTCTTATATCTATATCTGACTATATGGATACATCAATTATCAATATGTGGTGTAATAATTCAGAGGCTACTGTACCTGCTAAACTACCAAAATTGTACGTAATAGTTATTGAAAAAAATAGTTCTTTATCTTAAACAAGTTAAATAATCAGCAATGATACCACCACCTTCGCCATAATTTTGTCATTTGCTATATATTTATATTAAAGCTACTACTACCTTCCTGTTCATTGTTTGTTTCATCATCTGTGTTCATATAGTAGTAGTATGCATCATATTTTTAGACAATGGCGATGCGTCCTGTATTCCTGCTTTGTTGCTTCCACATCGTACACTATGACATAGTTTTTACTGGAGCAACCATATGAAGATTTTTGTATGTAATTAGGGACCAGTTGAGACCAGTCGTAGTTGAACATAACATATTCCCGTCTATGCTCCATTCATATGCTAACGGATCTAACTTCTGTGGCTCAAGCAAAGCATCCAAGCATAGCATCACATCGTGACAAGGAGGGTCCTGGCAGCAGGTTAGGAATGAGGTCAAAATATTCAGCAGTGGTCACTTTAATTTATATGACACATTATGTATAGGCGATTGCATTATAATGGGAATATCAATATTGTCCCCTAAAGCTGTGTAACTAAATGCTGTTGTCAGATCCTTCGTGATTATCGTCTTATTATGCGACTTTCGGATTTTTGCTATTTAGATCGGTCCTGGTATTAAGAGTGTGCATGTTTTCTTGTGTATGTTTTGAATAAGACCTTCATCCTGTTATTACTAGCAGCAGTCACCAAAGCTGTTGGAACAGGGATATGTTTCAGGTTAGATACCCTACATCTGGCTATTCGTGCACACAATTTAGTGCTGGAATTGAAGTAACGCATAATATTAAAGACTAGATGTAGTAATATTATCTTGGAAAGCAACATGTTGGACAGCAAGCGCAGAGTACAATTTTAAGTATGTTAACATACTAAGTGAATTTAAATATGCATAAGAGACATAGGTTTTATAAAATAAATTATCAGATGTACATTTAAATGATCTGCTAAATAAAATTACAACTGTATCGGCCTATTCTCATTCTGACTTTTCGAGATAAGACATGAGATACAGAATAGCTACTGGCTGATTCAACACCTCATTTAGACCACCGCGACCCTCTGCTCGCCGACGGTGCATCTAAATTAATTAAATTTTAAAATGCTTCCGTTTCCAGGTTCCTTGCCACCCTTGCCAACCAGACATCTTCAATGAGTATTGTATACTAATGAAGAATTGGAAAGGCTAAAAACAGCTTTTAAACAAGTTGCGTTGCCTTTATCTCACTCTCACCACCCTTCGGGTGCTAGGGTTCATTTATAATCACATTATCTTGGGTAACATTGGCTTTCTTTTGTGTTTAATTGCATAAATGTAGGTCTGCACCACGGTACTGATCCTGCATCAGAGTTGTACACCGATGACACCCATGAAGAGATGTATACCACCAACCCGGGGATACGTCTCTGGCAAACAATTATCTGGATACACCCAAAGGACATCTGTCATCATTTTATGCAGTTGCAGATTTGATTTCATAATTGTAAATAGAGGCCTATCGCCAATGACTGGAAATGTGTCATACCTGTTATAGCAGTGTCATGGTGTGCATGTGGCATATCAATATGTTGTAAGCCTATACAATTATGTATAATTATGCTACGAGTGTTTTGAGTGTCACACACTGTCTCCTTTTCTACAAATTATTCAGTTTGACAGTTTGATGGTTTGTAGATTTCATGAAAAAATGCCTATAAAATTGACCCTTCATTGGCCCCTTCTCTAACATGTTTACCTCGCTCTCTTGGTTTAGTGGCAACTCTGGTAGAGCGAAAGACGCAGGCATGTCACAATTTTTTGGATCATAGTATCTGATAAACACTTTATCAAAATCATGATAATCTGCGGTCGTCTTGATGACTCTTTTGAAAACCTTTTAATTGTTGTTTTATCGCGTTTAAAAGAAAACATAGACTGTGCATGGGTCATGATTTCTTGTCATTCGCTGCTGAGCCCTCTTGGTCTGAATTATCAATCACGACGAACAGGTCGCACAAGTAATTCCAAATGAATGAAAATAATTTCAAATTTATTTTTATTCACAAAGCTTAACACTTGGATGGGGGTTACAATACCTGTCATCAATTGAATCTAGCCATGGAGCACCCATACGTTGCCATAAAGGTATAATGTGATAGGTGTTACTTGCAGAAACATAGACATATCAAATAGAACTAGACAGTCAGTCAGAGACTGCAAACTTCCGCCGCAGTGATTGTGTATTGGATCCGGGTCGTAAACTAAACAGGATCATTTCCAAATTTAATGGATCGCTCCTTGGCCCGAGACGCACCTCTGATAAAAGTTTCATGCAAATCCATTCATTGTTTTGTAAATAATCATACTGACGGACAGACAAACCATCGCGACCAAAAACTTAACCTCCTTTGGCAGAGGCAATACACCACACAATGATTTATTTTAAAAATGTATAAATCTCTGAACAAATGTTTTGTTGTTAAGTGTTAACATCGTTGGATGACGTAGTATACAAAATTTTAAAACGTATGGCCAAAATTATACATTATATATCTCGTCGATATATTTATAGAATATTAATGATTGCGGTACATATGTCTTATAGTAACTCTACGACATCATATTCAGGTTCGTAATGAAATTAATTTCATTTTGATAGGTCACACTCAAACATTATTGTGAAATTTGAGGTTTTTACACTGGTAATTATATTTATGAAAGGCCTTGGGGTCAAAGGGTTCACATAACTCAAAACTTCTGGTTCAATCAATTTGTACAATTAGGACTTCACTTTTGTTAACACTGAAGACATACTATTTCCAATGATGGCAAATATAGATTAGTTTGGCGCTTTATATAAATATTTGTATTTTTCGAGCCGTGTAAAACCATTATTTTGCGTCCCGATTGACGCGATTTTATAAAACGTGTTATATAAAAATGCTCAATGTTGTAAGAATGCCATCATGCAGTTTCATGGAGTACAATACCTATATAACATGAAAACATTGAGAAAAAAACTTTGGACCCACTTTCCAGGTTCGACCAAAAATATGCATTTGACCCCCTGACTATAAAGTCCTGGATCTGTCGTGAACATACACAATAAAGATTGCATTATAATAACCAAGGAATATTTAAATCTATAACCATTTTTCTTTTTACCTGAGTATATTAACGAGTGTCATGTCGCATGACATTTGTTACTATATTTTAATGAAAAAGGAAATTATTCCATCAAAATAATGCAGCTGCGATTCACATACGAAAGTGAATAGAAACGTAAATACATGTAGTCGTAAATTAACCCCTTAACCGCTCAGTTATCTTATTTAAATGCCATTCAATATATGTTGTGTGTCGTATACCGCGAAAAATTATTCATATTTGTTTAATTAATAAAAAAATGCAAATGTGGATGATTTATTCTGCTAATAAAATTGATTAAAATTCACAGCGTTTCGTGAATATGTATTTGAACATGTAATGATATGTAGAAATCAGCCATTTTATATTTTTAATATGCGTCCCCTTCTTTCAGATTCCGGATCCACCCCTGAAACGACAACTTTAGTGGAGTGCTGCACATATCTCCATTTTAAAGTTAAAACGTGTCGCATTTTCAGATATTGGTTTTGTAATATATTTATTCGCTTTCTTGTTTTGTCGTCAGAATAATGTACATCTCTTCTGCTCCTCCCAGATATTCGCTCTCTTGTCTTGTCCGTCAGAATAAGGTACATTTCTTCTGTTCCTCCCAGATATTGGCTCTCTTGTCGTGGGGAAAGTCAGGATTATAAAGATGATCTTTTGGCTGATTCTCCTCTATAAATTCCATCATCCTGAGAACGAAGGATATAATTAATGTCAGGACAAGATTAGACGCTTTGTTGTACTGACCAAATAACTTAATATCAATCAATATTGAACCAAACAAAATTTGGGTGATATTCTATAATAGAGATAGATAGAGTGTGCCAAGGTAAACACATTTGGATTTAATGATGCCTTGTTAAACTGGCTATGGACATAAATAACAAGAAAAAAGCAACACGTAGCTATAGAGGGTACTAAATCTAGCTAGTTGTCTGTGACATCAGCAGTTCCCCAAGGTTCAATTTTACGTCCACTGTTATTTTCACTATGTATCAACGATATGACAGATGCTGTGTGTTTTGGTTCTAGAGGTTTGTTTGCTGATGGCGTGAAGTGTTTTTAGCATTATGTATTTAAACGATTATGTTTAATTACAGAAAGACATAGAAAGCTCGCAAATGTAGTGTTTTTTTATGGGGATGAACTTTATAACTGCGATGTATTATCCATCACTAGAAATAAATTGCGAATATTTTTATTTTTGAATATTAGATTTTAGATATGCCTCAACAACGAGTGCAGCACATGCCAGATCTGGGAGTAGCAATAAACAGCTATCTCTCATAGAGCTCGCATACTAGGGGCTTGAATTATACAAACAATTAATAGAACGATGGGTATGCTAAATCAAGCAGTTGGTCCTAATGTGACCTGCTGGTTTTAATACTTCTGTTAATGTTACAATCTCTCTGTACCGTACATTGGTACGAAGTAACATAGAATACTGTCCTGGTAGTGTTTGAGAGATGTACCCTTACAGTGCGGATAGACTTTAGTCGTCAGAATCTGACGTCTACAGACGTCAGATTCTGACGACTAAAGTCCATCCCCGCACTGTAAGAGTAAAACTATTTATACTGATCGTAGACCCATAACGTAGGTATTCAAATGAATCGGAAAAACCTGACAGATACATTTATGATGATTTTAAATGGAAAAAACCCCTATGGTCTCCATGATTTATACAGAATAATTCAGCGCTTTAAGGGTTAAAGCCCCCCAATGAGTCAGTACAAAGAACTGCTACTCGATACATTCTGAATTAGCCTGAAATTGATCAGGAGCAACGATGCACCATACCTCATTTGCAAACATTATCGTAAAACGTGAAATTGCAGATTTGTTATATATTTTTAAATGTATTAAAGGTTACTATGACGCACCCTGGTCTAATAATGTAGAAATACTTAATCGTTCAAATCTGAGATCAGGCAATGCGGGCCATGTTTTACGCATGTTAAGTTGTTAAGACAGAGCGTTTTAAAAGCAGTTTTTTGTTGATAAAATTGTTTCTGTGTTGAATGCTCTCCCTCAGCAATTAACGGACGACAATTAACTTTATTCTTAGACAGTAGCGATTATTGGCCGGAAACAACACTATTGTCAGTGTCTGTGAGTGAGCGAATGGCACAGCGTGTGGGAGTGAAACCGACACCCATTGCTAGAATTATAATTGAACACTTTTCCCGTCATGTTGTGAAAATGTTCACCCATTACCGCGATCCACAACTTCGTGTGGGTGGAAATTACTGACATTTGTTAAACATAGAACCAAACACTTTCAAATAAGGATCCTTAAATACTTATTTATTTCCTAATAGCATTGATTAGGAAAAACGATTAACCATTGAAGCGAATCTTGATTCCTAAAGAATCCCGAAGACCCAAAACAACACATGTAGCGTTATTGTCACAGCCTCATATTTACAGATTGTGCGTAGGCCTAGTATACAGGTAATAATGTATTCTGGGAACATTTATCTTATTATATGAGTGACGTGGTTAGGAGTGCATGTGGAGAGAGACGTGGTGAATGCAACCTGATGACTCACAGTTTGACGGCCTGAGACACTTTGATGGCCTTCATGTCACTTTGACGTCTCAGGGAATCCACGTGTTTCTGTAAAATCTCCTTTTCTGACACAACAGACATGGTGCTGCCTCCTGGCGAATAACTCACGAGTCAGAGTGATCTGTGAAGCATATAGTGACTTCACGATTGTGATGACGTCACTATTGTAATGACGTTATAGTTCACCAATAACTGTAATATGTACAGAGAATAGTAAAATGCTGATAATATAGAGTTGATAAGTTTCTCAGAGAAAAATATTCCTAGATATGATATCCCTAAATAGCCTTTATCAGTTGTTTATGCCTAGATATTATTGCGAAGAACAGACAGGTATGGCCACCTGGTGAATTCCCTGACAGACAGCTCATCTGAGATCAGTCTGGTTGTAACAGGTCAGGATTGGGTGTGGTCGTGTGACGTCACAGGGTGACCTCGTATTATGTCAGGTCAATGACGGATTCGGTTCAGTCTCAGCGGATTTGGACGCTAACAGTTTAACCCTTTCAAGCCTGAATTTACCATTGTCATCGACCTCCACTACAAGCCGCGAATTGCTGTCGCAATTCTCGACATGTAGTGGATGAAGACGACTTGAAGTGGGTGAAAAATTACAGAAAATTACCATGTTTTAGTAAACCAGTTTCGTGGAAAATTTCGTTCTAAAACCTTTGGTTGTAGGAAAATTAAGTCTGATTTCAGTCTGACGTCTAAACTCCATCCCCGCACCGTAAGACTAAAAATATTTCTAATTGTCATAGACCCATAAAACAGGTATTCAAATGAATCAGAAAGAGCTAACTAAGACAGTTATGAAAAAATCCCTTTGCCATTTTATTATTTTGTAGTGATGCTGCGTTCTAACCCAAAACATAGTGGTGGGTGAGATCCTTCTATCTGCCTCGGCTGGGGATTAAAAGGTCGTATTTGCCGCTTTTAATCCACATTGTCTACATAAAAGTCACAGGGTGTCTGGCTTAGCATTTTTGGCCATTGCATTATACCGTTTACCCGGCGTTTGCTGGGCGTGGCGTATGCTGGGCGCGGCGTCTACGTGGCGTTTGCTAGGCGTGGCGTTTACTGGGCGTGGCGTTTACTGAGCGTGGCGTTTTTCCGGGCTGGCGTTTACTGGGCGTGGCGTTAGCTGGGCGTTTGCTGGGCGTGATCTTTGCTGGGCGTGGCGTTTGCTGGGCGTGGCGTTTGCTGGGCGAGGCGTTTGCTGGGCATGGCGTTTATTGGGCGTGGTGTTTGCTAGGCGTGGCGTTTTCTGGACGTGGCGTTTACTGAACGTGGCGTTTTTCTGGGCGTGGCGTTTACTGGGCGTTGCGTTAGCTGGGCGTTTGCTGGGCGTGGTGTTTGCTGGGCGTGGCGTTTGCTGGGCGTGGAGTTTACTGTGCATGGCGTTTTCTGGGCGTTTGATGGGCGTGACGTTTACTAGGCGTTTTCCGGGCGTGACGTTTACTGGGCGTGGCGTTTGCTGGGCGTGGCGTTTGCTGGGCGTGACATTTGCTGGGCGTTTGCTGGACCTGACGTTTGCTGGACATTTGCTGGGCGTGGCGTTTGCTGGGCGTGACGTTTTCTGAGTGTTTGCTGGGCGTGGAGTTTTAGCTGGGTGTGGAGTTAGCTGGGCGTTTGCTGGGCGTGGCGTTTGCTGGCCCGACACATAGTGGAGTGAGATCCTTCTATCTGGGTAGGCTAGACATTAAAGGGTCGTATTTGCCGCTGTTAATCCACATTGTCGAGATGTAAATGACAGGGCTTATCAATTTTGGCCACTGCATTATGACGTCTACCCGGCGTTTACTGAGCGTTTGCTGGGCGTTTGTTGTGCGTGACGTTTGTTGGGCGTTGCGTTTTCGCTGGGCGTGAAGTTAGCCGGGCGTCTACTGGGAGTGGCGTTAGCTGGGCGTGGCGTTAGCTGGGCGATGCGTTTGCTATGAGAGTCCTATTTTTAAGGATACTGACATTCTCCACACAGGGTCCGAAAGGAAACATGACATAATATGCATGTCTAAATCCATATTGCACAAAGTAATAACACATCTGCCACTTGGTATTTTTAATGTCCTGATTATATATATAATACTCCGCTGTGATCAGTTTAGTTTTGATGGGGAAGCATTGTTTACAAATTGTCTAACTTAAGCTTAATAACTCAGCATCCAGAAGAAACTTGATCTCTTGAATAAAATAAGAGAAATAGTTTTGGAACTTTTTAAGTGTGGGTGTACTCCCCTTCTACACTACATACATATAATATGTAGTGTAGAGAGGGAGGGGTGGGTGTGGAAAGGTGGTACTAATGACTGAACATTTGTTTGCTTGGCGTTTGTGAATACATGTCACAAGGGAGCGTGGGGGTCTCCTGATCTGGTATTTAGCTTTCAGAGAAACAAAATGTTTCTTCCCTGCTCACTTGTAAAAACTCAGTATCTGACGGGTGCGAATGCTACACAGCTCCCATGGCACAATTATCAGTCAGTCAGTCAGTCAGTCAGTCAGTCAGTCAGTCAGTCAGTCAGTCAGTCAGTCAGTCAGTCAGTCAGTCAGTCAGTCAGTCAGTCAGTCAGTCAGTCAGTCAGTCAAGTCAGTCAGTCAGTCAGTCAGTCAGTCAGTCAGTCAGTCAGTCAGTCAGTCAGTCAGTCAGTCAGTCAGTCAGTCAGTCAGTCAGTCAGCAGTCAGTCAGTCAGTCAGTCAGTCAGTCAGTCAGTCAGTCAGTCAGTCAGTCAGTCAGTCAGTCAGTCAGTCAGTCAGTCAGTCAGTCAGTCAGTCAGTCAATCAGTCAGTCAGTCAGTCAGTCAGTCAGTCAGTCAGTCAGTCAGCAGTCAGTCAGTCAGTCAGTCAGTCAGTCAGTCAGTCAGTCAGTCAGTCAGTCAGTCAGTCAGTCAGTCAGTCAGTCAGTCAGTCAGTCAGTCAGTCAGTCAATCAATCAATCAATCAAGCAAGCAAGCAAGCAAGCAAGCAAGCAAGCAAGCAACAGAGAGAATGTGCCAATGTGGCTTAACTGGAGGGTCAGAGTCGCAGACGGTGGTCTCACTTAGAAACCGTTATTGATTAAATGTCTCTTTATAGCTGATAAGGTAAGAACCAGATTGTGAGAAAGTCTGGTACGCTGTTCACCCTTGGGGCGCTTAATTTAATAATTTAAATTTTCACTCTCTTGAAGTTGTCACGCTTCCGCGACCCACAACTTCAAGTGGGTGAAAATTTCTAATATTTGTCTAACTGGATACCAAACATTTGCAAATCGCGGTGCTTAAACGCTCATTTCGTTCCCAATAACTGTACTTTAAACGACTGATTAAAAGGACTAAAAAAGACCAGGTCTATAGTCGCGCTCAGTGGTTTAAGGGTTACTAGAGGTAATTGTCACTCGGTGCAAGAGGGAGCGTCGTCGGCAATCGCAAATAATGGGCCACTGATGGTGCATAGGCTCTTACAACAGCCATAACAGATCAATGGTAATATATTCTGAGTAAACATACATTGAACAGTCACACAAACAGCCTGATATATATCTATTATATAAGAGGACAAACATACACTCCCTGAACACGTTCAGCAAACTTAGCCCTTTCAGAGCGGCGACCGACTTTAGACGTCAGAATCTGACGTCCATAGACGTCAGATTTTCACGTCTATGAACGTCAGATTCTTATATCTAAAGTCGATCCCCACACTGAGAAAGTTAAACATTTCTAATGGCCGTAGACTCATAACACAGGTATTCAAATGAAGTGGACATTCATGATGATTTCAAATTGAAAAACCCTTTAATTTATATTTATATAAAAATATCCCAGCACTGTCAGGGTTGATAATCAGGTGTGCCACAGCACCAGGCAACAGCGACAACAGGTCAAAGGTCGTCTGGGCTGAGGATAGACGTAGTCTCTGGACAACGCATTAAACAGTCACAAACACGAAGTGATAGTGTGTGGTATGGTGTAGAAATAAGAGGTAAAAGCAAATCTGAGATATGATTATAAGTGGTCAAACCTAGAGGAAAGCTATACAGTGGACCTGTGTGCAGAACGACAACCACCACTTATGACTGATTCTGTGCTAAATATAATAGAAATATAATAGAAAGATAGACACGGGATGATAAGACGAC
Organism: Flabesymbios commensalis; assembly: GCA_964017125.1. NCBI lineage: Eukaryota > Metazoa > Annelida > Polychaeta > Terebellida > Flabelligeridae > Flabesymbios > Flabesymbios commensalis. The sequence continues at coordinate 4,172,658 of OZ024904.1, read as the reverse complement.
AGTATGTATGAGACTGGACATGATGAGAAGTTTACTTGGCCCTCAATTCACTAACAATCTGCACCAAACACATTGAACAGTCACATACATCATGTGTATACAGGGGAATAAGATGTCAAATTGACATGTCTGAAACTGGATGCTTCAGACCAGTGGCTGGTATTAAAATGGGAATCTAAAATATGTTTTAATGCCTTGTATTTGAAAACGTCCAAGTCATCACCATGGCAACCGCGTCAGATATGCCGGATAGACAGCAGAGGTTGTTACAGTCAATGGAGTGTTCTATTTGTCTGAATGAACTACAGGATCCTAGACTTCTGTCATGTCGACACATCTATTGTTACAAATGTCTCAAAGATTATCATGAGAAGGGAAACCATGGAAACGTTCTGCCCTGTCCACAGTGTAGAGAGGTGACTACTCTGTATCAAGGTGGTGTGGATAATCTACCAAAGTTGTTCTTCATGAATGAGTTGAAGGAAATTCTTATGGCCAAAGATGGAGTATGGGAGGATAAACCACAGAAACATGGAGGTGTCGTCTGTTCTACAGAGGATTGTGGTCAACCTGGTCTGAAATACTGTAAGCAATGTGAATATCTTTGTCAGCAATGTTATGATGATCATAGCAAGTCTAGATTTTACAAAGTTATTCCACTCAGCGAAGGTGAAGCATTCATCAAGTCTAAGGTACCAGCTCACCCATCATGTCACCGTCACAAACATCAGTTTCTTGATTTATTCTGCCCTACATGTAACATGCCTGTATGTGTTACTTGTTCTCAAGGCGACCATCGAGGTCATGGTTGCTATGACCTTGGAAAACAGGTAGAAGTATGTAAAACGAAACTGGAACAGATCTGTGAGGACACGGATGTACTAATTGATGCTGTGAAAAAAGCCATCAATAAAACCAAATGTCAAGATAAACAGGCCGAGGCAGACATTGATGATGCGTGTGATAGAGTGAAGTCTACCTTTAAGATAATGCACAGGAAACTAAATCAAGAAGAAAATAACATGTTGACAAAATGTACGTCGACGCGTGAAGCAAACAGTTCATACCACTCTAGACAACCAAATCCTGACCCTCACAAGACTAGAGAGTTTAAAATATTGTCAAGTTAAACTGGTTGAGAAAGATAGTCCTTATGATTATTCTACAGTTACTGACTCTATACAGAAAGATGTGGAAAATCACTTTAGTGATGAATTACCAGGTATTAATTGGAGAAATCAGAAAGTGTGGAAATCTCATCCAAGGTACCAAGGGGAAGTTGATTTAGTTGAATCAGTGGATACAGAAAAGGTAGATGTGACAGGTTTTGTGGCGTCAGATAAACAGGTAGAGCTGAAGGAGATGAGTAGGATCCGCTTACACGACCAGGATAAAGGTGCTGTAAGGGGTATCCTAAGGTATGGATGGGGTATGGTGATGAGTAGTATCCCCTTACACACCCAGCATAAAGATGATCTATGTGGTATGGCAGTGTACCATCAGCGTGTTTATGTTGTGCATGGTACATGTTTAATAGTGTACTGTTATACTCCTGATGGTTCACTCAGTCACAAGTATGAACATAAAGGTAGAGAAAAGGCCTATATCAGAGGAATGTGCCTGATGATAGATGGAGACACTGCCATGCTGGTTGTCTGTGACTGGAGCAATAAAACTCCAGTTTGGATCAGACTAAATGATGACGTCACCATGGATCACCACCACACACAGCGCCTTGATTATATTCCTTCTGGATCATACAATGACAGAAGGGATCTGATGGTGTGTGATCCTGACAACCACAAGCTTCACCGCTACACACATGACGGTCAGACACTGGCTGTCATCAAGCTGCGGGTATGGCCACACTGTGTAACACGTCATGATGGTGGTGACCAGTATGCTGTCAGTGACTGGTGGAATAACCAGGTTGTCATGATTGACGCGAGAGGACAGGTTAACACACAATACAAGGGAGACATACACAGTGTGGAGCTGGGTGCACCACGTGACGTCATCACTGACCCTCACAGAGGTGTCCTGATTCCCGACCACCGCTACAATCAGGTGCTGCTGCTGAGGAGGACAGGAGATGTAGTGAACATACTGGATCAACACGTGATAGAGCCATACACCCTGTATCTGGACACTGACCATGACAGACTGCATGTCTCTGGTAAAGACAAGCATTATGTACATCATGTGTTTGTATTTAATTATGCACTCCTCGCAGGCGGCAAAGAACACACTATGAAAATCACCAATCTAGACATGAGAGTGGGTATATGATCGTTCGCATTTTAATGCGCTGCCTATTTTAGTACATTGTGCATTATAATGATTGGGAATAATTTCATTGTGGAGATTCCAATACTCTGTAATGTGGTGTGTTATACATGTGATATTCCAACAGTGGTGCAATATTTAAAGTATCATATCCAATAGTTTATATACTTTGTTAGAAGCTCTAATTTGTACTGCTTAAATTACTCTAATTGTCTTCAATGTAATATTTGTGTTTTAAAATCAGCACCAGCATTAATGGAAGAGACTCGTGGGTGAATGACTTGTAGCATAAACCGTATCTAACTAACGTTACAATAACAGTTGATATGTTTCATAATGCGTCGTATTTTCACCACACAATGATATATCATTCGTGCAGATGTTTGATTCTAGTGAAATAATAACTACATTTCGTCGCTAAGCACCACAATAGTCGTATTTAATATATTTTGTTATTCGATTTGCAAATGATTGGTCTCAAATTAAACATATATGAGTAATTTTCACACACTTAAAGTTGTGAGTTGTAGCAGCCAGACACAACTTCAAGTGGGTTCAAATTTAAATAAAAATAAATAAACTTAGGAGTAAATCACTAGATATGCTAGCAAGTGTTTTGTTCTTATTTTATACTATATAATCTTGTTTGATATTATTTTATGTCATACAGTTTTCAACAATAAACAGCATGTTTTGGGAGTTTAAAGCATTTTAATTTGCATGTTGTATTTGCCATGACAACGTTTCGTACTTATCATACTTATCATACTCGACCACAAGACTTGTTTTGATAATTGTCTGTGTTGACCAAAACATGAAGTCTTACACAAATTAAAAAAAAATTAAACTCAACAGCAAATGACTAGATATTCTAGCATGTGTTATGTCCTTATTTTATGCTATATAATTTTATTTTATGTTATCTTATGTTATACAGTTTTCAACAATAAACAACATATGTGGTGGTTTAAAATGTTTTATTATTAGGTACTTATCGTACTCCCACAGGTGTTATCGACCACGAGACTTGTACTGATAACAACATGTATCGACCAACAAACATCAAGTCTTACAATTGGAAAGCATCCGCGATCTGAACTAATCTGAACAGATTTTATTTTTCTATCTAATTTCACAAGCCAAGCACAATTTAAAATTAATAACAAATATATTTTGTTTCCGAAAAAACCCGCCAATGAAGAACATACTTTAACGTTAGTAGCGTAACAGCAGTGGGAAGACATGGGGTAGTAATCTACAATCCTCGTGGTGTGGCAATTGTTGCGAATTACTGTCTAGATTGCTTTGTGGCCGAAAAGCTGTTTGTAATCCTGATTTTTTTTATACAAAAAAATCTTGCTGAAATCACGGATACAAACTCATGTATTATACACTCAATCCTTGTCCTACTATGCCCGGATATATACGGGGTTAAGGATGTTTAGATCAATAAAAATATCACTTAATTTTGATAAAATTGTTTTTAATAGACGCTTTGTTGATCCAATAATTTATTTTTTGACATGTCTATTTTTCATAAATAGTAATATTTTTCGTCATTTGAAGCTGGAAATTGCGTTAGCAATTCCAGGTTCAAATGATGAAAAATACAATTGAAGCATTGTATTGTATTGTATTTGTTTATTATAGTGACATAGTACAAACATATAGTACAAACAGAAAATAAAGTATAATAAATTGGTACCCAGCCCTCAAGGGCTTATTAGTCACTTTGAATTGTACTGCATAACATAAATAATAGAAGCAATATAATAATTTAAAAATAATAGTAATAATAATAATGATAATAAAAATAAAATACATTGCTTCAAATATAACTAGGCTAATTGAACATAACACTCCATGCCTGCTCAACGAAATCTATTGTTAAATAAATAAACTCTTCTGACTTAAGTACTTTAAGCTGTTCATTAGGGGTTAATAAAATAAAGTTGATTGGATAAATAGACGATATATGCAAGTATAATTCCGTTCTCATTGTTTTATATAGGGTGCATTGACATACAAAGTGGGATTCGTCTTCTATTTGATTTAAATTACAGAGGCGGCATAATCGATGGTAGTACACCACATCTTAATTGACACAAAATTGATCTTTTAGCTTTAGAAAACAGTGATTTTACATACATTTCTGTTGCATAAATAGTTTTAAAAGTAATGTAGGTTCTTAACTTAGGTTTCAACTGCATGCTAGTGTTCCACTTATTATTTTCAAATAAAGTAATTTTGTTTAGAGCAATGCTTAGGGGTATCACTTCCTTATTTACAATGTAACAGTGCAAATTATATATTTTAAACAAATCAGTTGTTCGGCGAAACCAGCCACCATTTGTCGTGGACATCCAACTGAATACAATGTATGGCAATCTTGCGTGATCTAGCTGAACTAACTTGTTCCATAGCTGTATAATCGATAATGAGTGTCTAGCAGTAGGACTCAACCAGCCCATCTCCCCCTGCATTGCCAAGATGGGAGTCCGTGGCCCAAGCCCGAGAAAATACCTGATGGCACGATTTTGTAATTTTTCTGATTCTTGAAATGAGGTGTGACCCCAGAGTGCAGAGAAGTAGTCACATACAGGGTTAACCATGCAGTTATATATCTTAGTAAAAGTTATAAATCCAACATCTTTCAAAGCTTTAAATCTAGATATACATGCGGCGAGAGCTCTACCACCCTTTAAACAGAGATCATTCACCCCTAAATCAAAGGTCAGGTACTCACCAAAAATAAGCCCAAGATATTTATATCTATCAACAGTATTTAAGCACATATCTCATAATTTGAAAAAGTGTTTACTCTTAGCAGATCTCGTCTTACGAAAATGTACTACGTTAGATTTTAGACAATTTATATTCATTCTCCATTTTTCACACCATTTATGTACACAATCCAACAGTAATTGAAGCTGACCCTCATTGTCGGCTATCAGAGTGAGATCATCAGCGTAAAGTAGATGACAGAGCAGAACATCCCCTATTTTCACACCTGTTTAATTCATTTGATAGAGCGTTAATAAATATGTTAAACAGCGTAGGCGACAAGACGTCACCCTGTCTTACTCCAGTAAAGTTTCGAACCAGTTAGAAATATGCCCGTTAAGTTTGACACCTGCATATGTTTGATTGTATAAAGATTTAATTGCATAGTAAAATTTACAATCTATTGGGCATAGCAAAAGTTTATATAATAACAGATCTCTGTCAATCCAGTCAAACTCTTTCTCGAAATCAATAAATGCAACAAAAGTGTTTCTTTTCATGTCCAATCTTGACCTAATTACATTAGACAATACAAATGCGTGCTCTTCACAAGAACGGCCTTTCCTGAACCCGTTTTGCTCCTCATTCAATATTCCTACCGCTTCTAAAGCAATTCAGCAGGACGAGGGTTGACCCTTCAGCCGTTATCTTATCTAATAGTCCTGGGGCAGATTCTGAAAACTTAGAGTTTGTTGCACTGCTAGAAAAACAGAGGTTTCATGGTATATTTTGTTTCTTTGGCTCACCAGCTTTCATTTAAAAACATAACCCCTTTCAAAATGTGTCAAAAGACCCTTTGAGGACCATTTCCTGCAGTCAGTCATATAGTGCTCTGATGAAAATGAGAACATTGCCATTTGTACACCTGTAGCTGACAAAAAAACATAATAATTATTGCAAATTTCAACTGGTACGTATTTAACAGTATACTTAAATATATAAAAAAAATTCGGCTTAGTAATTTGTGTTCACCGAGGCATAAATTAAAATTTAAAACTTCTGCAAAAAATGAGAAATCAAAATTTTTTAAAAGGCGATTTTTTTTCTTTCGGACACTTTTTTAGAGGGCCAATGTTTTTAAACTAGGTACATACATACGAAATGAATATCAAAAAGTGAGCAACCTATGTTCATTGAGGGGGTGCAACAAACTCTGGATTTAGATTTGTTCTCAGAATCAGCCCCAGGATTATAAGTAGCGCGACGCCGTTGTGAGATACAACCTCACGTGGGTAAAAATGTGTCATATTTGTTTAATAATAACACAGAGTTAATCTGCTAATATTAAAAACGACTATGATTGTGTTCAGCGGTTAAAGAATCATTCAACTGCAAAATACGCATGCCTGGGACGGTCAAGTGTATGCCAGCAGTAGCCTATTGAGTACAGATTGACGGCATTTAATATAGCCACTGAACTGATTACAAGATACTACTTAAAGAGATATTAATTCAATGCTGTTTTCATGCTAGGCCAACGTCTGCGACGCTTGCCCAACATTGAACCAACATTGAATAAATGTACAATGTTTGAGAAAAAGTCCTCCTGCCCAGCAAACACAAGACATTTGTATAACATTTATACAGTGTCGGCCCAACGTCTTCGACGTTGGCCCAACATTGCATGAAGTCATACAAATGTTTTGTGTTTACTGGGTGATAATACAAGCTTGGGGGTCAAGCAGTTTCCAAATCCCCGCAGTAATACAGTCAGTTTGTTTGCAAGCCAGCGACCAAGTAGGGGCAAGGGCAAAGGGCTTTGAATTATTAACTCATAGATGTCGCTCAAGTATATATGAACTTGCTGTGATTTGAGAACTTGCTCTTAATGAGGCTTTGGGTATGAAACGCATATTTAGTATTATTATGGAATAGGGCCTTGGCCTACCACGGGCACTATTGCCTTCTGGGGGACCCTTGTCCCGCGAATTTTGACAGTTGACTACACCTTTAAAGGGTTAACATATTTAATTGAATGTAGGGGGGGGGTGTGCTCTATTCCTGGATCAGTCACTTGTCTGTGACAAAGTACAAGTACCATAGCAAACATTACACGTTCAACCAATGCTTTTTTACCTTTGGGCAGTGTCGTGTTAACCGGGACTTCAGCAAACACCAACAGTTGTATTAGTGTTGGCACAGCGTCTTCGACATAGGCCCAACATTAAAACAACATTGGGCCAACGCCTGGTATTTTCTGGGATGAGTGATGTATGATATATATCACTGATAAGCCAGCTGATAAGCCAACAACCTAGTTATACAGAGTCCACCCTTACATGTGTGTACCTGTGTGTGCCAGGCAACGGAGACAACTAATCAATAACTGTCTGGAATCTTGAACAGTCACTAAGCCATCAGGTAGTCACACAGAGATTATGGGTATGATACTGGATAGAGGTGTCTGAGATTGGAAAGTAGCAGAAAAAAAATCCATCTTTAAACTAGTTATTATTGATGTGTGTGCCTGGAAACAGCAGTGAAAATGTAATATTTATCTATAAAACATCGCCCTTGTGCAAGAGAAAAAAACAAGCATATATCAACTATTATACATCATCGTCATGGACATGGCAACTGCGTCAGATATGCCGGATAGACAGCAGAGGTTGAAAAAGTTAATTGAGTGTCCTATTTGTCTAAATGAACTACAGGATCCTAGACGTGTATCATGTCAGCACATATGTTGTTACACGTGTCTCAAAGACTATCATAAGAAGGGAAACTATGGAAACGCTCTGCCCTGTCCACAGTGTAGAGAAGTGACTAAACTATACCAAGGTGGTGTGGATAATCTACCAAAGTTTTTCGTCATGAATGAGTTAAAAGAAGTCGCCAGGTCTGCAGAAGGTCCCGCGCTGAAAGGGATAAATTGTTAAACTTGTTTTCAAATGTGTTAAGAGGGCTATAAAATAAAACACAGGTGTGTAATTTGAAAAATACAACACGTGATAAAACATAGGTGTATAATTTGAAAAATACAACACATAATAAAACATAGGGTGAGTAGTATGATAAAAATAACACATCTTGTTGGGACCAGCTTTGTGGCCGAAAAGCTGTTTGTAATCCTGAATAAATAAATATGTTTATACAAAAAATAATCTTGTTGAAATCACGAATAAAAATATATTCTACACTTAACCTTTTAACTGTTATCTTATCTAAGTAGTGTGACGCCGTGGTGAGACACAAGCTCACGTGGGTGGAGATTTGTCATATTTGTTTAATAATAACACTGATTCAATCTGCTAATAGTAAATACGACAATAGTTGTGTTCAGCAGCTGAAGGGTTAACATATGTAATTGAATGGGGGGGGGGGGGGGCTCCTTGTTCCACTCCTGAATCCGTCACTTGTCTGTGACAAAGTACAAGCACCATAGCAAACATTACACGTTGAACCAATGCTATTTTAAGGTTGGTCCAGAATCAGAATCAGAAATGTTTTATTTGACCTAGATATTATATACATTTTTCATACAATGTGTTTGATATACAAGTGGTCAGGGAGACTCTCCTTAAGGTCATTAAATGACCGCTGACAGGAGGGCCACCCTTAAGAAAACTTACAGATACAATATATATTTTCTCTTTGCGTTTACAAAAATAATTATATAATAATAATAATTGAACGGTAATTAACCAGTTAACGGTATAGAATTGAATTAATAGTAATCAGAAGAGCAATATTGGTTTTATAATGACACGTGTCTGTATCGTTGCTACAGACCCAGCAAACACGACACGTTGACCCAGCGCTGGGCCAATGCTGGCCCGGAGTCGTTGACGGGTCAACGTGTCGTGTCTGCTGGGCTATGAAAGCACAGACTAGCAAACACGAGACGCTATACCAATACCGGTCCAATGTTGGGCCAGGGTCACTGACCCTGGACCAACACCAGCACCGGCCAATGTAACATGTTCGCTGGGCATGCACGGTAAGTCGAATTACGGACGTCGAATTACCGTCTGCTGCGTTCGCCCAATATTAATCCGACATTTGGAGAATGTGTCTTGTTTACCGGGACTTCAGCAAACTCCAGGCCCGGATAAAATGTTGTTTTAATGTTGAAACACCGTCTTCGACATCGGCCCAACATTAAAACAACATTGGGTCAACGGCTCGTGTTTGCTGGGATGAGTGATGTATGATATCGCAAGTCATGGTATAAAGTCCACCACTTACAGGTGTGTGACTGTGTGTGCCAGGCAAAAGCGTCAACTGATCAATAACTTTCTGGAATGAACGTCTTGAACAGTCACTAAGCAGTCTGACAGTTACACAGGAGATGGTAGTTTGATACTGGATAGAGCCTGTCTGAGTTTGGAAAACCTTTAGGCTAATTATTATTGCTGTGTGTGCCAGGAAAAAGCAGTGAAAATGTAATATTTATCTATGAAACATTGCCCTTGTGTAAGAGAAAAAACAAGCATATATCAACTATACATCATCGCCATGGACATGGCAACTGCGTCAGATATGCCGGATAGACAGCAGAGGTTGGAAAAGTTAATTCAGTGTCCTATTTGTCTGAATGAACTAAATCATCCTAGACTTGTATCATGTCGGCTCATATATTGTTACAAGTGTCTCAAAGCCTATCAGAAGAAGGGAAAGTATGGAATAGCTCTGCCCTGTCCACAGTGTAGAGAAGTGACTACACTATACCAAGGTGGTGTGGGTAATCTACCAAAGTTTTTCTTCATGAATGAGTTGAAAGAAGTCGCCAGGTCTGCAGAAGATATAAGCAGGGATAAACCACGGAAACATGAAGGTATTGTTTGTTCTATCGAGGATTGTGGTCAACCTGGTGTGAAATAATGTAAGCAATGTGAATATTTCTGCAAGGAATGTTATGATGATCATAGCAATTCTAGATTCTACAAATCTCGCCAAGTTATTCCAGCGAGTGAAGGTGAGGCATTCACCAAGTCTAAGGTTCCCCCTTACCCACCATGTCACCGTCACAAGCATTGCGTGATGGATTTGTACTGTCGAACATGTAACATGCCTGTATGTGTTACTTGTTCTCAAGGTGACCATCGACGTCACGATTGCTGTGACCTTGATAAACAGGCAGAAGTATGTAAGACCAAACTAGAACAGATATGTGAGGAAACGGATGGACTGATTTATGTCGTGAAAAAGAACATCGACAAAACTAAATGCCAAGGCAAACAGGCTGAGGCAGATATCAATGACACATGTGATAACGTGAAGTCTACCTTCAAGATAATGCATGAGAAACTAAACCAGGAAGAAAATCAGATATTGGCAAATTTACAAAATATACGTAGACGTGTCAAGCAAGCAGTTGATGTCACTCTAGACAGCCAAACAATGACTCTGACAAATCTGGAGATTTAAAAATTTTGTCAAGTTAAACTGACCGAGAAAGATAGTCCTTATGACTATTCTACAGTTACTGACGCTATACAGAAAGATGTGGAAAATCACTATAGTGATGAATTACCAGGTATTAATTGGAGAATTCAGAAAGTAAAGAAAAACAAAGCATTTGAGTTATGCTACCAAGGGGAAGTTGATTTTGTGGAATCTGTGGAAACAGAAAAGGTAGAGGTGACATGTTCTGTGGCGATGAATAAACAGGTAGATGCCCAGGATAAAGGTGCTGTGTGGGGTATGGTGGGGTATGCATGGGGTATGTTGGGGTATGTATGGGGTATGGTGGCAGGTTCTGTGGTGTCAGATAAACAGGTAGAGGTGTATGGTTGGCCATCACCCTCATAAGTAAATAAACCTTCCGAGGATAATTAAAAACCTCCCGCAGATAATTAAAAACCTTCCGAGGACAATTAAAAACCTTCCGTGGAGAATTATAACCTTCCGCGGATAATTAAAAATCTTCCGCGGAGAATTATAACTTTCCGCGGACAATTAAAAACCTTCTGCGGAAAATTAAAAATTAATTCTCCGCGGAAGGTTTTAATTATCCGCGGAAGGTTTTTAATTCTCCGCGGAAGGTTTTTAATTATCCGCGGAAGGTTTTTAATTGTCCGCGGAAGGTTTATAATTATCCGCGGAAGGTTTTTAATTATCCGCAGAAGGTTTATATTTTTCCGCGGAAGGTTTTTAATTATCCGCGGAAGGTTTTTAATTATCCGCGGAAGGTTTTTAAATATCCGCAGAAGGTTTTTGATTGTCCGCGGAAGGTTGTTAATTATCCGCGGAAGGTTTTTAATTATCCGCGGAAGGTTTTTAATTGTCCGCGGAAGGTTGATAATTATCCGCGGAAGGTTTTTAATTATCCGCGGAAGGTTTTTAATTATCCGCGGAAGGTTATAATTCTCCGCGGAAGGTTTTTAATTATCCGCGGAAGGTTTTTAATTCTCCGCGGAAGGTTTTTAATTGTCCGCGGAAGATTTATAATTATCCGCGGAAGGTTTTTAATTATCCTCGGAAGGTTTATTTACTTATGATGGCCAACCATAGAGGTGAAGGAGGTGAGTAGGATCCTCTTACAAGATGTATATAGTGTAAGTGATATGGTGTTGCACCATCAGCATGTGTATGTTGTATATCTGGGAGGTTTAATAATGTACTGTTACCTGATGGTTCACTCAGTCACAAGCATGAACATAAAGGTGGAGCAAATGATATTATCAGAGGAATGTGCTTGATGATGGAGGGAGACACAGCCATGCTGGTTGCCTGTGACACCAGTAAACAAGCTCTAGTTTGGATCAGACTCCGTGCTGACGTCACCATGGATCACCACCACACACATGCTCCCTAGGGATCAGACAATGACAGAGGAGATCTGATGGTCTGTGATCATGACAATCACAAGATTCACCGCTACAGACATGACGGTCAGACACTGGCTGTCATCAACCTGCCTGATCCCATATGACCGTGGAAGGTAGCACGTCATGGTGACGGTGACATGTATGTCGTCATTGACGATGGAAATAATCTGGTTGTGATGATTGATGGGGGACAGGTGAAGAAAGTCTACAAGGGTGACATACACGGTGTGAAACTAGGCTATCCAGGTGACGTCATCACCGACACCCACAGAGGTGTCTTTATTGCTGACTACCAATGCAATCAGGTGCTGCTGCTGAGGAGGACAGGAGATGTGGTGAAGATACTGGATCGACACGTGAGATACCCATCGAGTCTGTATCTGGACACTGACCATCACGGACTGGCCAGTGTAGACATCATAGACATGAAAGTGCAAATGTGATATTTTTTTCTGAAATACCCTATGAAGAAACCCATAATAAATTCAGTCCGTTTAAATTTAAAAAACATTTGATATTACTACCATGCAAAGCTTAAAGGCAGTATCTGCTTACTTGAAAAATAAGCAGATATTGCCTTTTGGCTATTTGCACGGCACTGTAAATCACACAACAGAAAATACTCAACAAAACGGTATTCAGATAAATGAATTGTAAAATAATACAAAATGTTAGGTCACAGATCTCAGATGTTTCAGTTTATTAAACATTTCATTGACATCATTAAGTCTACAATAAGACATATACGTGATTGTAATTAACATACAAATAAATTTGTAATAATGTAATAATATAAATAATAAATCCCATGAACATCTATATAGCTACAATTATCACCCCTTGGCGTGATAAGGTCAGTATATGTAGGTGCTATCTCTCTATAGTAGTTGAATATAAGCGACAGTAGGTTGTATTTAAAAATACAACTTAGTCATCATGTTTTTAGAATATGACAACAAAAACCAACTGCTCATAAAAATCAGTGGCTTAGTAATAACACTTTTTCAAGCTTCTGCATACTCGAGCATACTCTGATTTTTTTTAAATTTCACTGTCAACATGCAGATTAACTAATGTTATATATCAGGCCCTACATTATGATGTCTTTAAATGTGATAAATAATACTATTATATTATATATAATACTATTATATATATCCCAATCACACCCATCCTAGAACTCATTCTGGGAACTACCAGCTGATCAGCTAGACTAGAGATGTTATTTTGTAACTGAATATAGGCCTTAGAGTCAGATCTAATTTAAAATACATTTTAATCTACTTGAAATTAATACCAATAGTCTATTCAACTTATCAAGTTCAAGGGCATAATTTAATTCTAATAAAGTTCATTACTGCGTTTCAATTCTGCGTTTGTCTCACAAAATTGTCACACCTGCTATGACGGCAGGCATCTGGCATAGCATGAGAAGGGAGGAGAGGGAGCTTCTTGCACTTTGATTCACATGGTCATTCGGATATTAGCATAAACGAGATACTTACCCAATGTCGATGCAATGAAGGGTTAACGTCGTAGAAAATGGGTCAACAGTGAACCACTTTTTAGTGGCATGCCAAGGTTGGCTTAATATTGGTATAATGCTGGCGACACCGGCCCAACATAAAGTCAGCCTTGGGTAAATGTTTTGTGCTTACCAGGACCCTGATACACGTGTAGGCAGCTGGCTAATAATACCAGCAAATGCAGCACAGGAAAAAAATACATCTGGATTTTTAGGAAAAAATATTTTGCTTATAGGCAGCATGTGAAAAAATAATGCAGCTGGTACATAGGTTGAAATAAAAAAAACAATCTGATCAAAAACTACAACCAACCCCCCCCCCCTCCGATTTTTCCCTTACACGTATCTGTGGTTGTGGTGTGACCACTGCACGAATACGGTGCATTTCCATGCAGACGAAGGAGATTGATTCCACTATATTCTGTTAGAATTTTAAAAATAATTACATCATTTTACTGCCTGTTAATGTCGTTTAAACCTATAAATTATGCGCAGTCTAATTAGCTTACTGAACATTGTTGTTAAACATTGAAATGACAAACACTACAATATACAATTAGTATTACAATAACCTATTTTAACTGTTCAATGACCATTTTCCAATTATTAACGATAGTTATTATTTTTGTATGTACTTTATTAGACTCTAAACATGTATTGTATAATGCGTACATTAGCTTTCAAACTATTTGTTTGCCATGTTTCACTGTAACCACCTGTCACATGTGCGGAAATAAAATAAAAGTTATTAAAATGGGACTTGTCATTTGTATTACAACTTAAGTTATAAAATACATCGAAAAACTTAGAACCAAGTGTTGTTATGTTACTAAAGGCACAAAAAAGCTGGATATTAAACACAATGCCATTCTCAATTCAAATAAATGATGTATTGCATTGCATCGCATCGCATTGCATTGCATCGCATTGCATTGCATTGCATTGCATTGCATTGCATTGCAAAGCATTGCAAAGCATTGCAAAGCATTGCATTGTAAAGCATTGCATTGTAAAGCATTGCATTTTTCATAAATTTCGATATATAATCGTACCCAACCCATTTATGCTGATAAGTCATCCCAAATGCACACGGTAGCATTAGAATAATTCACAGAGTACATGTTATAAAATATACATAAAAAATGATATAAATCTCCGTTTAAACCATCAATTAAATAATAATCAGGCTCTCTTTATAGATCTATACAAAAGTATACATACATGTGAATACAATTATTTTTACAATAAAAAACAATTAGGATTGACTGTTAATTTCTAATTTCTAATTTGCAGCCGCAACAGTAAATAAAATGATATAGCAACACAACATGTATATAACACAATTATAAAAACACCAAGTTTGAGCAAAGTATGTTTAATGATTCATCAAGAGCATTACACATAATTGTGTAATAAGCTGCAACATTACATTAAAAAGTATTACGTAATTAGTGTGCTGATGAGTAGTTAGTAATATAGCGAAGGGATTGTACTTTATCTGACATATCTTTTGCTGCAAAAAATTTCATTTGGATGTCAGGGTTCAGAAAACGCTGGTAACAATCACTCTTCCTCACTCGTGTCACCAGTGTCTCTATCTCTACTTCAGACACTGGTCATCTTCCCCAGATCAGCTAATATTAACCACCAGGGGACAGAGATTTCACAGCCACTCTCTGTACTGCCGCATCTAGGTGCGTGGGAAAAATCCCGCTTCTTTCAGAATGATGGCCTCACAGAGTGCAAAATAACTCGATTCATGTTATTACCATTGACGCTTCTGAAAATGAGATAAAAATATCTAGGCTGAATATACACTGATATATACCGTATGTAGTAAAAATTGTGCTTAGCTCATACTTTTAAAAACTTTTAAAAACTTAATTATCAATAAACATAAAATTGTAAGTGGAACACTCATGGATATCCCCAGGTTTGTATGACGAGCACTGCGTGCACAAATTCCCATGTGTTGGCAGGGGATGGGCAGGTGTGCATCTAAACACAACTGGTCAAGCACGATCTACCTCACCGCTGGTGCCTGATTTATGAATTGCTGGCTGCTGGTTGGCAGACGGTGACGTAACAGACGACAGAAACCCCTGGTGTTGGATATGTGTAAATGCCACACAAAATCTCAGTGAGTGACTGTGACACTCACTGATAGCTGAGTGTATCACTTTTCCAGTCGCCTTGTAATTTGATCAGGTCACCTGGTACGTTACAGGCCAAGGCAAAACTAGCACCCCCCGTCTCAGGCTATGGCCCGCATATTTATCAGGATCAACTCCCGCCCTTCCCAGGCATGTTTTTAGGCGGGAAATAAACATGGGGTAGGTCAAGGTAACCGACCCTTCTTAAATCAACATGCAACGTTTGGTAGTCAACGGCAAATCTGTTAAATTCATGTTTATTTGAAGTAATGGATTGTGCCAGACACAATTTCAAGTGTATGAACATTTTTGACAATATTATGCTGAATCTAATTAGACATATCGTCGCCTCGGAGCTAAAGGATCCTATCTGCCACTCTGACGATTGTCAGATAGGATCCTTTAGCTCCAAGGCAACGATATAGCAGTTATTACACGATCAAATGTGTCTTTATAGCGAATAGAGTAAGTTTTTTTTATCAAATATAAGCATATTTATAAATCACTCTCTATCTATGCATGAAACCAAATACTACAAGTGAAATGTAGGATTAACATTATTTATTAACTAACATGAGCAGACCCTTAACCTATTAAACCCAATCTTGGGTTTAATAGGTTAAGCACGTGTCCCACAGGTTTGTTGGATTTTAATTTTGCAGTGGATACATACATACAGTGAATACAATTACAATAAAAAACAATTAAAATCCACTGCTTTACATGATTTACTGTAAAATGTGCCTCAAAATAAACAAAGGCCAATCTGTTAAATTCACGTTTATTTGCAGTTATGAATTATGCCAGGCACAACTTCAAGTGTATGAACATATCATTATTGTATACCGACATCATAGCTTGAACAAACAAACCAATAAACTAACAAACATCATGGCAAATGCAGCCATACTGTCAACGTGAATGTGAACCATTTCTGTGTAGGGACCAACTTTAGACGTCAGATTCTGACGACTATGGACGACTAATCAGCACATACTGGTGTGATAATCAGTTCATCAGCGGGTGCTAATGGGATTGTTCACGCTGCACAGCGGGCACTGATTTTTTATTCGCGCGGGACAGGAGGGTTTAGCGGCTGCACCTCTCTGTATTAATAAGGCCAACACCACAAAGCCATAGCCCCTATCTGAGATGACATGTTCATACAGATAAGATGGGGGTCTGATATGTCGTTTTAACTCTTATCCAGCTAATCATGACTATTGTCGTTTTAACTCCTATCCCGCTGATCACGACTATTGTCGTTTTTTAAAAAAAAATCCTTTGGTCTCTTGGTTTATAAAAAAGTATTATCTTTGAAGCTGACATAAATGTTCTTAAAAAGCCATGATAACCAGCAGTAAAATGACACACAATTTGCGGGCAAAACATGTGTTGCGCAAGTAAGTCAAGGACAAATGCTTAATATTTTTATATCGTCATTAAGCTTATTATTTTTTAATTGTTTTATTTGAGAACACATTGTCACATAAGTTGCCTACCAGTGTCATCCCATCTGACCTGTTTGACACCGATATCTACCTTATGTGGATTTGATGCCCAGCCTGGTCATGTTGTATTGTATGTCACGAGCATCACCCAGCAACATGTAGTAGTCATATACCACCACCTGACCTATCCATGCTGCACCAACATACAGTTTGCCCTGTTGTTCATCCAGATATAGACTCCAAGGTTTGATGATACCTCCTATGTACTGACATTTGACATCATGTCTATCTCTAATAAACAAATACAGCTTATCTCTGTTCAAATCAGCCACCAGACACCTGTTCTGTGAGTCTACCACTACACCATGGAGATGACATTTTAATTTATGTCTTGAGAGGATTTTAACATGTAACTGCTCAGCTCCATCATAATCAATCCAGTTAATTTCTTCAAATCTAGGCCCCGAATCGTCGTTAAACATGTTAGTGATAATGTAGCTGCCAGAGAGATCTGATGCCAAGTACCGTGGCATAATGCCATAGGGCAGCTTGATCATGTTGATTTCATCTCCTGAACTGTTATGTACGTGAAGGCTGTCACCATACATTTCTGCTGCAACCAGGTTATCATTGTGATTTACACAAAGTCCGGTCGGTATGTAGTTCAGTTGTTTCCTGTGTGCAGAACCAAGTATACAAACATCACCTGATCTGTGTAAAGGAATGTAACATAAACATTTTTGATCGCTGGATGAGATAATCAGTTTGTCCCCTTCATCCTGTGTCATCACCGTCACGAAAGTTGCCCTCATTCTAGCCACACTGACCTTCTTTATATAGTCACCTCCACCATTGAACATGTGCAGCTGACCATCTGTCACGAATATATACCCATTGTAAACACATATGCCAGTGACAACAGCATTCGGCTTAAGTTTGCACCTGATAATTTCTGCTGTGTATATGCTAGCACCAGTCACTGTTACAGGGCCTGGCTTTAGCCTGGGTATGTTGTGGTCGTAGATGATCTTCTCTAGACGTGGAGCCCTCCCGCTACCAGTACTTCTCTCCAGACGTGGTAACAGAGATGTCTTATGAGAGGTTTCTGTCAGAGTGAGGTGATTCACATCAGACATATTAATCTTCTGGTCTGGTTTATTCAGCCACACCACACCAGGTATCTCTGTCCTCCACCTCTTATCTACGTCTTTCTCTAGAGAAGGCAGAAATCTTTGCTGGTCATCAACGTTATGTTCTTTCAGCAGATTCTGAACCAACAAGAGCAGGCTCTGTAAATATATCTCTGCCCGATGCTGTTCATCCTTTATTGCTGAGGCCACATTATCTACTCTGGTTGCTGCTCTGTGAAGGTCTGACAGCCTCTCCTCCTGTTGAGTCAGTTTCCCTTTGATCAGTGTCCCCAGGCTGACAATGTGATGCTGAGCATAGTCTACATGTTGCTGAGAGGTCTGTCTGGCCAGATCTACACACTTCAATAACTTGTCAGTCCTCTTTAACAATGTGTACAATCTGCCCTCAAAGGAGTTGACAGATGTAAAAAGATGACTTCTGAGCTCCATGTTAAATCATTCATAACATATCACCTTGCATATATTTAAGAGTTTTGCTTGGCAATCGGGGAGTTCAATCTATACTCCTTCAGGCAACGCTTAAACGATAAAGACTGTAGATTGCTTGTTAGAGTACATTGTAGGTCCATGACAGGTGTTTCTTAACCGTGGCAGATCTCTCTCCACACAGTGGCAGATCTTTCTTGTCCATGACAGATGTTTTTTCACACTGGCCACCATCACTGGCTGAATCTGAAAACAATTATATCACTTTTAATGAGAAATGCATATTGTCTTTCCAGCTGAATTCAAACAAAAATGTAAATGGCACCACTAGGAGGTACCCGACAGCAGGTAGCAAGGAATTTGAAAACGTTTTTAGACATGTCAAAAATGAATGATGTACAATGATGAAAGTAATTAAGTAGACATTTGGATAAACTGTTTTTCAGGGTTCTCTGTGCAATTTAAAAGCTGAAACACTGTTGCCTTTCGCTCAGCTCCGCTATTGTCAGGTCGGATAGTCCCCTGAGTAACAGTAGTTGATATGGTAACTCTATTCATTCAATCTGAGAGACATATTGTCAAACACTCATTGCCAGTAGTTTCAGGTCCATCGCTACTTCACCAGTGAGAACTAATGCGAGAGCTGAATCAGCTCTGCTGTTGAGCAGAGGCACGGGGGTATACCGCTGGCAATCCACCTGATGATCGTGACCAAACTTGTGGAAGCTGCAGCTCTTCTTGGATGGTTGTTGTTGACTATTTAATCCTTAATTTATAGAATTGAAATTTTCACCCACCTGAAGTTGTGTTTCGCCACCGCAATCCACAGTGATCTTGTAAAGTAAAGGATATTTTCTCCTCTACATTTTGTTGTTTAAAACACAAAAGCTAAAATCGGCTATAGAGGTGATTAGCACTTTAAGGGACTTTAGTCGACAGAATCGGACATCTGACTGTGACGACTAAAATCGATTCCCGCGCTGTAGTGGCTAAAACTCCCTCATATGGCACGATTGTGAACACGAATTATCCTACGTTTGGTGACCATCGTATATGGCAACCAATATGTCCTCTTACTTAGGATTTTTTTTATAGTGACTCATCATATTATTAACCCTTCCAGTGCGGGGGCCATCTTTATATGTCAGAATCTGACGTCTGTAGACGTCAGATTCTGACATATAAAGACAATCCCCACACTGGAAGAATTAAAATATTTATAATGGTCGTCGACCCATAACACAGGTATTCAAATGCAGCGGAAAGAGATAACCAGGACGTTTCTGATGATTTCAAATTGATATAAACCCTTTGGTTTCCAAGGTTTATACAGAAATAATTCATCGTTGTAAGAGTTAAACATATATAAATAGCTATATAGATGCCAGAGGTCTCTGTGTCTGCTACCAGTTTATAGGGGGTCTGACGCAGTTATTATAAATGCCTGTTGCTCCACATGGATCAGAGGTCTCTGTGTCTGCTACCAGTTTATAGGGGGTCTGACGCAGTTATTATAAATGCCTGTTGCTCCAGATTGACCAGAGGTCTATGTGTCTGCTACCAGTTTATAGGGGGTCTGATGTAGTTATTATAAAGGCCTGTTGCTCCACATGGACCAGAGGTCTATGTGTCTGCTACAAGTTTATAGGGGGTCTGATGCAGTTATATAAATGCCTGTTGCTCCAGATTGACCAGAGGTCTATGTGTCTGCTACAAGTTTAGAGGGGGTCTGACGCAGTAATTCTAAATGCCTGTGGTTCCACATGGACCAGAGGTCTCTGTGTCTGCTACAAGTTTAGAGGGGGTATGACGCAGTAATTCTAAATGCCTGTGGTTCCACATGAACCAGAGGTCTCTGTGTCTGCTACAAGTTTAGAGGGGGTCTGCTGACGCAGTAATTCTAAAGGCCTGTGGTTCCACATGGACCAGAGGTCTATGTGTCTGCTACCAGTTTATAGGGGGTCTGGTGCAGTAATTATAAATGCCTGTGGTTCCACAAGGACCAGAGGTCTCTGTGTCTGCTACCAGTTTATAGGGGGTCTGATGCAGTAATTCTAAATGCATGTGGTTCCACAAGGACCATGTACATGTCTGCTACAAGTTTAGAGGAGTCTGATGCAGTAATTAACCGGTACACTCGTCTGCTACTTTAAAAACAAAATTCACTCACTTGAAATTGTGTTTTGCTACAATGATCCACAATTACTCATATTTGCTTAATTTGAGACCAAACATTTGCAAATCTTGATGTTTAATCACTCCTTCCATTCATAATGACATTGATACAACCTGCTTATAAAACATATTAAAAACAACTATAGTCATGGTTGGCGCTTAGTAGTCCTTTCAAGCCTGAATCTACCATTGTCATCTTCATCCACTACAAGCCACGAATTGCTATCCCAATTCTCGACTTGTAGTGGATGAAGATGACTTGAAGTCGGTGGCAAAAGAAAAAAAAGTTACTATTGAAATAGTTCCATGATTTTTTCCGTTCAAGAACCCCTAGGTGTAGGAAATTAAATCATTCTTCAGAGATAGAAAATGATGCTTTGATGCACCGTTAGGGTTCAAAGGGTTCGTGCACCAGTGTTTATGTAATGTTGGGCCAGCGTCGCAGATGGTGGCGCAACATTAAAACAACATTGGGTGAACGTCTCGTGTTTTCTGAGATGTGATATAACAAGGTTTAATTTTAATAATCATGCTACAGAAGAATTGAACACTGGGTGTGAAAATGAATGTTGTTTTAGGCCGCGTTTGTATCGTGTTTAGGCTAAACCGGGTGAAAGGACTTCCAGTGTAACATAAAGAATAGAAACATCGTTTGAACCCCACTTGTTTTAAATGACTGAATTTTAACTGTTTGATTTCAGGACCCTGGAGAACTGCCGGGATTACTATATCTATATAAATATATTATATGGCACTGAACACTTAAAGGCCATGATAAAGCCCCGGAGCTGAAAATGAAATAAAATTAATCGGGCTTTAGGCCACCTTTGTGCACATGTAGGCTGAACTGGGCCAGGAGAACCTCCTGAGGATGATGAGATGAATGAGATGACACTGCCCTCCAGACACATGATTCGAAATTCGAGCCCTGTCGGTCTGAGCCCGAGCACGCTACCTCTCGGTCACGGAGGATCCTCACTGTATTGAATCATTAAGAGTGAGTGGGAAATAATTTTTTTTTCTTTGAAACTTTAAGGCCAGAGTGGGGTTCGAACCCGCCACCTCCGACTTTCCAAGCAGGCAGCTTTAGCCACTGCATCAGGGCCCCCGCCCAGCCCCAGAACGAGGCTCTTCTGCACAAGGTGATTCTCATTCATAGCTAGAGTGCGTCATCGGTGCGGCGCGTTTAGCCTATATGCTGGAGGCCGGGTTGGATGTTTCACCACGGGATTTTGTATGTACAGTTGCTAGGTATAACATTTAACAAATATGAATAGTCTTTACCCAGTGTCTGTGTACAGACGTAGTTAACAGTGATAATGTAGGATACTTACCTAATAACTCATGTCTTACTGTTGTCTTCTTTATCTAGGCCTATGTATGTTGGCGGGGACTTTAATGTCTATATTACCAGTCAATGCCTCACACATGAACCCACCGCTAGAGACCTGACAAAGGGAAGATGACAATGCTACGTGGTACCGCGACAAACACAAAATGCTGACCCAATGTTGACTTAATGCTGGGCCAGCGTCGCGGACGGTGGGCCAGCACCAAGCCAGCATTGATTAACGTCTTCCGTTTGCTGGAATGCTATGTCACATTGATAGGGTCAGTGCAATATAATATATCACCTGTAATATTAGGCATACTCATCAGCGGTAATGGTAGTCTATATTATAGACGGTCCACAGACTGCATGCTTGGGTTACCATCCGCAGAAATCTCACACATTGTAGTAACTGGGGCCTGTACTGCCGCAGTGTTTAAAGCTGCTCGCTTGGAAAGTCGAAGATCGCGGGTTCGTCCCCCGCTCTAGCATTCAAGTTTCAAAGAAACAAAATGTTTCTTCCCCGCGTAGATATATACATGTGCACACGAAGGTGGCCTAAAACCCCATTCATTTATTACCATGTAGTAGAATGGACAGTACTCATAATCAGTTTATAATATAAGGGTTGGGGGGGGGGGGGGTAGTGAGTGGATGGAGAGGATTTTAATAGTAAAGACAACATAGGGTCAGCTCCAAACGATGTCAAGACATGATGTAGTGAATGAACTTCGCTGTCAATGCATGATACCATGGCCACCGAGGCGTGACCACTAGCTGGCTGTCACTTAACTATTTTATTGCGAGGATCGACTTTAGACGTCAGAATCTGAAGTCGGTCCCCGCACTGAAAGGGTTAAACATTTATATCGGCTGTAGAATCATAACACGGGTATTCAAATGAAGCGGAAAGAGTCAACTATATGTAAGCCATTTATCTGTTTATGATGATTTCAAATTGAAAAAACCCTTCGGTCTCTTGGTTTATATAAACCATTTCAGGGCTTTAAGGGTTAGACATCGACATGAAGTCATCTCTAATACATACTATGGTATACACTGCTCACCCTAGACGCTGCTCCTTCGCATGTTAGATTTTGCAGATGGTTGACGTCATATGTCCCCCGCTCTCAATTTCAAGTATTGTAGTAAGCTTGTGATTGGTCGACTGTCTTGCTAAAAGTACCCTGATCGGCTGGCGAGAATATTATGGCGGGGGAGGGGTTGGTGTAGACAGACACCTGTGTGGAGCCCAGCAAACGCGTAGATTTGCCCCAATACTGTTTCAATATTTGCCCACCGCCAACGGCGCTGGACCAACATTGAAACAACATTGGGTCAAGTCTT